>JABUIW010000010.1:5711759-5874495 GCA_013363375.1 Menidia beryllina
CAAATGTACACCAAATGTACACCAAATGTACACCAAATGTACACCAAACGTTGTGAGTGAAAAAGAGACTGAAAATACTGTTCATCATTTATAGCAAATATGCAAAATAGCGGGGAGATCAATGGGACATCGGTTTCAGAAGAGTTTGGTTTCCATGAACATCAGGGTCTTTTTGATAGATACATTCACATACATCAACTTTACATTTTTGTTTCATTCTAAGATGTACATATTTTTTATGAGAACTGTGACTGACTGAAATGATTATAACTCTAAGAAAATCACTAATAATCCTATGTTTCCATTTTAAAACAAAAGAAAAACTCTACACTGCTGTACTTCCACAAGAAGAAAACACAGAAAAACTCTCTCCCCTCCCCAGTGACACCCACCAGCCCCTATTGGGGGGTACCCAAGGGGTCCCCAGGCCAGAGGAGACATGCATAATCCTTTCAGCATGTCTTGAGTCTGCAATAGGGCCTCCTAGCAGTGTGATGTAAAACGAAAAACTCCAAAGGGAGGTAACCAAAAGGAGCCCTGATCCAACTGAGGTGCAGGAGTCCCTTAAGTACAATGACAACCGTTTGGCTAACACTTACACCGTTGAGAGCACAATTACTAAAACGTGCTCTCTTGTAAATGTAACACCATTATCAGAATGTATCCATTTGAAAGTACTTCTTTGGACACTTTATTAATACACGTAATTCCTCGTTCAAACAAACAGTTTTTAATGGACTGAAAGCCGTTATCTTTGTAACTCATCAAAAGACTACAACTCCCATCCACTCTTCTTCCGCCTTTAGGTCATTCCAGCCAATCAGAGGCCTTCTAAATTTATGGCAGCTCTCTGGGGCACGGGGCCAGCGCGTCTAGCCAGCTCGAAGTGCCACGACTTCACAGCCGACCACGGACCCAGCGGAGTGAGGGGAGAGCTGTGGAAAAAAGCAAGTTAGCTTTAAAGGGTGCTTTAAACAGAAGTAATTCAGCTCCAACTTCAGGCATTTTACCCTCAATCCATCTCCTTTGAAGCACGCAGGCGTAGCCTTATCAACAGCGGAGTAAGTGTGGGATTGTTGGGATTTTTTATTCATTGAGCCAGGGTTGGCTAGCTTGGAAAGCTATCTATTGCTAAGCCTTGAGGTAACTAATGGAATAAAAATATTCCATACTGAAGTGATCTAAAAACTTTCTTTCTGCCCCTATCCGAGCAGTTTTTAGATTTTAAATCTTTGCTCGTTAGCGCAGCCTTATTGCGTGTATCCACACTTATGCAGGACACTAGCAAAGTTCATTGATTCTTAATGTTAGCTTTCCAGCTAGGTTGCAAATACTGATTAAAAAGTATCTCGCATATGATGATTTATTAGTTGGTTTGGTGCCCTTGTGTACGGGGTGTCCTTTTAGCAAAAGCACGCTTTTCACATCGAGGTCTCAGGACCACGACAAGCTTGGTGTTAAGTAAACAGCTGACGGGAAAAAAACTTGTTGGTAACAAAGGTTTTCTGTTACGAGTATACTATGAGTACCGTTACATTTTTAACCAAACTATCAGAACAGGTCTCGTCACCAAACAACTGAAAGACGAAAGATATCTGAAGATAAGCGTTAATGTCCTAATGAGTCGAGCGCGAGCTTCAGTCTGCACGACGACGTCCAGACGTTTCTGTTTGTCTTTTTAAAAACCTTAAATAAATACATGTCGTTTGACACCTGGCAGAGTTTATTCTAATGGAAGCGGTAGCCTCCTGGTTTTGGGGAAGGGGCTGCTGCGTTGGCCGCCGGCGGGCAGCCGGAGGGGGACGGGGACTCTGGACTCTGTTTTGATTACGTTAAAGCAGCTCAGCGTTTTCCCTCCGCGGTGCTTTCGTGTAAATCGAGCAAATCTCTAACGATGTCCTCAGCTGAAAAGATAACATTCCCGACGACGATGGAACACAAACAGCGCTGGGATGACGGTGCTGCGGGCAGAAAGTGCGGAGGTCTGTGAGCTGCCCCCCGCTGCCCGGTGCGAGCCGTCCCGGCCCCGCCGGCTGGACGCTCTGCTCCCTGACCAGAGCCGCGCTGGAAAGGCCCTTCAAGAGTTTTTTCCTTCTTTTTTTTCCTTTTTTTTTGCAAGAGGACAGGAAATTAACACAAACCACCAGCCAACTTTTGGCTTTTTTTTGTTCAGATTCTCCCGAAGGCTTTTAAAAGTCTTTCCAGACCTCTTTCCCTGTTAGTTGAGTATTCCAAAACTATCATTTTAATGTTAAAAGAAACTAAACTTTGTTCATTGCTGTTAGGAGAGGGGGGAAATGCAGACTTTGGCTCAGTTTGTTTCATTGCTCAAACGGAAAACCTCAAATGTGAAGTTATTTTCTAAGGAAATACATATAGATAATAGAATATGGGGCAGTGATGGCGCTTAAGCTGTGTAAGAACATTTATTGCAAACCCCTGCAGCTACCTGTTTGCCTCAGTGAGCATAATACTGACACCTTGAGGCTGTTTGTGGTACAGGTAAGAGAAGCTTTACAGAGCATTGAGTGGAGGTCTATTTCAGTCCCTGTTAAGTGTAGACGGCTTTCTGCAGATGAACTTTGCACCATCACAGAGAAAAACCCCTCAGCTATCCCCTAACACATTTTCTGTTCTCTCATTAGGTTTACCAAAACCAAACGATGGATATCTATGACCCCCAGACACTTGGGATTATGGTATTTGGTGGATTCATGGTGATCTCAGCTGTCGGGATCGCCCTTGTTTCCACCTTCTCGATGAAGGAAACGTCCTATGAGGAGGCTCTGGCTAAACAGCGCAGAGAGTTGGGTAAGGTACAGTCTGTCCGCTCTGACAAGAAGAAAAAGGACAAAGTGTCTGAGAAGAAGAGCCGTGGGAAGAAGAAGGAAGAAAAGCCCAATGGAAAGATCCCAGAGCAGGAGAAGACTGATGAGGCTGCAGAGGCCGACTCTGAAGCTGACCCGGTCACTGAGCCGGCTGCTGCCGTCCCAGATGTGGCTGCTGCCCCTACCCCCGAGCCGGCCCCTGCTGATGAGGTCAAACCGGCCGCAGACCCCCAGCCCAAAGCTGCAGCTGAACCCAGCCCCGCGGCAGAGCCCTCACCGGTGCCCTCGCCCAAAGAGAAAAAGAAGAAGAAGGTGGCTAAGGTGGAGCCAGCTTCGTCGCAGCCGGCCCCAGCTGTGTCTGCCGCCCCAGTCAAGACCTCCGCGGCCCCCGTTGTAGCCCAGGCTCCTGCATCTGCCCCGACCAAAGCACCCGCCCCGTCCTCTGCACCTGCCCAGGCTAAGCACGCACCCGAGTCAAAGAAGTCTGCTGCTTCAACCAAGAGCCCCCCTGCCCCGCCGTCAGCCCCACCGTCGGCCAAGTCTGCCCCTGCCCAAGCTAAAGCTGCGGCTTCCTCTGCCCCCGCCACAGCCAAATCTGCCCCTACCGCAGCCAAATCTGCCCCCGCTCCAGCCAAGTCCGCCGCAGCTCCTGCCAAGACTGCCGCAGCCCCATCCAAGGCGCCCCCAGTGCTGGAGTCCGTCACCAAAGAGGTGATGGCCGTGCCCCCTGTGGGATCTCAGCAGGCTCCTGATGTGGCTACAAAACCACAGGAGCCCAAGAAGAAGGCCTCCAAAAAGAAGGCCGAGCCTGGTAAGCAGATGTGTTCCCAAGAAATCCACTTGCTTTTAAGTCAATCAAAATAGCTGTTTGAGCTAGCACCCCTAAAATTAGCCCCCTGTTGTGAACTGATGGAAATGCTTATCTAGGCAGGAACTACAGTAGCCAAAACATTGGTGATTGTACTTTTAATGTTTTGGAGGCAGCGATGGAAACATGCCTGCATAGTTGAGTCGCACAAACATGCACTCACAATGTAAGGTGAAAAACAATCTGTCAGTACTGATCAACTTCCAGCCGTGTACCCATAGTACCAAGGGTAATGGTGGGTAATGTCTGGCACTCAGCTCTGGAGGGCATGGAGCACACCAGCTTGTCCAAACACTGTTACCCTGTTTTGTTAGCTCACAAAGCCTTTCAGTGCCTGTGACAATGAGTCGAGAGGAGGGGTGGGCTTTCCCCCTGGCCTGAGGCTTGTCTCTGCCTGGTGCCACAGTGCGCCATCAGCTCGCCATCCGAAGCGGCCCGCGGCCCCAGACCCAAAGGGCACGTCTCAGCCTTGTTCTTTTCCGAAAGTAACGCGAGCCCACGGTGTCCTCGCTGTTGGCTTAAAACTGTCAAACGTAAAAATAAAACTTTGGTTCTGCTTGCAGTGGCTGCAGCCGACGCTGCCGACGTGCCGTTGTACCTACCCTACAAGGCCCTGGTTTCCACCATCAGCAGCATGATGTTCAGTGAAGCAGAGGCGCACAGGCTCATCGAGATCCTGTCCGAGAAAGTCGGCATCATTCAGGACATGTGGCACACGGTAAGAGAGGCAGCAGTGAGCCATGACCAAAGGGACTCCTCCTGGAACCAACCGTCAGCTGAATTAGACCCACACTTAAAAAGAGTCTCATTCCCTTCCTTTTTCTTTTTTTTTTCTTCACTGTTTAAAAAAAAAAAAAATGTAGGCCACTCAGAAAGGTGATCCAGTGGCCATGCTGAAAAAACAGCTGGAGGAGAGGGAGAAACAGCTGGCGGCAGAACAAGAGGATGCCTCAGCTGTCAAGAACCGCCTCAGAGAGCTCACCAAGGTTGGACGTGTGAAACGCACATCCCCACGCATGGCTGTGTGCCCCTGAGTCATGTTGTATGTTGCACGCATTCATTTGTCCTGAAGGTGGCACAAGAGGAACACTTATGAAAGCCCCAGCAACTTTTTTTTTTTTTTTTTAACTCCTGACAGCTGGCTTTGTCAGATCGAATAACATAGTCAGTGCTTATATTTCCAAAGAATGTTTGAGCAGGAAGTTTACTTGTCATTAAGTTATTTAAGTTCCATTTTTCATGTCGTGAATGAAAACGCGTAAATCTGCTGCATCAATGAGATAAACAACTTATCCTTATGACGGAGGTTAAGAAAGCGGCTTGTTTTGCCCCGGAAAAGCTGGATTTCTCTGACTGTGCGTCTTGCTCATCAGGAGCTGTCTGCTGAGAAGTCCAAGGTGGCCAGTGTGGAGACCAGGCTGAGTTCCCAGCTCAGTAAGAGGGAACAAGAAATGATCGCCTTGCAGGCTCGCATGCAGGCTAGTTACCAGGACAATGTAGCCCAGACCCAGAGGCTTAATGCAAAGGTCAGCTTATATGTAATACAGCAATTCAACTGAAGTCCACATATGTGTTTCTATGCTCTGGAATTCTACTCTAGTTTAATCAACTCTCTTAGCCTCAAAGAAGCATTTTTTTCACATTTGAGATTCCCTGCTTTTTCCGGCTGGGGGCTACAGAGAACTCAAATAGTTTGTGTTCCTCACATGTGAATTTTACAACCTGTCAGATCCTGAACCTGCAGGACCAGCTGGAAAAGGGGCCCAATGCCCAACTGGCTCGCCTGCAGCAGGAGAACTCAATCCTCCGCGACGCTCTCAACCAAGCCACCAGTCAAGCTGAGAGCAAGTGAGTGTGGAAAGGTTGAGTAGCCAATTAGCCGGCCTTCATAGTGGCACATGAAAAGTGCACACTCAGCATGTGGACCGAATCAGAGGAGGAGACTGAGAGGCAGACCTGAAGGCCGGATTTGATACTTTTGGCCATGTGTCTGTCTCACTTTGATTTTCATTCTGCCCACAGACAAAATGCAGAGCTGGCCAAGCTGCGTCAGGAATGTGCAAAGTTAACCAAGGAGCTTGGAGAGAAGACAGAAAGTCTGCTTGCTGATGAACAGTTGAGGAAAAGCCTGGAAGCTAAGGTCTCCGCCACTGAGAAGCAGCTCTCAGTGCTGCAGGTCGGCTCATCTTTGTTTTCTCTTCGTTACCTGATTGAGTTTTTGCTTATTATCCGAGTTGCCTCATTTCAAAGCCAGCCGGAGTGTTTGGAAAGCTTAAGACTCTGCCAACTATTGGCATAGATGCCATTCCTTTATAATCACAGAGCTCAGGACAAGGCTGTAATGCAGCCATGCAATAACAGGGCTGTAGCCAGCATGCCGATCACCAAGTCGGAATGAATGCATGTCCAAGCGTCTCTCCTTTCCAGCTGGTGGTAATTATCTGTAAAAGTACAAGAGGACTATTTACAGCATGTGACTTTCAAAAGGGATGTGCGTCTCTGTCCTACAGAGCTGATTCATAGCTCCCTTTAACTGTCAGCCCATCTGTTTGCTGGTGATGGAATGCTGCTCGTCTGACGGCTTACTGCTAAAACACTAACTTCATTCCATTTAGCGGTTTAAATTCTTTGAACATGTTACCCTATGCAGAAAGCCAGATGTAAATGTTAGATGAGCAGATTTTCTGCCTTTTGTGAAACTATATAGATGGACTGGCTCTGATCATCATGAGGATTCTCATTCTGTGGTACTTCTTGTGGGTATTTCTTGCAAGAAAATGTTAAGAAAAGCTCAACATAACCGTTAGAATTTTGTTTTGTTTTTCCCTTTTCAGTTTGGAGCCTGAAGTTAAACATATTTTTCTCCCACATGCCTATTTTTAATTCAATTAATGTTCCTTGAATAAAGACAGTTGAAAGAAATGGCATAATCACAGCTGTTTAGTGACTCTCTGCTGCCCCCTGCTGTAAGACGCTGTTTGATGAATGTCTTCCAGGCCAGCCACTCTGAGTCCGAGCAGGCGTTGCAGAAGAAATTGGAGGAGGTGTGTGAGGAGCTCAGAACAACTCAGAGTAGATACAGCAACCTGCAGGCCATGCTGGAGAAGGCTCAGCAGGAGAGCAGCACCCTCTCAGGTCAGAGAAAGAGGGACACGTTGGACTTGAATGTTGTTTGTGTCATTCTTAAGAAGTAGATGAAATTAAGCACCTCTGACATTTCCGACATGCCTTTGTACCACAAGCTTCAATGCAGAATGTGAAAAATGAGGAAATGAGGGCTGTGTTGTACTCGCAGAGAGTCAGGTACGCATCGGGAAATTGGAGGCTGAGATCGGGGAGCGCTCGGCTCAGGTGGATGCCCTCACCGCCCAGCTGGAGGAGACGCAGGCTGAGAAAAACCAGCTCGCACTGCAAGTGGTCTCCATCAACTCGCTGCTAGAGGCCAGTCAGACCAAACAGGAGGAGGACAAGAAGGAGGTAAAACCGCTTGATTTCAGCTGCTGAAAATTCACATCTGCCCACACTTGGTCAGTCGGCCCTAAAACACTTTGTGGTTTCTGATTCAGCTGGCAGATGGAGCTGAGCTGGAGCATCTGCAGCTCAGGTCAGTGTTTAAACCAACTTGCGTCAGAATCAGATCCGACAAACCCTGGTCTGAAACTCAGTGCTTCCTTTTACAGCCTGCAGGAGAAAGACGGCCAGCTGACCGCGCTTCACGAGGAACTGAAGCAGCTGCTGGCAAAGAAGGAAGCCGCTGTGAGTCTTATCAACTTCTGTTACCAAATGCTCCTTTGTCAAACAGTATCACTTCTCTCTCTTATTCTTATTGCTTGTATTTGTAATGCTGTTTAAAAATCAAATCTTACTGTTCTCCGACAGGAGAACACTATTGTTGATCTTGAGCAAAAAAACAAGAGGTAAGGCACCTTTTCTTGTCCTTTCGTTCTTTTAATATTCCCTTTGTTGCTTGTTGCTCTGACTCTGTAATCCACTCTGTTTTTCTGCATGCAGTGAGGATGCCAACCTCATCTCATCACTTGAGAATGAACTTAAAAACCTCAAAGAGGAGATGGTGCAACTTAAATCCACAACAGTAAGCACTGCCCTTAATACACAGGAGTGTACTATCAAGGCAAATATTTCATCTGGTTGCATATCTGTGTTTTCTTTCTGTTCCAACAGACCGATACCTCCACAGATCTGACACAGCTGCAGAACAGGTAAGGGTTATTTCACTCATTTACTGAGTCATGCATGTCAAACGGCCCATCGTTGATGAAAAAGTGTCCATTCTCTCTAGTCTGAAGGAGAAGGATGCCCTCGTTGCATCACTACAAGAGGAGCTGACTGCAGCAAAGGAAAAGCCAGCCTTTAATGAAGTAAGCCTTTGCCTTTGTTTCTTTTCTTTTTTTTTTTGTTTAGCTTGCCATTTCCTTTTCAGTTGATGCGTTTTTGATAGTTTAATGACTACATCCTCCTCTGCAGGAACAGAATGATTTGGTCCAACTGGCAGCTTTTCAATCTGAAACTAAAGAATCTCTGCAGATGCTCTTCCCACACATACAAGTAGAGACAGAGCAGGTAAGGACGGGGTAAATAACTGAGTGAAGAATAAACTCCATGCTCGGGTGAAAATGAAGTGCTCAGTGAAGTTTTGTCTGCCCGTCTCCTCCCTTAGCCAAATTGGTTACAAGTGTTTACAGAGAAGGCTCAGGAGGCTCTCAGCCAGCAGAGTCAGGAGTCTCAGCCAAGCACAGAGCTGCCGGTAAGCCACATTGCCATGTCTGTCTTCGAGTTAGTCGGTAGTGAAGAGAGCCTGACTGGGTTTCTTTGTTTCAGGAGTTGCTTGAGAAACTGAAGGAGGCAGAGGAGAGCCATGGCACCCTGCAGGCTGAATGTGAGCAGTACAGGACCGTCCTGGCTGAAACAGTGAGTGACTTACAGCTCTGTAGGGTCAGACATGGGGACGGATGTTTAATAGAAGAAAAATACCCTCTTTTTCCGTTTTTTTATATCAGGAAGGAATGCTGAAACACCTACAGAAAAGTGTGGAGGAGGAAGAGCTGGTGTGGAAGTCCAAGATGGCAGACGCAGAGGAACAGTTGAAGGAGGCAAGTTGGAGACCTGCTTTTCCTTCTTTCTTCTTTGTATTTTGTCTCATAGAGATTGATTGACTGACATTAGATGCAAAATCCAAGAATTGTCTCTGTGTCTCCATCAGGCTTTGCAAAAAGTCAGCAACCTTGAAGCAGAAAACCAAAGTGCACAACAGGTAGGTTTCTCCCTTTTCTCACTGGACTCACAGTTTAAAGCTACCCAGAAGGCTCGAAATATTGTGCTTTACTTTTGGGTTGCAGTTAAAGGAGCAGATCATGCTTCTGGAAGCTCAGCTGGAGAAGCAGTCAGACACCCTGGTCAGTTCAGAGGAGGTGGAGCAGGTACAGCAGCGCCTTGAATCTACCTTTTCCTCATTTAATCTGTATCCTGTGTGCGAATGCAAGTCACTTTTTAAAAAAGCCATCGGTGTTTAAGGTGACACCAGCTCTGTGTGTTCTCCGCGAGATTCCAAATGATTTCACACATTTAAAGGCAGCAGCCTGCTTTGTTGTAGTTCGAACAAAGCTGATCTAACATCTGTTTGTCTCCACGCTGCGCTCTGTGTCAGCTGAAGCTGCAGCTGTCAGAGTATCAGAACCAGCTACATGCGGCCCAGAAGGAGGCCCAGGCACACAAGGAGGAGCTCCAACAGGTGAGATATAAAAAAAAGAGAAAAAAGCTTTCCAATCCTCCACCCTGTTATGAGCTCATGCTGAAATACCAGAGTTACTGAAGAGTAAGTGTGAGGGGGGGGGGGGTTTTGGAGAATCCTACCTCACGAACACAACCGGCTCGGTAAGGTGTCAGTGACGTGGCGTTTCAGCACAAAGGGGATTCGTAACCTGTGACTAGCGACGGCTTCCTGTTTCAGGTCAGGGAGCAGCTGGGCGAGATCACAAAGCGGGCTCAGGGGGAGCAGAACGGCCCAGCCGAGAGCACGCCCAGCCAGGTCAGGGTGCAGGCGTCACAGGGCACCCTCCACCTCATGTCAGAGTACTGGGCAGAGGCGAGAGCGGCTCTCCTCAGACCTCCTTCAAAAATGTCTCTTTTTTTTTTTTAATAAGAGCGTAAAATGGAGAAAAGCTCCCATAATGATTTTTATTTTTTTATTTTTGCACTTTATCTGTGCATTGAGACTTAAAGATGATGTGAGGGTGCTGGATTTCCTGTCTGCCCAGTACTCTTCTGACAGAGCCGCTCTTCATGCTAACCGCTGTTTGCATCCACTACTTCTGCTGCTTCTGAGCTCTGTCAGCATGCTCACCTTCTTTCTTTTTGTTTTCAGTTATGCATTTGTATGACCATTAACGGCATAAAGGTTTTCGTTTTTAACTATAGCCTCTCCCCTAAATGAGTGTGAGGTTACTAACTTGGCTCACAGGTCTTCCGTGCGTGGGTGTATTCCGCGCCGTTGCCACTGACACAATAACAACCAAACGGACATGTTTGTTCGAGCTGTTAATCTGTGTTTGTATAGCTTGTATCTGTGCTTGTCTGCTGCCAGGTCCAGAACGAGTTGAGTCAGACGACAGAGAAGCTTCAGGGCGAGGCGGCTCAGAAGCAGCAGCTCTCAGAGGAGTTCGAGCAGGTCACTGCCGTCCCAGACGCACTTCGTATGCTTTTGTGGCTTGTAAGCCCCCAGTGGATAACGCGAGTCTGTGTCGCCCACTTCCAGGCCCAGAAGACGGTAGCAGAACTTCAGGCTCAGCTGGATCTCTTAAAGGATTCCGCAGAGGCCCCGCAATCTGACACTGAAGATTTAGCTCAGCTAAAAGTGAGTTATCATAACGGCGTTTACTGCAGGAGCTTTTAGGTTGGCGTGTGCTATAGAAGGGTGAGTATTTTTGATCCAGCGTGTAGTTTATGTTTAGTGTTACTGACGGATGAAGTTTGATATTTAAACGATGGCTTTATTTTCAGTCGTCCATAATTAGGGTGTTGTTTTGTTTGTTTGTTTGTTCTTTAATGTCAATTGGTCTTGCTCAGGAGCGCCTTGAGAAGGAGAAGAAGCTGTCCAAAGACCTGGGCCAGGCAGCCACCAAGCTGCAGCAGCTCCTCAAAGCCACTCAGGAGCAGCTGACCAAAGAGAGGGACACTGTGAGAACACTACAGGAGCACCTGGAGGACAAGGTGAGACCCCCTCTCCCCCTGCTCTTGGTGCTGGCTCTTATTGCCTCGGCATGCTTATTTTGTCTCTAATCTGTATTTTCTCTTCTTTAGGGCGATTACGTGGAACTGAAGGAAGGAACATCTGTCTGAGTGCAATCTCACACTATAAAAAAAAAAAAAAGAAAAAGACCAAACTGCCAAATATGCCTTATAATTACCATAGTTATGCATTCCAAAATTATTTCTTTCTTGTACTGTAGTTGATTGCATTTATTGCAAATGTAGACATAAGATATTTTGTGTAATGAACATTTCATTCAAAGTAAGGTTAATGGAGAGAATCCTGCGGCAATCTTTACTGAAACCACATTCCATCTACAATTTTGACTGTCAAGTTATTTATCCCCTTTCCTTAGATTCCAAACATTTCCCCATATAGTTCAGTGTTAAAAGGGAAACCGAATGTGCGTCAAACGTACATCAACCTGTGCAATTACTTTGTATGTCTTTTCTATGTGGTTGAATGACGGGAACATTGTATGGTTTGTCGATGCAGAACCTTTAGTGCCTGCTTCCCTCTGTAGCCGGCTGCCAATAACACACATCGAATTTGTATGAATGAATAAACTACAGTGTTAGCACTATGCAATTCTGTTAAGTTTGTTTATGGTTTGTTTTGTGTGATATGAATCCACATAATCTTCTTTTACACGTGAGAGTTCAGGTTTTACTCAGGGCTACGACACCGTCGTATTAACGGTTAAGCATCCGGCATGTGGAGAAAAAAAGTGTTCAGAGCAGGAAGTGTTACCATACAGCGACATCCTGATACTGCTATTGTGCGTTCAGAAAATCTGCACGGCACAGCAAAGTTGCTTATCTTTCTACATTCTGATTAAAGGGTACTTTAAAATCAGATCTGCTGTTAAAGTGAACGGCAGGAAATAAGCACACATGTGCTCCCCCCCCATCATGCAAGAGAAGTTGGAATTTAAAGAAGTAAAACTAAAGTGTTAAACCTCATTTAGATAACTTCAAAAGAAATGTGAACTTGAACGGTGAGGTTTCCAAGAACCAGTTTCATCTACAAGCTTCATAGTTGAGTCGTCAAAGCAGCCCTTCAAGTCAAAGACGAGTTCCCACCAAATGGTGGTAGCATTCCTTATTTGGGCATAATCTGAACGAACAACCTCGCAGTGACGCCGCAGCCCAGATGGGTTTGCACTGCAAGATAGAATGGCTGGCGAGTAGAAACCGTTTCCTGGATTTGGTCACAGTTTATGGGTATTTAGGTAGTTTCAAGAGTTGATTCTCAATGGCTTGGATCAAGCCAAGTAAGCCAAAGGGGTTCAGTCACAATAGCTTAAATTTGATGCTCTAGAAGAGATAACTGGTATAGAATATGTCCCCTGATGTTCACTCACATGGGAACAAAAAGTATTAAAAGGCATTTTTTTTGTACAATGACCCAGCTTTTAACCATTCCTCTCACCATCCGTTTAGTTTAAGCTATTCCTGAAGGCCCGTCTTAAATCTTTGTGGTTCAGTCCAATACAGTCTCCCATTGACATTTTACCTTTACTCTCACTGCATTCAAGTGTACAAAAGCATTATGAAAAGATAGTTGCATTCATTTTATTCAGTAATACTCAGCACCAGCTGCTGCAATTTCAGTGAAACTTGATAACATTTAACAGTCAAGGATATACAGATTTGAAGCTACAAACCCGGCTATTCTGACCCAAAACTGAAGGCAGGTTTCACAGCACGTTTGAACACAACGAACAAAGTCATTTGAAGTGAAAAACATACTGAGGAAAAAAAAAAAAAAAGCATGGATTTTTACTGTAAACTGAGAACCATGTATAGGAGAATTTTTTTTTAAAATGAGTCTGCCAAACAGTGCTATTGGACACCAACACATCAAGGACGTCAGGTTTGCTTAACTGACAAACACCAGAGACCAAACATTCCTTAAAGCTTAACCCAAGCAAACCTAACAATTTGGAAACTTGTCAACACCCACTCAAATTAGTTTAAATTGACTTTATTTTGCAACCAAGGGAAGACGGCGGTAGTTCAGTGGTGGCCAGAGACAGGATGGCCTTCAACTTTTATTACACCTTTTCCCATTCTCTCTCCAAAATTATCCCGGTTTCCGTAATCTGAAAGGTCATTCATCTGCAGCTCATGTTTGATACCTGTCAAAGACACAAGAGGAAACACTGTTCAGCACTACGTTGAAATGACATCCACTTACCAATTTAATTTAAAAAATATGGAATTAACCCAAGCATTAATGTTGACAGGATGTGTGATTTTAAGCCAACAAAGTCCGTTTAAAAACCAAGCCGTGAAAATGTGTACAATGGTGGTGAGAAATCTTACGAAAACTGACCTGTCAGGACCTTCTTAAGAGAATCTTTTGAGCTAGCATACTGCATTTTTGCCTTGATTGGTGCACACTCAGGAGCCCTGTTATAAAGAGAGATCATCATCGTCACCTAGATTCAGAGGTTTGACTTTTCCACATCACAATAGTTTGATGATCAATTAGAAGTTTGGCCTACCACATCACAAACACCAGCTCCTCTTTCCTACTGGATTCCTTGGTCTCAAAGTGGCAGTCGTACAGCAAGTAGCGGCATGTGTTAGGATCCAGCAGGCTCAGGAAGAATTTGAAGATGTCCTTGTCTGCCAGGTCTTTTTCCCGGAAGATTTTGCCCTCCTCGATGACAATATGGCCATCTTTGATTTCAAATACAACCAATCTAATACGTTCCGACTGGTCAGCATCACTTTTCACTACTTTCATTTCAGTGATGATGTCCTTCACTTCGTCACAGACTTTTACTCCGGAGGCCTATTGAGGGAAGGAAAACATGTTTTAAATAAGTGCATATCCATAATTTCCATATAATATCCATATCTAAAACAAAACAAAAAAAAAAGCCATTCAAGATGTTTAATACCAATTACCGTACTACATTTTTCAAGATGGAGCTGTGAAATTGAAGCTAAGGGGAATGAATATGATCTGGAAAAAAAACAATGAGCACTTGAAATTGGGGCCTAAACTCATGTTTTGTCAGCTATAATTTACTTGGGCTTTGGCTCAGAGAGGGGGGGGAGGAAAAAAAAAAAAAGCAGAACTGAAAGAAAGAAACAGGAAGTTCAGCACTAAACTGTCAGAAGTGGCCGCCCTGTTTAATCAAATGTGCAAATATTCTACAAGTTTTAGTTATGAGAAGCCATGAATTCAATTTAGCCATGAATCTATGAAGGCCTTGGCACTGTCACATTCCAGTCATTGTGGAACAAGTTAGCACAAGAAACACCACCCTCAGGGAGTCTCAACAAGTTTGAAGCATGAACAGGGCTCCCACCATTTTAGAAGCAAACCACACCTTGAGCAAAATCTTTTCACCAAATGCAAGCTCTCATGGTACTTTAAGTTCTCGTTTCTTCTCTATAAAGCATTACAATGAAAGCCTCTATTTGAGAACAGCAAAAAAACTAAAACTGAATTTACATGATAGTTCAAATTATTTGTAAATGAGGAAGTGGCACAAGGCTTTCTTGCATGTCCTTTGAGGCACAGAAGGCAGAAAGGAGCCGTTGCCTGACACTACTCTTGTGAATCTAGTTGAATTCTCAGAGAAAGAAACTCACCATTTTGCTTCTGATGTGTGCAGGAAACAGGCAGCAGAAAAAAATGGCAGCAGCAGTCAAAATGCTGAAGGGTCATGAGGAAGGAGAGCAGCAAGTTGACTCATGAAGGAGGAGCTGCGGTAAATGAGCACACCTCCTAAAGTAGACCCGCCCCTTTCCTCACAGGTGTGACACAATTTCAGCTGCAATCTCTGTAATTGCATTCAATCAATTTGAAGCCCAAATCATCGTTTTAAAGATGCACTTTTCCCTCCCAGGTAAAACATTAATCTGTTTTTACTCATTCCTATCTGATTCAGTTTGGTGGAGCCATATAAATTAATATAAACACATACGTTCTTTTTTTTCAGGTGACGTTCCAGGTGTCTCAGGTGGGAGCGGCAAATGATGCCCATATATGGAAAACAAACCTGTCCACATTTGAACACGTGCTGCTGAGTAGCAGAACAGCGACCTTATAAGGTAAAAAGGTGGGACGAGTGCATACATGTAGAAAGAATTTATCAAACTACCTGTTGAAACTTGGATGTTGCGTCCTGGAGAAACAGACACATGAACTGAGGGTTGGTGGGGTACTAAATGGAGCTGGCACATGCCAAAGAGATCTGATTTGAATGATATTAACATGAAAGACTTTTATTACTTCCATCCCTTTCAGGGTCTTTGTTAAGTTGAAAACTATAACAATTGAAAAAAGCGATAAAAGACTTGGTTTTTAGTTTAGTTTCTATAACTTCTGTTTCTGTGAACATTTACTGAAGTACTGTGGTTTTGTACATTTTAAGGGTGCTGTTGCCCTGCTCATTTTTAGGCTCTTGGCAACAATTCATACCAGTCTGTTCTGTTTGTCAACTCTGATGCTTAGTCCAGAGCTGGTGAGTCTTCGGAAGATTGAACTGGACACAACTCATCTAAATTGGGAATAATGTGTCCTCCCTCCCTTTCACCTCATGATAGATCAATGTACAATACAACCCATACTAAAAGCTCAAAAAGGTCCAAACATGTCAAATCAAAGGGAACTTTGCGCAGACCTTCCAAATTTCTGTGTGTCAAATATCCACGTGATCCTGACACGCATGAAAGAATCCCAATAATGAATGACAAGAAATGCCTGAATGTTTATCCCTTAATTCGGTATTCATAATGCTCTTGAAAACTGCACCCTTAAGTATTAATGCATTGAAATTGAAGAGGACAACACGCCTCATCTCTTTCAGGTACTCAGAATTTCCCTTCCTTTTGTTTTAGGCCTATAATTTTGATGCAGATTCAAGCTTTTTCGCCACAGAGACTATTTTTAAATTCAGATACTCTGCCTCATCATCACAGTGGCTTTCCTCCCCCTACGTGGATTTATGGTTTACAGAGTCACAGTCCCGCCCCACATCCGGACTCTCTTTCAGAAAGCAGCTTGCATAATGTATTTACACGTAGCAACATATCTCCCAACACTACAACCATTGATATATGAGCAAACCCAAAAAATATTTGTCACCCATTTTTGTTTGTTTGTTGTGAGCAAAATATGATAGAAGTTATTCTGTTGTGGATCATCACAGACCAGAGCTACTGGCAGGCAACAGCGGTTTTACAGCGGTAAAAGGGGAAATACAACCCAGGGCGACGCAGAGCAGGAAATGGCCGCTGCACACCCCTTTGTGAGCTGAAAACTTCATGCTGGTGCAAGCACATTCAGAGCTTGGCCTGAAGCCAGTCAAAAAAGAGAGAGAGCAGACTTAGGCAAACTTATGATAACTGTGACATCTGGTGGTACGCTAAAAGAACTAACCGGTGAGTGAGCTTTAAAGGCCTGATAATGCAGTGTACATAAACCAAACCTGATTTCAGGGGAGATGTAGAACAGAAAATGTATGGCTTAAATTGATAAATATTTATTATAAGGTTTTTTTTTTTTTTTAAATCCCTTAGCATTTAAATCCACCAAATTTGCACCTAAAAGAAGCTTGATGGTTTGTACAAGAAACACAAAGGCTTTTCTGCAAAGAGCCCCGGGAACAGTGTGATGTCGGCCCATTATCGACCGCTTAACTTCACACTGAAACAGGAGCAAAGGAAACGACTGCTTTCAGAGCACTGTCTGGCACAGAGGAAGCTTTCCTATTCTTTTTTTTTTTTATTATTATTATTATTAAAGCAGGTTGCATTCTTTATCCCATACTAACAGGACATTTACTATGTACTTTGCAGCAAACATTGTAGGACAATTGCATCCTCAAGAACTGCCGAGCTTTCAATTGAAATTATATTTCCCAATTCCATTATGTCCATACAATGTTCCACATAGCATCACTGCTGCCCCTTACAGTTGCAGAGTTGCAACCCGAGTTGCCCAGCTGTCCGAAAAGAGACCATTTGTAACACATTTGTGGAAGATTAAGATTTTATTGTAGTGGCTGATTTTCAAAGCATCTATGATAATTTTGCAACAAAATTCATTTCTAATGTTCAAGTTGCAGGCAAACCACTTCGTTTGAAAAAAAGAAAAGAAAAAGGAGTGCTGATGACTCTTCAATCTTGATTCTCAAGATCCTCTACAGCATCGCCAGATTTATCCACTGTGGATTAAAATAAAAGCACAAGTTACAGTAAGAACTGTCATCCATCGGTCTTTCTCTGTCAGCTTGATTGTTTTCCCATCACAGACAGGCTCTTACCTCCAAAAAGTTCAGCTCTATTTCACCAGAATCATCCTTATCCAGAGTCTTGAAAGTGTCTGTTGTGATTTGAAGAAAAATCAGAACTTTATAAATTATTTTCATGCCAGCAAAATCAAAATGAGCGGACTCAGGCAAAAACTCACTGAACATCGATTCCAAGCGAACCAGGCAGCACACAAAGTTGTCAAAGTCAATGCTGATACTTGACTCACTGTAGCGGGCCACGATGATCTGATGCAAAGCGTTATTGAGTGTAAAACCTGCAAATATTTTAAATATATATATATATATATATATAAACAGAGCAAAAGCAGTGATGAACGTAAATCAAAGTACATTTGATTGTTCTAATGAAATGTTTTCTCTTTTTTTTTTTTGCATATCTCACCTGCATCCTCAACTGCCATCCGCATCTCTGAGGAGCTCATGCAGCCACTTTGGTCTGTGTCTCTGTCTTTGAACAAACCCTTATAGAAGAACAAAATAAAAGTTCACGTGCACTGAAACCAGTCAGCTAATGGCTTCCGACGACACATGACAAACACTGAACGCACCAAGAACCTGTCAATCTTTGTCCAGAGGATTTTGAATTCCACCAGCCCCAGCTTTCCGCTTCCATCTTTCTTTATGAAAATAGTCATGGAAAACTGAAGCCTATGTCTGTGTTTAAAACTGATGAAAAAAAGTGTCATGTTGCAATGCGTCCTGAAATAGGTCATTATTGTCGAGCCAGGGACCTACTGCACTGTCAGAGAAAAGTGGGCTCTTGGACACAGGTTTATTCAAATGAATTACTTCTACTAAAATGAGTTCCAGTGGTGGGATCAGCTATTCATTTAAAAGTGAAGGATGTTCATTTGACTGTAAAATACACATTTTGAAATTCATTAGGCTACTATCGACTGTATACGCATTAAGCAATGCGTTGTAAGATCACTATAGGTCAATTTCAAAAAGATATCAAATATTCTGTATGATTTTTAATACAAAAGAAGGATACATCCAGCAGATCGATCATGTTGCGGCAGGTTGTCAGGCTAAACCCACTGGTTTTGATGTCATTTCCTTAGAAATGTATAAAAAACACATGGTATAGTTAAAGTTTTTTGTCAGGTTTACATCTAGATAACGAAAGTAGTATTCATCTTACGCCTTGCCACCACTTTGTTGAGGATCCTCTGGAGCTCAAAAGCAGAAATCTCCACATCCTTTGAGGCATATTGAACACTTTGTTAGTCACAACAACATTGAAATGGGACGAAAACTAAGTAATTATTTAACTTTAAACTTACTTGTCCAGCAAGCTGTTCAAACAGACTCTTAAATCTCTCGCTGATGTCATCCTCGTCAATATCAATCTAAATCAGAAACACATATTTATGTCTGTCACAATATATTTGAAATATTACAACAAGAATGTAAATAGCGGATATGATTTACCTGCTCCACATGGCAGTCAACCGGGTCATCAATCTCTCTATAAAGCATCAAAAACTCATAGTTATCAATAATCTTAATAGCTACAATGCAAGGCCAAACATTCTTAGCGTTTTGAAACTGGAAGCATTTTTTGCTCAGACTTACTGAAAATCAGCTTGTTTCTCAGACAAAACTCGCACATAAAAGTCTCCGTTTTTGTTGGGCTCGAAGGTGGAGGGAACAATGAGATACTCTCCAGGCGGGAGACAAAAGCGGCTGCACACTTCCCGCAGGTTGATGAAGGTCTCAGATCGAGCGGACGAGCGGTTGCGAAGGAAAAAATCCTTCTTCAGGTGAACCTGCCTTTGGCCAGAAAACTGAAAAATTGGACAAATATGGAGTTATGATAACGTCATTGTCTCCTTCTCTGCAACACTATCCACAATTTGTTTTGAATACTCATTCTTTATGCCTTTCCCCAACATACCTCCTCAGGCAGCTAGAAACAGACAAACACAGAAAAATCATGAGAGGAAAATATATATATTCAGTCTCTGATTCTACTCCTGTTGACATCTCGGAGGCAGGTCCTCACATCATAAATTGCAAAGCCGATGGTCTCCATGTCCTCCCCCACGTTCCTCCTTCGGCGCTTGTTCTTCTGCATCAAGCCCACAATGAAGGTGCAGCCCTCCTCATCATCATTGGGGTCATCATCCACATCCTCCAGCTTTATCACAAACTGAGGATTCGTCCAGAAACTATCTATGAAAAGAGTTAAAATTAGGTCAGATACTAATTAACAATTCTAAGCTATTGTTATCACTGTTATGAAAATGTGCATAGAATGAATGGTTCACTATGTGTATACAGTATGTAGAAATGTTACTGTTTGCATAAAGAAGATGTAGACAAACTAAGGAGCAGGATTATATAACCTGTGTTTCTTCTTGCACCATTTCAAACACCTTTTCGCAATTCTTTTGCAAGAGACTTTTAGTCTTTGCCCTTTTTCTGTCATGTGTCTTGTTGAATGATAAAAATTTCATTGTTGACACTCAAACTGTTCTAAAGAAAAACAAACAAAATAACGTCATTTCTGAGGGGGTGGTCATACTTGGATAATTTCTGCAGCCCCCAGCTGAAACACCCTGCCTCCATGTTTCCTCAAACTCTGTCTCAGCCCATTTCTTGAATTCATCTCCTGACAGAGCATCCGGGGTGAGGTTGCAGATCTCCACTCGGGAATACTCACGCAGGAAGTCCGAAAATGACATCCTATAAAAACAATTTAAAACATGTAAACAAGAAAAAGTATGCTTGTACAGCAAAACAGCCAAATGCACTTTTCAATTTTATTTCTCTCCCTGGAGTCAGAACTTAGAATGTTTATTTCCCCAATTTTATGAGTGAGATTTACCAGAACTCCCCATCCTCAGAGCGATTGGTCAGTCTTTCTCTGTCATCATCATTTACGTACCTCCATTCAGATGAACTAGAAGAAAGATAGTGATGAATAGTCCACAGATATGGGTTGGGTACCAGAACAAAAGTGTCTGCAATCTATTCATGCACACCCACACGACAACAGCTGAAATAATCCCTGAAGCCAGATTCTCTATAATGGCTGTTTTACAACAGGAATAACCTGCTCTTCCTGAGGGTGCTCACATCCATGTATGTGTGATTCATGGCAGAAACATTCAAAGTTGGCAACATTGTTCAAACAGAAAACTCATACTCTAGGTGTGGCTGAGAATAGCATGTTATGGATCTGCTAGTTCCTTAATACATTTCTAATAAACAGCCAAGCCAATGCACAGGTTGTACAGTAGTATTTATGCCTCACTATTCCTTCACAGACGTGCTTAGGAGTGCTCTGGATTCCTCCAAAAAATAAAAAAAACAAAAAAGAAAACACAATTTTTACAGGATTGGGTGAAAAGGGATTGTATGTTAAAGAACCCACAAATTGCGTGTAATATTATAAAACGATTGTTCTGTCATTTTATTTAAACCCTTGGATGCCCTTCCCATGCATTTAAAAAAAATTATAATTAATGTGAGCAAGCTCTGTCCGACCCACTTGTCACTCCAGGCTCCATTCCACTCCACCTGACCCCAGGGGTTTCTAATCCTGATCAGCTGCAACATCTCTCCTCTGTAGTCCACCTGACACAAATATACAAATATTCTCAGACCCCAACAAGGATTGGCATCTGCTACACTGTAGCATGTGCTTGGCTCTTGTTTACACACCTGATCGGCTCCTGTCACAGAGTAAGCGTGGCCCTTCACCAGTTTGCTGTGTGTGACAGCCTCCGAATCAGCTGAACTGGTGATCTGGGATCAGGAGAAAAGATATCACCTTACTCAAGGCAAGCAACGCACCTCAAACATAACAACCATGCTAAATGATAGAGGAAGAAGAAGCTCAAACAAACATCAATGGAGCATCCCAGAAGGGAGCCTCTTTCAATGGCCTTTTTAATGATTTTGAAGAGATGTGGATCTGAGTGGCTGAGGTTGTGACTCTCAGCAATGCCTCCGGTGAAGTCCTCAAAACCCTCAGTAGTGCTGCCACCAGAAAGGGCCTCATAGCATCCATTTAGTCTAAAGGCAGAGATTAATGAATGGACAGATTGAAGAAATCTTTTTAAAAAAAAGCAATCTCTCTGTGATGCTTCCATACTTCGCATAGGCTTTTTCCAGCAAGGCGCTCCAGAACTCTGAACCCTCGGCCGAGTGGACAAACAGCAGTTCTCCGTCTCTGGAGGGCAGACGGTCATCAACCACGACATCCACCCACTCACCAAACTGCCAGAACTGAGGACCAAAGAGAAGACATGGCAAGTTCAACCAAAAATAGAGCACTCATGGGGGTTTGAAATGAGGAGGTGGCTTACCTCAAAGTGAAAGATTCCAGCATAGTTTTCCTCAAAGCTTTGATCATGAGGAACAACACGGGATAAAACCTGTTTGTTGAGAGTCAAGGAGGCGATGGCTGCAAGGAGCCAGCAATCACCTGCAATTTAACAGTGTGACAATCATACAGGGAACTCCTATGTTAAGCCTCATGCAACACCCACAGGCTTTTGGTCCATTTTGTTTTTACAGTACGTCTCCAAAACACCATGGCTATGATACTTGCCATGTTACACATAAACCCCAGGTGTGCAAAGTTATGTCTCGGCCATATATGTGACATTTCGGCTGTGGGGTGTGGGCTGAGAAGCCAGAAGATGTTGTTAGGGAATGTACACATGTTATGTGATGCATGTACATTTCCTATTAATTTACTTGATCACTTTACCCAAGCAAAGATATAAAATAGAAATAGATAAAACACCCGGTCAAATATTTCAGTATGCAATTGTTGTCTCAGTCGCTGTAACAGATTAAGATAAGCATGGAAAAATCATTCAAATAGTCAGGCATGGAAATATATCCCAAGTAAAATACTGTGAAGCATTTGAGCCAGCATTTGAATGGGATTCATCTGATAGATGCTCACAGACATTATTTGAGTACTGTTTAAGTTTCCCTGTTTGTGTGGCTGCATCTCACCTAGGGCTCCCTGACAAATATCAGTCCTGGTGGCATTTTCAGCAATAAATTTTGGATGGGAACAAAATTCCTGAGGAAAAAGAGGAAAGATTTTAATTCCAAATGCCACAGGGCCTTTAACTTAGGATCTGTAATACCATATAGTTGAAGTCTGTTGCAGCAGCTTGTAGTTTGTTACAGCACATTGACAAGACCAAAGAAACAGAAACAACTAATAAATTGTGGTATGTTGAAAAGCAGGAAAAACGCAGCGCATCAACTCCATGCAATAGATTCTGCGTCCGACAGAGAATTCAAATGGAAAAGTACAACACATATGCCGAGTGGTACTTCGTTAATATTTAATCATAAATAACAAAAGCACATACTGTAAGTCCTTTCACATTGGCTTTTCAATGCTGCTACACCTACCGTGGGTCTCTTCCAAGTGACGCCCCGAACCTTGTAAGAACTTGGGCCCAGTTCATTGAAGCCCAAGGATGAAGGCAGTGCTTCAAAGCAGTCATCCTCAAACAGCTGTCCTCGCTCCAGACAGCTTCTCCTCAGTGCCTCAAAGTCCTGGTTGAGGTATTTCACTGCCTGGGAGTTGGAGCCAATCCCCTGGGATCTCTCTCGGTCGTGCTGAAGCTTTGCTGCGATGCCTGACATCTTGAAGGTTGGCAAGATATGACGTCTGCCAACGGCTGTTTCTCAGTGTGCGAGAGTGTGTGTAGAGTCAGACAGGCTCTTCCTCATATGTGCGTCCACACCCTTTATTATTCAAACCAGACAGCCTCCTTTGGCTCACCTGTTCCACCCCAATAGGATCCAGTGGAGGGGGCGTGGTGCTCAGCTGCTGGAGGGGAGAAGAGGGGAAGGCTCAGGGGGGCGGGGCCAGGGGTGGTGATTAGCGCACCTGAAATAAGTAGTCTCATCACTCTGCCCTTGTTAAGAACAGCAGCGGGCTGGCCGTGGGGGGGGCGACTGCACTGCAGGAAACCACTACGAACCGGCCACAGACCCGCTGGGAAAATTCAATGTATGTGTGTGTCAGTATATGTCCAGGAGGCAAGGAGTTGTCATTCCACTAATAATCTTTCAAGTCAGCAAAAGCCATATCTTTAAACATTTAGATTCGAGCAAAATTTCACAAACAGAAAGGTCCAGGAGCTGGTTTCTTTGTTTCTTTATTTTGAGAATTTGACAGAATTTGCACACAGCGAAATAGATAGATGAACAAGAATAACAGATTGATACCAAGAGCAGAAATCACAATATAAGTGATTAAAAATCAATTACTGTAAAATTAAACTGATAATTAAGCTGACAATTTAAAGTATTTTCAGGGAAATTGATATGTCAGTTGTATGTGAACATTTTTTAATGGAAATTCCCCACTCTTCCTTCCAGGGCTTGCTTTCGTTGTACTCAAAGCTAGTAGATAGCCAGGCACATCCACTGTAAAAGGAAAATAAAATCAAATAAATAACAAGCCATCTAATTTAATCTAAAATCATGCAGGTTTCATTGTGTCTGTCACACCTGTTGAAGGCTGAGCTCAATCTTTCCTGAGTCTCTGACCTCCAGAGCTTTGAACATTTCTGGTGGGAAGATAGACAGAAAAATACAGCCCAGGTGAACTCGCAATCACTCACTTTGTGAAATGGATCAATATGATGTATTTTGATGGGACGTTGAGATAAGTCTTTGCTGACACTTACTGAAAAGCATCTCCAGTTTGATAAGACAACCAACAAAGCTGTCAAAGTCAATGGCGTACTGAGCGTCAGCATAACGACTGACGATAGCCTGCAGCACTGCACTGTTGATGTGGAAACCTGTTTAGGAAAAATAGCCACATTCAAAAAATACTTTTTTTAAATTTCCAGATAGCTGACAAGGATCGATTTCATAGATTAAATGTAAGTCCAGACCCTGTGGAGATATAGATTAAAAAATGGTGTCAGGTGATATTATTCAGTTTGCGCATGCTTTGTTTGTGGGGCATAATTGCTGCGCCCAAGCTGGTTTTTCAAGTTTTTCACTAACGGCCTCATATTTTCCCACACACACACAGTTTCTGATCCACCAACAGGCTATTATTTGCTCCTGCATGGCTTGGTCAGATACACTAAGAAAAATAAGCTCCATCATTTTTTCTTCATGAGAATTTTAAATATGTGTCTCATCAGTTGATCCAAAAGTATAAAAAATATAGCAACTGCAATTTTATTCCAAACAAATTGTGAAGTGGTCAACAGAAGATGGGGCGTAATGATATGAAGCCCTGAGGTAATAAAACATGGTAATGACCCATCATCATCCATCACTGACAGCTATCTATTTCCCTATTACATGTACACGAGTCTAATGTCTGAAACTGTCATGTTTGTTACCTGCTTTAGTGGCTGCACCTCTCATTTCGTGGGAGCTCATAGTGCCAGAGTTATCAGTGTCATGACTCTTGAAGATCTCCTACATAATCCAAACAGCCAGTTTTTGCGTTAACAAGCAGAGCCAACATGAGTATTTTTATTATTATCATTATTATTATGATTATGAGGTCACACAAATCATGTCTTACAAGGTATTTCTGGATTTTGTTCCAGAGCAAGTGGAATTCCATCAGTCCCAACTTGGCACTATCATCTTTCTGACAAATATTAAGGTAAAAAAAAAGGAAGCACAAACCAAATGTAAGTGTATAGTGACAAAGACATAGGGTCCATCTTTAAAAAAAGGATACATCAAGCAGGCTGACTATAAGACGCCCTGTCTCCAAACTGAATCCATCTGTCTTGATGTCAGAACCTACAAGAAATCATCAAACAATGCTTTATCCTGTTCACAAATCCATAAAATAAAGAGCGAAGGGTAAAATTATTCCACCTTTCAGATAGACTTACGGTGAGAGACGATGTTGTTCAAAATTTGAAGAAGTTCAAAGACTGATACCTCCATGTCCTGTTTGCAAAGATTTAGTTACTCCCTGAATTCTACATTGTGCAGATCCAAATGAAGAAATCTTTGGTGTAATGTGTTTGCTTTTGTCCCTGCACTTACACTGCCGGCTATCTGCTTAAAAATGCGCTTGAAATCAGGATCCACATCACTCTCTGATTGGTCCTCCTGTGGGAGAGTGACACAGATGATTAAAAAATTAAACAAAATGACTGGCCTCATAAAATGCTGAAGAAAAAAAAATCTATACACATACACAGAAACATAATTTTTTTCTCTCTTGGACAGAATCTTAGCCATCACTTAAATACATGCATAAATCGACTATCCTTTAGTGGACCTTCTTACCTCTTCTATTTCAGCATCAATGTCCTCTTCCAGTTTACTAAAAATACAGAAAAGTTCAACTTAGCACACAGTACATAGAAAAACCATGCATAGAACAGCAAGTTTGTATTCAAAATTGGGCAGAAGGAGCCACTAGATGGCTGTAGTGCTTAAAGCTCTCAGGTCAGAGACCTGGTTTGCGCCTTTTTCTCTGTGAAGACTCTGAGAATGAAGCTGCCATTCTTGTGAGGATGGAAGGTCGAGGGAATGATGGCATATTCTCCAGGTGGGAGCCTGAAGCGATCACACACTTCGCGTGTGTTGATGAAAGTGCTGCTCATGGCCACAGCTCTCTGATACAGCAGCACATCAGGGCCGAGGTGAACGTTGCTACGGCCTTTGCACTAACAAGAGAACCATCCAATGAGATCAAGCGTCTGTCGTGCAGAAAACGGCTGAAAAACTGCAAATACAGACCTCTTCAGGGACCTGTGAGAAAGTAACGCGACAATGTTAGAAAATATTCTGATTAAGGTCACTGCTTTCAGTTGAAATGAAGACAGTTCCTTGTGCCACACCTTATATATGGCAAAGCCAATGGTCTCAAGGTCACAGTTCAGCCTCCTCTGCTTTCTTCCGTGCTTTTGCATCAGCCCAATCAGGAAAGTGCACCCATCCTCTCCATCTAGAGGATCATCGTCCACATCCTCCAGACGCACCACAAACTGGGGGTTGGATGAGAACGTGGCTGGAACAGGAAGAGAAGACTCTTTTACATGGGGTAGCACAAATCCTTGCTGACACACGCAGGACTTGTGATTTGTAAGTAACCTCTGTTATTGAGGCAGCCGCCAGCTGTGGAGCCAACTCTCCACATCCCCTCAAACTGGTGGTGGTTCCAGTGGCCCACTTCATCGCTCCCAAGTGTGTCTGGAGTTAAGTTGCAGATCTCCAGCTTGGAAAAGTGTTGCATGAAATCTGAATAAGACATCCTGAGGAAGAGAACATATATAAGTTGCCTTCAAAAACAATACTCAGACCCATTTCTTAGAATGAGAAAGAAATGTTATGAATATGCGTGTAATTGCAACTAACAACCTTTAGACTTACCAGAACTCTCCATCTTCAGCTACATGATTCAGTTTGGATTTCTCATCTGCACTGACATGGTTCCATTCACTCGATCTTGTTTTTTGAAAAATGTTGGCATAAAAATGTTATATTTGATGGTTAATTGACAGTTTAAAAATATAGATTCTATGTACTTACCCATCGCTCCAAGGCCCTGTCCATTCCACCTGACCCCATGGGTTCCTGATGCGAACCAGCTGAACTTGTCTGCCGCGGAAATTAACCTGGAAAAAGGTTGTGTGCATGAGGCAAACCAAAGGTAAATAAATGACACAACACTGATCATTTGGATGAATTGCAAACCTCTTCTGCCCCAGTGACAGAGTATGCATGTCCTTTTACGAGCTTCAGCGTGGTCACTGCCTCTGATTCATAAGCACTGGTGATCTACAAGTGTCAAAATTAAAAGTACGATGTAATTCCATAACTATTCTATTATTGTATATTTGATTTTTCAATACAGTTTTTTTTTTTATTTCCATGCCAATAAATGGGGGGAAAAGCGTACATCAATCGAGCAACCCATTAGTGAGCCCAGTGAAAGGGCTTTCTGAATGATTTTGAAGAGATGTGGTGGAGCCTTGTTTAAGGTGTAAATTTCAGCAATTCCTCCTGTAAAATCCTCAAAACCCTCTATAGTGTTTCCACCTGCCAGTGCTTCATAGCAGCCATTAACCCTGTCAGACACAGAGAGATGGTAACACATTCCACCCATACACTCAAACAATATGACGATTTTGATGAGGAGCGGGATGTGAAAATGAGTCATCCATACTTAGCATATGCCTTCTCTAACAAGGCACTCCAAAACTCTGTGCCCTCCTCAGAGTGGACAAACAGCAGCTTCCCATCTCTGGTGGGTAAACGGTCATCTATCACCACATCCACCCATTCACCATACTGCCAGAACTGCAAGAAAGCACCAGAATCACAGTGTCATCCACAGACCAGAACTTTTACTGTACAATTTCACATTCAAATGAATCACTGGTCTTTGGTGTTGCATGCGTACAGAAAAGCCAATCGGTGAGCTCCCTGTTTATGTAATGCATTAAGAACAACTGTGCCTGACCTGAAAGTGAAATATTCCAGCATAATTTTCAGTAAAACTCTGACTGGGAGGCACCACTCGGGCCAGGATTCGCTGGTCAAGAGTTAGTGAGGCTATGGCAGCCAGTAGCCAGCAGTCTCCTGATAGGAAAGGCAAATAGTTGTATGATAAGCTAATCTCTTCTTTGTGCCACATTCTGGCCCACACCTACCTAGAGCTCCCTGACAAATATCTGTCCTTGTGGCTCCATCATCAATGAACTTTGGGTTGGAACACAGCTCCTGTAAGACATGCAGAAAGTTTAGACATTCTGAGATGAGTTCCTGTAGTTGTGGAAATAAGAGACCTGCACTTGGAACACATTTTTGGCTTGTTTTCTTTCTTGTGTCTTCATTAGTGGCTTGTTACCGTTGGCCTCTTCCAAACGATCCCTCTGGTCTTGGATGAGTATGGTCCCAGCTCGTTGTAACCCAGGGACTTGGGCTCTGCTGGAAAGCAGTCATCCTCAAATAAGCGTCCACTTTTCAGACACTCCTGCCATAGAGTCTCATAATTCTGCCGCTGAAACCACACTGCATTGTCGTTGGTTCCAATGCCTTTCTCTCTCTTCTTCTGATGGGCCAGACGATCGGCTGTGGAAGTCATCTTTACCTCTCCGTATGTACTCTCCCAGGGAATACCTCTTTGTTTGCCGGGTTGAGTTGACTTGTAAGATGATATTCCGGCAGTTGAACACAACACGGATGAGCCTTTGTCTCAGTCGCCTTTATAACTGCCCTCTGGTGATGGGAAGATGGCTGATCAGAGACAGGGAGGGGCCAAAAAGGGCCAGGTGATACTGCTGGAGCAGACAGCACCAACCATAAGCAAATCTGTTTTGCGATGGCTGTGACCACAACTGAACACAAACAGGGACACACCTAAAGGCAACAACAGCGGACACGCTCAGTGGAACCTAAGGATGTGTTGGGATGGGGCAATGGAGGAGTTGGCACTTATTTGTCTCTCGCTTCAAATGATAACAGTCATTATTGTTTATATATTTTTCAAAGATTATTTAAAACTGCATATGCCTGCTGTAATGTCAAATGAAGGCAAGAGAGATATTTTTTTCAAGAGTCTTGTCAAAAAGTATTTCATAAAGCAATCACAACACAGAGTTGGGAAAGGTGCTCTTAAGCTCATTTAATGGTTTCATTTGGCACAGATATGAATAACAACAGCACTACATTGCAACATGTAGCCTGGAGCATCTAAGCACCCACACAGTCTGCAAGTGTGGCGTATCCTTTTTCTTTGCCCACATCCTTATGAAAACAACAAC
The DNA here is from genome assembly GCA_013363375.1 of Menidia beryllina. NCBI lineage: Eukaryota > Metazoa > Chordata > Actinopteri > Atheriniformes > Atherinopsidae > Menidia > Menidia beryllina. The sequence continues at coordinate 5,740,774 of JABUIW010000010.1, forward strand.
GCTAAGCCTAAAACAAACACCTCTCAAAGTTAGCTTGACCAAGAATTACACTGATCTGCTCAGACTTGTTCATTTTAAACATGATTAATTTATGTGTAAATACTCATGTTCTGTTAACGGCCAAACTATGCACAAGAAAATATCAAACTTTATTAATAAATTACATGAATATAACACAAAACTGTTTTCATAATACTTTATAGCACTCAATCATTTTGCTGAATCAAACAATATTTTTAAAAAATGAGGAAATGACTAGAAATGTGTATTTTGTAGAATCAGAATCAGAAATACTTTAATAATCCCAGAGGGAAATTATTTAGAATTTGAATACACTTAGTTCATAACTGGCTAAATTCACGTTATATTAATTGCAGTGGAGCAATTCTACTTTCAGGATAACAGATAAAAGGTTGATAACAATCTAGTTAAAGTTTCTTTCTTTATTCTTTTTTTTAAAACCTTTTCTCTGCAGAGATATTTTTACCATTTGCCTAATCTGTGAGTAGATTTAGAGTGCAATGATTGTCCATCTAAAGAATTGTGAATTAACGATTTTAAAATGAATTTTATTTTAACAGTAAACTCAAAAACAACATGGATGGACTTGCTTAACTTCTGGATCAACATTCAAGCAACCAAGATGTGTTACTATTTAAAGAAATTGTGATACCATAACCTTTCAATTCCTCTGCTGAGAGTAGAACCTAAATCTAAATTAAGGAAGCGACTCCTTCCTGTGTAGGGGTTTTAGTGCTTGAAAAACACCCTGTACAGAGTAATCTATATTACTGTGTTATCTGTGCTGTTTGCCCTGCATCCAACACAAAAATTAGATGAAAACTTTTCAGGGCGGTTCGTGTAATGATGGAATGCCTCTTCCCATTGATTTTTCTGTATTTCTGTTATTTTCTAAGATGTTTGATTTGGGTTTCTGCTTGCCTTCAGCGTGCTCTCTATGAGAGTAAAAGATCAATAAGATACAAAGTCCACCCCAAAGGGAGTTCTCACAGTCTCCACTCTGCCGGAGAGTGCTTGTTTGCTTGTCTGCAGCAAAGTGAAACGCATTTGCATGAAGCTTGTCAGGTGGTTTCTGAGCATGCCTTTTTAGCTTTTAACTGTTCAAATGCTGGAGTGCCTGCAGCCTGACCATCCAGACTTAACAATCATTAGAAATACTTTAATGTAGTGAATATATTTGATTACTGTCATTTTTTTAGATGACATGATGGCTTAATTTCAACATTGATAGAATATATGTGCTTTAGCCCTTATTTACTGCCTGCTTTGCTTTTTTCACCGAAAACCTGACCTGAGTCTTACACTGTCACTGTGTTGGCCTGAATACAAAACTGCTTTTGAATGTTAGATCAAAAGTATCAGAAACAAGTCAGCATGCTAAAACATGAAATTCCATTTGTTTTTCTTCGTAGAACAGATCAAATATATTTCTGAGTGTTAAGGTTTTTTTTCAGCAGACTTCATAGCTGTCTTTTAGAACAAATGTATCTGATCTTGAATCTATTGTGTGGACTTGCTTACCACATTAAAGCCGCGTACCAAGCTGGACACAAATGACACTGAGCTGGAGAGAGCTTTTGATTGGGTGAACTCCCTTTGAGCTTTTCATATTAAAGGCTGTTAACATGATCCAAATAGTTTGTTTATTATGCGTTATTGTCACAAACCTGTGCTTGACTGGCCAGCAACAGTTCACAACATTATGTAAACATTTGAGGATTGATCAGTTATATTTAGAATGTGATTTAATTTAAAACACCAAAATAATTCTCTACTTTAATATTACATAAGACACAATGGTTCAATCCCCCCCCCCCCTCCCCCCCGCACCTTTTTCTTGTTTTCCAAGCAGATGAATTTGTTTTGAGGATTGAATTGACATCTTGTGGGTTGGCTGATCATATTTGTGGATGTTTTGTTAACTGCATGAAGGTAGTAAAACACAGACAAGAACCTTATCAGCGTAATGACCGATGACCTTAAACCTTTGCTTTCTTTGCATTAGATACCATCAAATGCATGCCATTTTCCTCAACTGACATTAGATTACTCTGACCTTGTGTTAATAATATCGTTATGATGTGTGTGTGTGTGTGTGTGTCATGATCTCCAACAAAAACGCTGTGTGTTAGTGGGGCGTCTGGCGCCTCCTGCGGCAGGTGGCGGTACTGTGAGTGTGGTGACGGCCGGCCCCTCCTACTGTAGAGGCTGGTCTTTCCTGCAGAAAATGTGTGTGTGTGTCTGTGCGAGTGTGTGTGCAAGCGTACTGTAAATGCCCGCTGCTTTCTCGAAATCTCAGATTGGCGCAATTATCAGATCGTCTCTGTCCGATTCTTTTTGGGGGAGCTGCTAGCGTTCTTCTCAGAGGTGGTGAGTTATCTTTATTTCCTCAAGGCAAGATTAACGGTGCCGCATGTTTTTTTTTGGGTTGTGGTGCAGGCCAGTTTGGGGTTTGCTGGATTAAATCTCTGTGCAGGTTTAACCACAATACCGGCGGCCACCGTGGTCACACGCTCACCGGCGGACAGCCTTCAGCTGTCGGGTTTCTCTGGGAAAAGTCAGCGACTTCTGAATGATCTTTTATTGTTACAAATCTTTCAGTCATCCAGTAGGCCGTCGCGCTTTAAGACGGGCCTGCCTGTACTTTCTGAACAGGTGCTATCACCAGTGCAGGCTTAGGCTACATGGCTGGCATGTTGTGATTTTTGGGAGCAGCAGGCCCTGAGAATTCGCTAAGGAATACTTCCAGCAAATCTCTGTCCGGGGGTCTGTCAGAGCTGTGATCTGACGGAGGGGCTGTGTTGGTGTTTTAAGGGTGTTGCTGAGGGTAAAGTCCAATGAACTACATCACCGTCATTAAAGTATTGCATGGATCATCTTAATTCTACTGATTTGGGGAAATAGAGATGCCCTTTTTGGCGGAGGTCTGCATTTGTGCCTCTTTGTTATTTTTAACAGTGGGGGACAATCCTGTAGACTCTAGTTATGTGGGGCCTCCGGGTGGGGGGCTGGCCCCTTTAAACAATGTCCTTGCTTGTATCAAAGGCTAAGCCTGTTTTTCTCCCCAACACATTCTGGAGCACTGTCATTTCCATCATTGATCTCCCTTTTCCTGACCACTGTAGCCTCATCCGGCTTTGTATGGCTCCCTCTGAGAGCTCGGACTGTTCAGACTCATTATAATTCTCAGTGAGTGCAGCAGAGCTGCTTAATGTCCCAGTAAAGAACCAGATAGCAATCAGAAGCCCTGTGAACCATCAGCCTAATGTGTTGAGAAACATTAGGTTGATTATACCTTTTTGGAAAATCTCTGAACGGAGGTGGTACGGAGAGAAGAGAATTCAGAGAAGAGAATTGGAAAAAATAAGTTGATTAAAGCTTCATTTCGATGCAGATCAGTTGGACTCTGTGCCCTGTTTCAAAGTATGTAAAAGAAAGATCTTAAGAGCCAAAACAACAATGAATGCTCCCTCTCTAACTCTGCTTTTGTCTCATTCTCCTTCTCAGCCTGACCATACAGACAAGGTATCATATGTCTTATTTGATTATTCTTAGCTTTCCTGTGTTTTAGGTTCTGTCTTGTCTCACTTTCCTCTGACATCCCATTTTATCTACGCGTGCTCCCTGTGTGCTCGGCTGGGCTTTTATTCTAATGTGTTTCTGACTGACACTCCCATAGAAGCACTTTGCTTATGTCCTGATACACCATTTACATTTGAGTTGGGATTGTTTATCCGACAGTCGTTTCAAACCAACAGCCAGAAGTGCTGAGGCCACAAGTCTGTCTAACTGATATCTCACAGGTTTTCAACATTCGTTGGTAACATCATCCAGAAATATGTCTATTTAAAAAAAATCTGCTGATAGAAAAGACTTGCCCTTGGGTACCTCTCTGGCTACAACGTTTGCTTTGTGCTGCTTGCAGGCAAACAGCACAGTATCTTGTCCAATGTGGGGTTTCAATTTTGTTGAAAGCTGATTTTCTTTTCCCTCAAGTGCACTACTTATTCCGGTGCTGTAACTCTTAGACAAGTGTGTGCCACTGATTAGCCAGCTGCTATTTATAGATGGTACCATGTATATCCGCCCACCAACCCCATGTTTTTTTGCTCCCGCACCAGTATGTATCCGGTCGGAGGGATATCTGCAAGCATATACGCCAACAGGCTCCGGGCAGAAGGCATGGGCTCCAAGGACCAGGCTGTGCACTTCGCCAACCAGGACTACGAGGCACTCAAGCAGGACTGTGTGGAGTCGGGCTGCCTGTTCGAGGACCCCTGCTTCCCCGCTGAGCCTCCGTCTCTGGGCTTTAAGGAGCTTGCACCCTACTCCTCTAAAACCAGAGATGTGGAGTGGATGAGGCCCACGGTGAGAAAAGTTAAAGTTGTTCTCAATAATGGCTTTGTGTTAAGATAAAACAGAATAGGTATATTTTTTTACACAGATATTTACTCCTCACAACCCATAACTTTTTTTTTTCTTTGTAATTTGCTTCCAGAATTAAACTTAATAGAGAACAAAACTTTTAGTCCTCTATATAATTTTTCAGAGGAAGATTTTTGTTTGATAAGCTACCAAACACACCTTTTATGAATATTTCAAGCCTAAAAAACATTGCACAAAATTTAGAGGCATGAGCCAATTAACCATAACGAGAGATGTTCTTTGGAAATACACATTGACATTCATCTGATTGCTTCCATGGAGGTCATCAGAAATGAGCTTCATAGACGTTTGTTTGTCCAAGACAGGGGAGAAAGGCCCAGGGTATGCAAACTGACACAAGAGGACTGAAAATCCCTGGAAACAGGTCTTAAACCTGAACCTCAACATAACTGAAGCAGTGGGGTTGTGGGCCAACGTTTAAACAGGGGCTTTGGAATGCCTTTCAAAAAGTTTGTTGTGGTTCATAAGAGGAATATATATTGTTTTTTTTGTTTGTTTTTGTGCTGCCTCGTACATTTCCCGACAGGTAAACAAACGTATCAGTTCCACTGGTTCATTTCATGTCTGCAAACCCAGACTGAATAGAGCAAGTCTGAACAAGAACTCTGCAGACCTCTGCAGCTGTTGGCATTTCATGACCAGCCCCTGTCACGGCCACATTTGTTGGCAGTGCCTTGTTAACACACATAGAGATGTAGATGACACATAGAGGACCAGTTAGATAGGAAATTATCAGCCCACACTCTGAGGAGGGGGGGGGGGGCTGTTTTGATGTCTTGCTGAGACGTAAACATTTTCTGGATAGGAGCTGACAGCTGACCCTCAGTTCATCGTGGGTGGTGCCACCCGGACAGACATCTGCCAGGGGGCTCTTGGTGAGTCCTAAATGTGAAATCCCACATGCAAAAAAAAGAAAAAAAAATGTATGAAGACGCAGGGGGACGGGGGCTCCTGATTCCACCCTCTGTCCTGTCCTGCAGGTGACTGCTGGCTCCTGGCAGCCATCGGCTCTCTGACTCTGAACGAGAGGCTCCTTCATCGCGTTGTTCCGCACGGCCAGTCCTTCCAGGAAGACTACGCCGGAATCTTCCACTTCCAGGTTCCTCATTTATATTTCTTTCTCATATCCGCTGAAAGCACTTTGGACAAATGGAGTTCCTGATTATTGCGCCGTGTTGCAGTTCTGGCAGTTTGGCGACTGGGTAGACGTTGTGATTGATGATCGATTGCCTGTCAAAGACGGGGAGCTGATGTTTGTGCATTCAGCCGAGGGCAATGAATTCTGGAGTGCACTCCTGGAGAAAGCTTATGCCAAGTACGTCTTTAGAGATCCTGCTCGTCTGCTACATTATTCAGCATGGGTGTGCTTTGTGGGGAATAACATCCAGCAGAGGCGATGTCGGTCTAACCCAAGTGTGCTCTCGATGTGATACCAGGCTGAATGGCTCCTACGAGGCTCTCTCAGGAGGAAGCACCACTGAGGGATTTGAGGACTTCACGGGCGGTGTGTCTGAGATGTATGAGCTGCGCAAGGCTCCAAGAGATCTGTACAGGATAATCAGCAAGGCTCTGGACAGAGGCTCCCTGCTGGGCTGCTCTATTGATGTCAGTGCTAATCGCACTGCAGGGCCAGTTGCATTGAAAACAAACACTTTTTCTAAAAACAAACATCTTAGCTGTAAAGCCCATGATCATTGCAGCAGTGTTCTTTTTACAGATTACCAGTGCCTTCGACATGGAGGCCGTTACATTCAAAAAGCTAGTGAAGGGCCACGCCTACTCCGTTACAGGCCTGAAGGAGGTCTGTGTCTGTGTGACTCTGCTGTCCTTTTTTTCAAAGCTCTCTCTAAGGTTGAAAGTTGTTTTTAACTTCTCTGCCACTCTGCTGTCTCATAGGTCAATTACCGGGGCGACATGATACGCCTTATCCGAGTACGTAACCCTTGGGGGCAGGTGGAGTGGACCGGTGCCTGGAGTGACAAGTGGGTGTGCCCAGCAACTATTTACTTCTGCGCTGACGGCTCTCCGACCACGTTTCCTTCTGTTGGTGTCATATTTGAACTTTCTTATCTGTGTTGTTTCGCTTGTTTCTTTAGTTCCTCTGAGTGGGATGAGATTGACCCCTCAGAACGAGAGGACTTGCATCTTCAGATGGAAGATGGAGAGTTTTGGTAAGGTCTGCCAGCCGGTGGATGTTGTGTAGTGGAAAGAATTTAAAGGAAGGATTTGATTTGATTAGAGCCTGCTCATGGAGAATAGATAAAGCATCTTTTTTAAACCAATTATGTTTAGAGCTCAGTTTGGTTTGATCAATCTTCAATGGAGGAGAAAGGAATGCGAGCTTGCACTGCTAAAGCTTTCTCACAAACATGTTGTTACGCTCTTGGGTAAATGAACCTGACGGAAAAGCTTTGCATCAACATGACAGCACTCTGGAAATGGCTTCTGAAAAAACCATTCCTCAGCGTCTCCTTCGCTAACTTCACAGCTATTCAAAGCTGAGTTGCTCTAACGCGGTCGGTGAAGTCCATCCACCCATCCATTATCATTACCGCTTATTCCCTAATGGGGTCGCGGGGGGAACTGGAACCTATCCCTGTGGCCAGTGGGGGAGAGGCAGGACACACCCTGGACAGTCCGCCTGTGAAGTGTTTCCCGTGAATGATTATTACTGTATGACACATGTGGCTCCAAAATCAATAATAGATGATTCAGTATTATTGATGCTGCTTTTTAAAAAATGATTACCACCCCGTCACAAGCAACCCTGATGGTTGCCCCCATGTTTTAGGAGCCATGCTGCAGTGCATCAAGTCCAGACTGTGACGTGACTCTCTCCTGACGGAGTAATAGCATAGAGTAATATTAAGCTATGTTTTCAACTTCCAGGATGTCCTTCAGTGAGTTTTTGAGGCAGTTTTCTCGACTAGAGATCTGTAACTTGACTCCGGACGCTCTGAGTGAGGACAGCGTCAGCCACTGGAACACCATCAAGTTCTATGGCACGTGGCGGAGGGGCAGCACCGCCGGGGGCTGCAGGAACCATCCCAGTGAGTTTCAGATGTATGATAGACGATGCATAATGGTATAAATCGGTCTTAAAAAATGTGATACATTATGAGTGTTTTCGTCAAACGTCTAACTAACGGGCTTAACATAAGTGCGCTGTTTGTGCAGACACATTCTGGATCAACCCTCAGTATAAAATCACATTGCTGGAGGAGGACGATGACCCAGAGGATGATGAGGTGGCGTGCAGTTTTTTGGTAGCCCTCATGCAGAAGGACCGCCGCCGATACCGCCGCCAAGGTCAGGACATGCACACCATTGGCTTTGCTCTGTACGAGGTGAGAGGGACCATTTTTTTTGGTGTTGTTGTTTAGTTTGTTCGCACAATTAAGATGTTACACGTTGTCACTTTTTTCCCTCATCTTGTTTTGCAGATTCCAGAAGAGGTTAGTGGACCACAACTTTCTAACTGCTGCTTGAACAATGTCATAGTCTGGTCCTTTTATTCACCCTGATGAGTGTTTAAGGGTGTTTTAAGGTTTTTGCTTTTTCTAATTATCATTATGCTTTTTGGCTGTTTTTTTGGTTTTATGGACATTTTGTTCATCAGATTTCTTTTACAAAGTTAGCTTACAGAGGGTTTGTGCTTTTGCTTTCAGTCTGTCATGTTAGCTCATCTTGTCATAGAATATATGAAAATGTTCCATTCCACTCTATTTTGAAAGACTTTCTAAAATGGTTTATAGTTAAAGTGTAACATAACATAGAATGACTTGGTGAACCTAAAATATGCCAAATTGCCTCTAAATAGCTCTTTCGTTACCTGCTTCCCTCAGTACAGGGGCTGCCAGAATGTCCATTTAAAGAAAAACTTCTTTTTGAGCAATTCGTCATGTGCACGCTCTGAGACCTTCATTAACCTGCGTGAGGTAAGCACCCGGCTGCGTCTACCCCCAGGAGAGTACCTCATCGTCCCCTCCACCTTCGAGCCGGGCAAAGAGGCCGACTTTGTCCTCAGGGTGTTCACTGAAAAGCAATCTGAGACAGAGTACGTGTCAAACGCATAGGGTTTTTTTTTGCTTACTTAAATATTAACTTGCCCTATGGACAGCCTCATTTTTGCTGTCTGTTGCAGAGAACTGGACGATGAAGTCTCGGCCGATTTGGAGGATGAGGTAGGCATCAATCACACAGCAGGAAATGCTTGTCTCCAGTTGAAAATGATTTTTTTTCTTGTCACAAGCATCTTTATACTTTTTTTCTTATAGGAGGAAATAACAGAAGATGACATTGATGAGTCTTTTAAGTCCATGTTTGCTCAACTTGCAGGGGAGGTAGGTCCTGAAAAGTAGGTCTCTTGTTTATCACTCTCCATTGACACATTTCTGTTCTTGATCATAATATTTGGATCATTTTATTGATAGCTAATATAATTGGATTTTTTTATCTTAAAACTATACAAATACAGGGCTGTCATCATATTGTTAAAGAAGCTAATAAAACATATTTTTCTCTGTGCTTTCATTTTCTTTATTAGGACATGGAGATTTCTATTCGTGAGCTTAGGACCATTCTGAACAGAGTCGTCTCCCGACGTGAGTTTTCTGTTGAGTTTTGGTACAATTCTTAGCTGCTGGAGAGTTTACTGAATAGTTAAACATATCCCGTGTTAGATCCCGCGGCTGTGTGTGCGCCATGTGCTCCTGGGCTTTCTAGCGAGCCTTTCGGCCACGGTCAAAGCTGTTGGCATGTTTTTCAGATGCGTATTTGCTGTTTCAGACAAAGATGTGAAGACTGACGGCTTCAGTATGGAGTCCTGTAGAACCATGGTCAACCTCATGGATGTATCCTCCCTATTTAAAACACAAGAACCAAAATTTTAGCTGAGCCCTTTTTTTTTTAAAGAGCGTGTGTGCGTTTGGCAGCTAAAGTCCTTGATCCAGTGCTGACAGAAAGATGGCAGTGCCCATTTAGGAATGGTGGAATTTCAGATCCTCTGGAACAAGATCCGCAAGTGGCTGGTAAGAACGATTCAGATTTTGACACTACACACAGGTAAACCCATTTGGTTCATCTTTAAATTCCTTTCTCAATCTCTTAGGTCGTTTTCAGGCAGTTTGATCTGGACAAGTCTGGGGCCATGAGCTCATATGAGATGCGTCTAGCTGTGGAGGCAGCAGGTATTCTGCTATTCACTGCCTCTTTGACATTTATACAGATTATTTTAAGAACCTAAATGATATTTCCTTCCTGTATGTACCTAAATAGGTTTTAAACTCAACAACCAGCTGAACCAGATTCTGGTAGCACGGTATGCAGAGAATGAAATGATCGACTTTGATAACTTCATCTGCTGCTTGGTCAAGCTTGAATCCATGTTTAGTGAGTAAAACTGCTGTATGCTTTGTGAAAATGCATACAAATATGTCTGTAGTCTTGAAAAGAATAATACATTTGTATCACTTTCAATTTAACAGGGTCTTTCCAGCAGTTTGACAAAGACGGATCAGGAGTGGCAGAGATGACTCTCACAGAGGTGAGCAGTGTTAAAAACAAGCTCCCTGCTTCTCTTATGTTTTTTGTCTCCGCTTGTCTCACTTTCAATCTCAAAATTTCTAGTGGCTTTACCTGACAATGTGCGGTTGAAGAAGTGCCCTGTCTGGACCGGAGAAAGGTGTAAAGTCGTGCCTGCAGCTCCGAAACCGCCCCGCCCGCCCCAGCCTACTTCGCTATTCACCTTACTGCAACTAATAGTATAAAAAGTTTATTTAAAGACCAAAGTCAAACAGAGCAAAGTGTGTTTCAGCCAAACTATGCAAACTCTCAACAGGAAGCAGACACTGCAACATCTTTCATCACAAAAAACGGTTTAAAAAAGGGGAAAATGTGCCTGTGCATGTCAAACCACAAACAGTTATTGGAATTTTCATTTTTTATATTTTGAAGCGTTAATGTTGCAGTGATAAAGTTAGCTTTTATTTACTTTATTTGCTCCAAAAGTTTAATTTGTTCCTATAATACCTTTAAAGTCCAAATTTCTTTTATTCATTCTACTGTGACCTTTTTCCACTCAATTTCAAAAGAAATTATCACCTCAGTGCTGTTATTCCATTTTACACCTGTAGGTGGCAGTGTAGACTACTGTCAGGTTGGATTTTTTTTCCAATTTTATGTTCAAGTTTAAACCTGTAGAACATTTATATTTTCCTGTACTTCAAGTAATGCCGTTGTCTATTACTCTTACAAATTTCACAATATAACTTCGGTTGAAAGGAGCTGCTTGTGATGTTGCCTCGTATTAATAAAAAAAAGTATTAATTCTTTCACCTTCCATTTGCAGGAATAGCAAAATACAAGTCAGTCACTTTTTGTTTTATGAATGTATGTTGTGCCTTCATTAAATATTTCCTCTGAACTGCTAAACTGGTGTTTGTTGTGTTCATAATATAGCACACGGCCCACTTTTACCTGTTCAAAGTGCAGCAGACACTTCCATGCAGAAGGTAAAGGTCATATTTATTGTAACCATAATGGACACCCAATAAAATGCCCGACATGTTGACAAGGACATTGCTGTATATATGGAAAAACAAAGTACAATGTAAAATTAATGTTTGGAATATGGTCCTGTCAAGTTTATTAAAGACAATGTGAGTGTAAAATGTTCACATACAAGACACTGTTGAATGGTACAGTCAGACAAATGAACTAGCAATCGCCAAGACTTTAGAATAATCTCCTCCCTCCAGTTGACGTAGATGTGTGGGTATAGGGACCTTAATCCTTGTTCCTGTTGGGTTGCCGTTCTCCTCAATCAGAACAACATTGTTTGAGTCAAAGCGCGGACTCATACGATCTCCAGGCATTTTGTTTCCTACAATTAGGGCTTTCTTCTTCTGGCCTTTGATGGCAAGTAACACTTTGTCGCCAACTTTTCCAACGCCGTTCTTGGTGTAGACGTGGATCACTCTTGGCGGACGATGATACGGTGTATTTCCTAGAGAGCTGTTGTCCACTACACGCACCCTTGACATTTTCTGAATGGCAGCTGCCACAGCAGACACACTGACCAGATGAAAAATATCCTTTAATATTTTCAGTTGTATTAAATAGCATCCTACCAGGGAGTTTTGTCCTCAGTGAATGGTTGTGGCATGCAGGAAATAAGTTTTTCACTTGATTAAAATGTAAAGCAAATTTGTGTAATGCAATTCAATATAATCTAATTATTGTACTGTATACAGTAATGTGATCAAATCACGAGAAAGGAAAATGCCTGTGGTGCTCCGTACAAGTTATTAAAAAAAACTAAAACAATTTCCTAAAACTACATTATGTATGATCAATTTCCAAGAGAAAAATGTAGTCTCATCTATAAACATTTAAGAGACAGGGTGTTATTCTCCTTATACTTACCTAATACTTCTTAAAAAAACTGTGGACGAATTCTCTACGAGGAGCCCTTGGAGTGATCTTGAAAGCCGGGGTAGAGCCATAATCACATCGAGTCTTGTGTTGACTGCAAAGCCAAAATATGAAACGTTGTGGGGTTAGCAGCTAAAAAGCTACACGGTTTGCTAACGACACATCTACCGCTAACAATCTTCACATGGTAGTAAGAAAAGCATTCAAAATAGATAATACGTTTCATTTTGCAGTCTCTGTCCCCAACATAATATTAATAGATAAAGAATTACACGTGAATACGTCAAAGTCCAAGTTTAAAACATTTAAAGTGCTAATGTTACCCTTCTATCACGCTCCATTCCAATGTCAACGTACGGTATAACGTCATCGGCAAGGGACCAACTACTTTTAATTTAAATTTTAAGTGCCAACATTATTAATGCAATTAACCACTTAATCCCCATTAAAAAATATTTTGGGCTCTAATTTTTTAGAATCAGATAAATTAATTAAGTATGTACGCAGAACAATACATAAAATCAGAGGACGGCTGTTATTTATCTGTTAAACTCTATACGTCATAAAGACGGGACGGAGGAAAATATAGAAATATAACAAATAGAAACTGCATATAAGATATAATGAGGCCACATGCCGTATAAAGATGCATACCTTTTCTATGCAGTCTACTTCTGTAGAGTGGATCCCAATCCAGACTTCGCTTCTGTGGGACTGGTTAGGTTAGGGATAGTTGTTCAACCGGCTGGTTGACAGACATGACCGTGGCAGTATACGTGTGATTATGCGCACTTACAGTTAGTAACTCAGTTTAACTAAGTAGCTGTGGATAATTTGTTGTACTGTTTCTAACCAACTCTCATTGGATTCCAATTCTTCGACAGTTTGTAGCCTCCACCTGTTATTTGCTACATCGCAGGGCTAAGTTAGCCAACGTCACGGTTACTGTTGACTGCTAGCTCAAACTAGCAAAGTGTTACAGTTTCTGCCTCTGCTGCGTATGAAAGTGAGGTAAGTCTTTTTTTTTTTTTTAGCCGACAACTTTGTTTTTACTGGTGTACCAGCTGAAACCTGTTACATCGTCCTACCCAACAGGGGTTGATAATCCTCACGAAGGAAGAAGTCGGGAACAAACACATCCTTTTATCATTAGCGTTGGGCTAATTTGTCTTAAATTTTAATTGCAGGATTATATTTTCTCTTTAATACAAACGTATCTTTTGGCATGCAGATTTATATTATTTTCCACAAGAAAATACTGTGATAATAATGAGATTATGTTCTCCCTAATGCAGAAACCCATATTTTTACTCGCTCAATGCGTGTTTTGTTGACAATTGTTGACAGATTAGACTGTCATCTTGAATATCAAGGTTTTCCAAGGCGAGGATACTTTTCAAATAACCCAGAAAAACTGTTTGGGGAAGCTTGTTACATGTTTCACGTCGGGGAATGATTGTAACTTAAAAAGTGCGAGGCCGTGAATGATTCTGCTTTCCCTGACAGCCTGCTCATATAACCTGAGGCTTTGTAGTGTCCTGACATGTCTGTGGATTACCAGGAGAACACCAACCAGTCCCTGTACTTCCAAGCTGTTTGACAAATTGAGTATTGAGGGGTTACGGTGATTTTTTTAACAGATGTTAAACGACTGAAATTGTCTTGGTTGAGCACTGAAGACTAGTCACAGCTTGACTGGGATAGTTAATCATCTAAGAGTTTCCCTGCATGTGCAGAGCCTATAAAAGGATAAAGTTAAGTTGGCTGTAGGCAGTCGTAAGAGCTTGCTTATGAGCTATTCTGTTTTACACTCATTTATTGATTTAAAAATATTAGCTGAACCTTTTCACAAAAGGAGTATCAGTCTGACATAATTCAGATAACATTTTGATACAAGCTGGAAAAGGAAAATCCCCACCAGAGTTACTCATAGTCTTATTAAACACCAGGTTCTGGAACCCAGGGATTGGTGCTTATTTGATTTATTTGATATTTCTTTGAATTATAAAAAATAAAAATGAATACAAATTAAACTGGTGACCCGATAGCATGAAACTATTTCAAGTTCAGTCATGCAAATTTGTTGACACTTAAACTTAAAACTCACCTCAAACTCAATTTAAGTATGCATGCTATCTCTAACTAAACTGCTCTTGTACTTAATTATTCGTACAACCCTATATGATGCTGTATATTTGAATAATTTATGCTTTCCCTTACCGTCAAAATAGGATATTTTGGCCCCAGAATACCATTACGGTAGTTGTATTACTTTTACCAAGATAATGTAATTAAGTGGGCTGATGCAGTAATGAGATTGTGTTGAGTCATCTTTTCTTTTCCGTCATATCCCATCAGCCCTGATTTGTTCTACATCAGATGTTAACATTAATGTACTCTTAATCCTACTGTTGAATTTCAGTGTCAGTAATTTAGGCCGACAAATGCTGATTATACACGCATGCCAGCAATGGAGAATTTAGTCGTACCTCTAACAGTTTCCCCTCATATACTTCACTTTTGCACCTCACTGTAGTCATCATTTTACATAATGCTTTTTGGTGATTATGGAAGAATACTTGGACATCTTCAAAACCTTGTGATAAACAAAGTAGTTATAATTAATTACATAATTATACCAAAAAGGCAAATACATTAAAAGGTTTATCAGTCTTTAGCATTTATTCACAGTTTGATCTTTCCATGAAGCATATGCTCTTTAAGATTTCACATTTCAGATTAGAGTTTGATTTCAAAAGGTGAATAATACATTCAAAAGGCTGAACTTCCACAATCTTAAAATACACTGACTATATCACGAAGTTGAATTGTAAAGAGGGAAATGTATTGTTTACACAAGCTAGGCTATTTCTTGTAGGGCGTGTATTTACTCTTTTTCCATGTTGATAAAGTGTATGTGGGACCTGGAGATGAAAACCCAATAAGGAAAAAATCTCATCCTTTTTTTTTCTCCATGTAGAATAATTTCTTGCTCAGCCTATACATCCACAAACTCATCAATCACAGTAACACAGCTGGCTTACCTTTGGAATGTTACATGTTCCTGTATTTTGCTACATGTTGCAGCAAAGTACAGCAACTTGCCATTTTAGCAAATGGAGCTAAAAAGGGCAAGTCATTTTGCTTTGCAGCTGCTAATCTATTTAGTCTCTTACTGTATTCAAATACTGAGTAGCTGCTAAAATATTGATGACAGTGTCAAAGACTTAGTCACACTGAGACTGAAAGCTATGTGGAAAGTTTGTGAACGTAATGTCTCTGGATTGGGTGCAGTTTCTATTTGAATTCTTTTTTTGGCTAAATCTTTTTCAATAATTCTATGTGATTAGCACTGTTTGAATTGGAGTTATTAAAATCTAATAAGCATGCAGCTGCCTGTATGGAATGAGCTGCTCTATTGTTTGATTTTTTTTAAATACTTTTTGTGTAGTTTGTCCTGCTAGTCATTTTGTTTGTCAAGCCAGTTGTATACTGTCCCCAGATAGTGAAAGCACAATGTTTTATCTGTGACAAACAGACTTATTTGATGACTTGCAAAAGGGACCACATTTTCTCTCCCCATGTCGCTGTAATGTTTGTTTGTGTCTGGAAAATGTGTCTGCCAGGCTGAGGGTATCATAGCAACAAGCATAAGGTGGAAAGGTAACACAGAGCTTACAAGGCGCTGAGTCATGCTTTCAAGAAGTGATGGGAATGTTAAAGGGAATTTCATCTATAAAGTCGATTGTTGTGCTTTGCAGGCACCAAGACCCAGATCAAACCATGGGCCTACTTTGTCTCCTGGATTAGCTAATTTAAAAAAACAAACCAGGGGAAGGCTGCTATGAAATCTGTTGAGCGAGCAAGATAAACTGACCTGTAAACAGATGAAATTCAATGTGAACTTTTTTGCCAAAATTCAACAAATGTATGTTTGCAGAGAAGGTTTTGGTATACAATAAAAGAAGCACTGCTTACGGTAAAACAGGGGTTGGATATATTTGGGTTGTGTGACATGGACTTACAGGACTGAGAAAAAGCTAATTATTCCATTTATATCTCGGTATCAGGAACACAAATTTCAAACAGTCATTCAAGGAACTGAAACTGTCTGGCTCATACCTCAGGGCAGCGACCCTGTGCTCTTACTCTCTGTCTTGTGGTTTTAATTATGTTTTAGACTTGGAATTCCTCTATCTTCTAACCTCAAAGGGATTTTAATATCTTTGTTAGAAATGGAGTGCAGATATGCTGATTTCTATTTGTGGGCTAATCTTGTAAAATAAGAATGTAACATGTAAACATTTTGAAGGGGGAACTGTTGGTACTGCAGCATGGGCTGTTTTTCTTCTCATTTTAAAATCTAATAAAGGCGAAGCAGAGATGCATTGAATTTGATCTCTAAATGATCCTTAATGTAACTGCAGTGCATCTGTGCTATGCCGCAGGGCTGTTGAAGGCACAGACAGGGGGGATGTGGTTTGCTCCTTGGGTTGAGACCGGTCCATTTGAACCCTGTGGTCTCTATCGGTTTATTGTTCAGCTCTGGCTGCGTCCCTCTCCAGTGATGTCACAACATTCCAGGGAGTGGATAAATGAGTTAGTGTTAGGGCAGATGAGCAGCATTGTGGACACTGCTGATAGTAGTGGGCAGAAGGGCTAAAGGATTTCACTCCAGCTGCAAAAAACACCCTCGCCAGCTCCCCACTGAGCACCTATGTGACTGCACCAAACCTTTGCCCTGTCAGTGGGAAAGAATCCTTTTTAATGTGAGCCTGACGATTAGCTTTGGTAAATTTGTTTAGAATGGAGAAGATGCTTTTTTCCTGACACTGTCAGGTTTTCAGGAAGACAGGGCTGCTCTGTGGGGTGTTGGGCCTTCTTCTATGTGATATGAGTCAAAGTAGTGGATTAGCAGCCTGGTCTGTTATGCATCTGGACATCTTTTTTGGCTACCAAAGTGATTTCTCCCCTAGTGGTTTTTAAATGTAATGTGTGACGTGGACCCTTTACAACAATCACGAACGAGGAACAGAAAATGCACATTTGGCTTCTTTTCTGAGTTCATGTGGTGAAGAGCAACAACTAAAACATGACTAATGACATGACAGCCTGTCTCATTGCTTTGGGTTAAGCAATCTTTCCATCTGTCTTATCTCCTTTTGTTCCTGTGCTGGCAGCGTTACAGGTACTCTTCACTAGTATTTGTGATATCTTCACAAATACTAGTGAACAACACGGACAGAGATGACACCCAATCTGAAATGCTCATAATTGTTAAAAAACATGTCTCTCTTATTTTTCTTTTTTTTTTTTTTTTTACAGATTGTGAACATGCTCCAGTGAATGATGTACAGACTGTTGGTATTAACTGTGGTTGTCGGGGCAGTGCAGGGATGCAGCAACACAGAGAGCTGCCCAACAGTGTCCAATGCCTCCAGGGACTACTGCTACTCTGCTCGAATTCGCAGCACAGTACTCCAAGGTCTGCCTTTCGGCGGGGTGCCCACCGTCCTCGCCCTTGACTTTATGTGCTTTTTGGTGAGTATTTTAGTCAGTCTCCTAAATAATTGTGCAAAATCTAATCAGAGCTACACAAGACATTTTCTGCAGATGGCGAAATTCTGTGAAAGTGATGAACACCTTGTACTAGTTATGTAACAACTGTAAAGTTGGCCCTTCATAATGTAAATAAGGAGCCTAAGGGTGTTAACAAGCTCCGTTTGTTTTGTTCTTCTAGGGACTGCTGTTTGTGTTCTCTATCTTGAGGAAAGTGGCATGGGACTATGGCCGTCTTGCCCTGGTGACCGATGCTGACAGGTAACATTTTCTGAGATCTGACCCTAAAAATGCAGCCAAATATGGACGTTTGCAAATAATACAGTCCCTTTTGCTGTGTTTTTAATTTATTACTTTGTCCTCCACAAGATAGAAGGTGGATATTCAATGATTAAATGCTTTGATTTACTTCTGAATCATCTATTGGTATTCAATGAATAACATGTCAGGTTATGTGACACAAATCAGCTACTACACCGAGTCTGGCTATTTGATCAACTTTTTGTGATACATGAAGACAACAAACAAAACGGCTCAAAGAAGCAAAACGTGACTTATAAAGCTAGCAAAAATATTGATCGTATTGTATGGTTGATTCAAAGGAACCTGAAAAGCAGGCGCTGCTGGGGACACCAGGTAAAGGTTTGTTAATGCTGGTGCCAGTGCTGACTGATTAGAATGTAGGATTTTTCTGGTTACAAATGCCACTCTGGTGTAAATTCCACCATTTTCCAACTGGACTGACAACCTCTATGCCACAGTGTCCTGTGGACAGTTGGGAACGTCCAACGATCCACCATTGCTAATTTTTTATTTTGCATTCTGCGTGCGCGTGACATTTTTTCCTCTTTCTTTTTCAGCCCTGTTACCACATTGATGCAGCCTAATAAGGATGTTAAGCTGATGAGTGCTGATCTAAATACAGAATGTATTTCTCATACAAACTTATCAGTTTTGAGCGAATTTTCTTTTATTATCTATTTATTTGGCATAATGATTGAACTTTACTTGTGATCCTTGATGTTATGTGCATTAGCATGTTGGACCAGTGCTTGGCACCTGCTGCCTGTTCGTCCATGGCCTTGTTACAAGGGTTGCACTTCTCAGACAAGAGGCAGACATCACATGGCCTATATTCCAGTGAGGAAGTCAGTGTCTGCAGCTTGTCTCTTAAAGGCAGCATTGCACTCTGACTTTGCCATGTCATGTTCCCTTGATAAAAGAAAAAGTGAGAACAGAATGGTGTTAGAATAAGGCCTGTGAGTAGGAAGATGAAATCAATGATCTCGAGCTATAACCAATTTAAGGCTCTAAACAATTAGATTCATTTCCCACAAAATGTTAAAGTGTGTTTGTATTTAAACTTCATGGATGGCAGATCCTCTCTGTTGGCCAGTTTAGTGTAAGATGGAGATCGGACACCACTTCAGGCTTCTTAAATGGTGAACCCTTGAATGTGCTTGACCCAGTGCTCCATTACCTACTTCCCCCTGCTGGGGCTGTGTGTGATGTTGCAACGTCACTATTTTTGCAGCTGCGTGTGAGAAGAGAACGGGGTTGCGCCGTGGTGGGAGGATGGGAGGGGGTGGCAGCATGGGACACTTTTGTAACAGACTGGAAATGCAGTCCATTGCCAGTTTTTTTAGATTCCCAGAAGGTCTGAAATGTCCTCTGTGGGCTATAAGAGGAGCTTGAACAATCAAATGACTTTCTGGTCATGTGAATAGCTTTTTGGCTGATCTACAATAGTCACGACAGTTGGCTAATATAGAGGAAATGTTTACGATGTGACACAAAATAAAGGTGGATGGGATAGGGGAGCCTAAGTAGAAGGCTTCATTAGTATGCTTGTGGTGTACTAGGCCTCCTCGATTTTTTTTTTCTTACTGACTCCCTTTTTGGCCAACTGGGTCATTTCCTCTCAACTTAGCAAAATGGCTTCTTTTTTTTTCTTCTTATTTTTGTGTTTTTGTGTTTTTTACTTTTATCAGAAGAAAGGATCAACGGTACAGTCGTCTGGATGATCGGGAGTTGTATGTTATCTCCATTTTTATAGAACCGCTGCCCTTTTTTCCTCTCTTCTTGCCCCTCTTGGTAGTTAACCGAACTCACACCTCTCCGCAGAGGGCTCCGGCCTGTTTTTCCACGCTCCATGGCTTGGGTTCTTCTCCTCCTCAAGGCTTTTCCCCGTGTCAGACTGACTACTCTTCATCTCCTTGTCACTGTTGTACTTGTGCTGTTGGGTGTCCCTGTCCTCTTTCACTGTCCTAATCAGATCTGTGTGTGCTAATCTGTGCATTGACCTCTTTATGAAGCCTGAACTTCTTCTGTGTGAGCGCACAGCATGAGCCACGCAGACAGGACGCTTACAGGGAGAGGTAAAGCTCCCTGTGGTTTCTCACAGACAAGTCCTTACAGAGTGCCCCGACTGTATATCAAGTCTGTTAGTGCTGAGATGAGGTTAAAGGAATGTTGGAGAGGAGGACTGACGATTCCAGCCTTAGGCTTATTCCTCGTTCCACTCTTTTAGAGCCCTTAAAAACCCTGAATGGCGTCACATTTCTGTGTAGGATTGGTAACTGAACCACTTCCGCCAGAGCCAAGGCCCTCTAGATATAAATAATTAATAGAATTGCTGAGTGAAAGCAGATTTCAAAACGGTGAAATATAAGATCTTAATACTGTGCTTCATCTAAGAGAATCTTTGGCTCTGCTGGACAACCTCCGTCAGTCTGCCATGGTCATCCCTGAGTTTCTGTTCATTCTGCTGTGAATGTCCTTCTGTAACGTTTTATATTCCAGCCTTTCCTGTGACAGTCTTGATGTATTCAGCCTGTGTAAACTAGGCTCTAAACCTTTTTAACGCTGCATGAAATGGCTGCAGTGGTTCCCCCTGTGTTGCACCGCTTAACCAGCACAAATTTCCTGGTTGGCTCACACAGGAGGGAATCTCTGCAGTTCATTTCTGAGCATGTGCTCGTGTTTTGTGCCGTAAACTTTTCCACACTGAAGGTAAACCCGCTATCTTCAGAGAGAATGAACTAACATGAGCTCTAAGCGTGTGGTTTTGCTGGCAAGTCATGAAACTCTATGCAAACCTTTGGCGTTCTCTGCTGACAGTATTGCCTCCACCGTGACACCTGAGACTACCGATCGCTACGAGCGACTCACCTCAGTTTCAAGCTCAGTGGACTTTGAGCAGAGAGACACCGTAAGTGTACAATACTCATATTTTCCTGAAAAAGAGAACATGTATTAATGGAAAACTGTACAACACTTGACTCCTAATGTACTCTTCTTTTCTAGGGCTTCTGCTCCTGGCTGACTGCCATCTTCCGCATCAAGTGAGTCACAGCTTGTTGGAAATGAGCAGCCGTATCACGGACCAAACGGCACATCTGCTTTTTCTCTCGGTTGTGAGTGAGTCTGAATTAGTTGTGTTCTTTCTAAAGGGATGAGGAGATAAGGGAGAAGTGTGGGGAAGATGCCGTGCATTACCTGTCCTTTCAGCGGCACATCATCGGCCTGCTGGTAGTAGTGGGTGTGCTCTCTGTGGGCATCATCTTGCCTGTTAACTTCTCAGGAAACCTACTAGGTGAGCTACCCTGAACTTACTGAAAGAGTTTTTTCCCATTTTCCTTTTAACATTAAAAGATTTTTTTCAGTTTTGTTTTCAAACATCTATGTACGATGATAGATTGATTATCTCCTTATCTTTTTTTCCTAGTCTTTCACTAATACTACTTGTGACCACTTTACATACCTTTGCAACCTTCTCTACTTTGAAAAAAAAGAATTGTTCAGAACAGTATAACCTGCTATTTGTATGATTAAAAAGCATTACGTAAATATGATGTAAGAATTATATCTGGAGTCTGATCAGTTTACGATTACCAGCATTAGGCAAAGGTAAAATATTTTAATTCATTTCATTCAAGTGAGATAAGAAGATCTACGTGGTACACTTAGTGTAAATCCAAAGAAATCTTTGCTGTGCTTATGCCTACAAGCCAAAAAAGTGTATGAGGGTATGTGGTCTTTATAGTCCTTTTCCTTTTCTGTTTTTGGCATTTTCAGACCATGTTCCCCATTCACAGCTGTGTTTTGTTCCGTGCCATAAAGGGGCAGCCTTTCAAACAACTGATTGTCCTGCTTGTTTTATTTTTTCCACAGAAAACAATGCCTATAGTTTTGGGCGAACCACTATAGCAAATCTGGGTGCAGAGTGAGTATCACTTATCCCGCCCCTTTGTTTGGCAAGTACCACAGTGTGGAGACGTTTTATGCTTCCAGTACTGTAACTCAACCTTTTTGGTTTTGTTTTGCCCTTTATTTTCCCAGCAATGCACTACTGTGGCTGCACACCACCTTTGCGTTTCTCTACCTGTTACTGACAGTTTACAGCATGAGACGGCACACGTCCAAGATGCACTACAAGGAGGACGATCTGGTACAGATAAATAAAATGACTTTGTAAAAGTTGTTCCTGCCTGTGTTTTAGGATGTATCTGGTTGACAGTGTCTCTATTATATCTTTTATTGTCTGTGCAGGTGAAACGTACTTTATTTGTCAACGGCATCTCCAAATATGCAGAGGAGAAAGAGATAAAGCAACATTTTGAGTATGCATTCCTCATACTTCTTTCTCACTGATGCATCTGACTGCAGTTGCTATCTATTCCAGAACGTACTCTGCTCTGTCAGCGAGGCAGAAAGCTGTGGGGTAACTGTGTTAAGATGTATGAGAGCCATGCCTTTTCCTGTTAAAACAGTTGTCTTGTCTGGGTTCTTGTGGCTGCGATGAGACAATAGTGGGCCTATATATGTAATTGTGCCTAATAGAAGCCAGATGAGTTGAATTAGGAAAGTCATGTGTCAGAATGGTCTAAAAGCAAAGATGGGAGGTGCTTAACTTAGTTCTTACTCAGCTTGATATTGTTAAACTAAATTTCCTCCTCTGTAGCTTCAAAACAAAGACACCACACATAAAATGCAATTTCGGATCAAATAAAAGGTCATTTATGTATTACAGACTTGCTCTGACTCTACTTGGCTGATGTTGAATTAGTGAGCTTTGTATGTCACATATAGCACATGTGTGTATTTTAAAAGCCACTTAGTTTCCCTCTCTGCCTCTTTTTCAAAGGCTGGCATATGAAAACTGCTCTGTGCTTGAGGCGCGAATCTGTTACGACGTGGCCAGGCTGATGTACCTCAACTCTGAAAGGTATCTGTGCTTTATCCGTAAGAGGGGGTGTTGTGTTTGTACAGGGGTGTACTAAAAGTGACCCTTTTTTCTGTCTTTTTCTTTTTTTTTTTTTTGCTGTATAGGAAGAAAGCAGAGCGGAACAAGAAATTCTTCCTTGACCTACAAGCCAAGGAGCATGTTGACACCATGATAAACCCAAAACCCTGTGGACACCTTTGTTGTTGTATCATTAAAGGCTGCGAACAGGTCAGAGTCACGTATTGTAGCGTTTTTATTGACACAACACTCTCTTAATACTTGTTTACAAGACTAAACCGAAAGGACTCTGATGTTACGATAAAGAAAGCATGTGTCTGATTTTGAGTTTTTTGTACTCTGAGAATTCAATTTAAACACAATTCATCATTTTATAACTTTTCAATGTGACTAACATTGCATTAAGGTTCACATTAAAGAGCAGCTATACCATTTGTTTGTATTTTTAGTGCAGAGATCATGTGGTTTGACACATGATCCCAGTTTGATGAGGAGAAACAAGATTAGTGTAAGAATGATGACTGCATAAGAGGGGAAATTGTATGATTACTGCAGCTGATTCAAATTGACCACAGCCATCTTCTAAGTACAATTATTCACGCAAGTTTTTAATTTTTTCATTTGTGCTTTGCGATCGTAAGATGTAGAAAGTAAAAACAATGAATAGGAACAATTTGAAAGTTACAAATGATAATTAAAATAGCTTTCTTACCATCTTGCTTACAGAAATTCTGTGTGACTCTTAAAATGCTAAAAAAACACTATAAACATCCCTCTATTGAAGACTAATAGGAACATTTCCACTTTAGAGCAGCTTCTGGTATCTTAGTTTCACATCATACGTTTTATGATTTTCCCCTCTGCTTTTACAGATCTACAGCTAACGTGTTATGTCGAACTAATGTTTGTTCCAAAACGGACTTTTAAGAAATTAATGCAAGAAAGTAATAAAATAAAAAATAAAGGCATAAAGAAATTGGCTTTTTTTCATAGGAAGAGGCTGTGAGCTATTACACTAAGCTTGAGGCTCAACTGAAGGATGACTCCAGAAAGGAGAGGGAGAAGTTGAACGGGAAGCCTTTAGGGATGGCCTTCGTCACCTTCCAGAATGAGGCCATAACTGCCAAGTAAGCGCTTTCACTGGTGATAAGATAATGGAACATTTGTTTGTGATGTTTTTGCATTGACTGAGTCTGTCGCTCTCTGGTGGCTGTGAAATCTGGTCTTCTGTCTGGGTCCGTGTTTCTCCTCAGAATTTTGAAGGACTTCAATGCCTGCAAGTGTCGGGGCTGTCACTGCCGCCGTGAGCCCATGACGTCCCAGTTCAGCGGCAAGCTGCACACACACAACTGGACAGTCAGCTATGCGCCCGATCCACAAAATGTCTACTGGTAAGAACACGTATTGAATACAACAGGTATTTTGTTTAGTTTTTTCAGGATAAGATCAGTACGAGCAGAAAACAGTTAGTTTTTTTGTCAAAGTTCCATTGGAGACTAGGAAAAATGTTTGGGCTTTTTCTGCCTTTGACTGTGCTATGGTCAGCTCACCAGTAAACTGGGTTCTCAGTTGTGGGTGTTATAACTTTTTTCCCACAGGGAGCATCTGTCGATAGGGGGATTATCCTGGTGGTTCCGCTGCTTCATCATCAACTGTGTCCTCTTCATCCTCCTCTTCTTCCTTACCACCCCAGCCATCATCATCTCCACCATGGACAAGTTTAACGTCACAAAACCTGTGGAGTACCTGAATGTGGGTGTTCATCTGTTGGTGATAACACACAAGAATGCACATCTGACATTGTAACAGATGGAACAAAGATATTAAAAAAGACTTTATGAGTCAAGCACATCACTAGATCTTATGTTCAACACACCTGTTTTCCACTTTTCTTTGATGTATCCTCCAGAATCCAATCATCACCCAGTTCTTCCCCACCCTCCTTCTGTGGTCTTTCTCGGCCTTGCTTCCCACCATTGTCTATTACTCTGCCTTCTTTGAGGCACACTGGACCCGGTATGGTTGACATTTTCTTTAAACAATTTTGGCTGTTCCTATTTAACTTCAAATGATCCATGGCATTGTATGTTTTGGTAATATATGTAAATCCTTTGCTCGATCATCCAGGTCTGGAGAGAACAGGACAACGATGCATAAATGCTACACTTTCTTGATCTTTATGGTCCTATTGCTGCCCTCTCTAGGACTCAGCAGGTATAGCATGTTGGCTTTTTTTTCCTTCCCAGAAACGGAAGCAATCGTGATAATTATTAATTATTTGAGTATTTGACCCATGCTCATCTTTCTTTGATTTTTTTCTTCTTTTTTTTCATAGTTTGGATGTTTTCTTCCGGTGGCTTTTCGACAAAAGATTCTTGGCTGATGCAGCAGTGAGATTTGAGTAAGTTGCACACTTACTGATTATGTATTATGATTTTTTAGGGAGCATAAGGATTATTAATATTATCATATTTTATTCTATGATAATGGTTTTTCAAAATCTGAATTGATTCCTAACTGACGCCGTCTTATTCTTCTCTGTAGGTGTGTGTTTCTTCCTGATAATGGAGCCTTTTTTGTGAATTATGTCATTGCGTCTGCTTTCATCGGTAATGCCATGGACCTGCTGCGCATCCCTGGCTTACTCATGTACATGATCCGCCTCTGCCTGGCTCGCTCCGCAGCTGAACGGAGGAACGTCAAAAGGGTAATCTGTCAAATTGGGCGCCCATTCAGGGTCATTTACATCTGGTTCCACTGGTATAGAACATGCTGTAAATGAGTCATGAAAATGAGTAATTAAATGGGTTATATTGTGTTCCCTCAGCACCAGGCCTATGAGTTTCAGTTTGGGGCAGCTTATGCCTGGATGATGTGTGTCTTCACCGTGGTCATGACATACAGCATCACGTGTCCGATTATCGTCCCGTTTGGTGAGTCCTGCTGTTGAGTGAAACAGCCGGTCGCGATTGTGCTGGCTAATCAACAGCAGCTGGAGCAGGCACTGTTCAGCGGTTCTGTTCTTTAACCAGAGGCTTCTTAACAAGACTAACAAGGTTAGTTCTGCTGATTTCCTCATCTTTCCTCTCTGTGCAGGGCTAATGTACATGCTGCTGAAACACCTAGCAGACAGATACAACATGTACTATGCCTATCTGCCATCCAAGCTGGACAAGAAAATCCATTCTGGAGCTGTAAACCAAGTGGTTGCTGCTCCTATCCTCTGTCTCTTCTGGTTGTTGTTCTTCTCCACTGTTCGCTCAGGTAACAAGACGGCCCCATCTTCTGGACACTTGCATTATCTCCTGTGTGTTTCAAACCATTAAGAAGAACAAGACAAGTGACCTTTCACTTTTGTCTCCCTCAGGGTTTTCTGCGGCAACGTCCATGTTTACCTTTGTGGTTTTGGTCATCACAATCATCATCTGCCTCTCTCATGTCTGCTTTGGACACTTCAAATATCTTAGTGCTCACAACTACAAGGTAACAAGAATAGTGACAGCTTTGTAGTTTTCTAATTGTCCTTACCTGTATTGACTCTATTCATGCGTTGATGCTGTTTATTTATTGTCTGCAACCAGATTGACAACCAGGACATGGATGAAGTGGAAAATGGACAACCAGTGTGCATTTCTACAGCCAATAAGGCAGCGGTAGGAATTCATGCTCTGTTACTTCATATTGCTAAACTGGAGATCAAAATTGCAGAGCAATTTGTGAGTTATTTTTATCAGGAAAAAGCACAATCTTTGAGAAAACCCTGACGTTTCTGAAGGTGTTAACACTTAGCAGGCTGTTACTGTAAATGAGCACATAAGAGGACCTATATTCTGCTCTGGTAGGATTTTCTTTTCTTTTGTTCTCTTCTGCAATTCGATGACTGTATTCAGTTTCTTGGCTGCAATTTTTCTTACAGCTATTGATCAGTACTGATGGGTCAAACTCCTTCAGTTTAACAACAGACTTAGTATTTCATAGAAAGAAATTAACCAAAAACTTGCTTTTGTTATCAAGGTAAACTTCCCGGTCTCCTCTGCTAATGAGAGGTTTGGTCGTCCCTTTGGCCTCCTGCTGCCAAAGGGTTGTTTGATTTTGGCCTCCAGTGTCTATGGCTCAGTGCTTTTAAGTACTATAGAATATAACAACACCCCTTGTCATCTCAATTTGCTTTGTTTCATTTTCTCCCACAGCTAATGTACATCGCTCAGGTACTTCAGGACCCAAATTCAGAGGAAACTGGATCAGGCAGTGGCGAGGACGACGGCCAGGGGTCCTCGCAGGACGAGGAAATAATCAATGTTGAAAACGGCCTGAATGAAGACTTCCAGTCTGGTGAAGATAGTCTCATTGAAAATGAAGTGCGGCACTGATAGTTCCTGGAACAGAAAAAAAGAGAAAAACTTTGTTTAACCTGATGAGTGCACTGAACATATGAATTTAACTTGGAACTGAACCAACAGTTCTCCAAAGCATCTCAGCCTCCATCGAGGGACCTTACACTAACAAACATAAGCACACTAAGGAATAGATTGATTTTCTCTCAAGGACATTTGCTTCTTTGGGTCCCGTGAAACAGATCTTCTGTATACCTGCAGAGGGGATCTGCTCTGGCTCGACAAAGGCAACAACATCCTTCTGCCCTGCTATGGCCCAACCACACCCCAAGTCACTGAGAACAGATCGACAAAAGATGCACATGTGAAGATTTTTTTTTTTTAGTTTTTTTTTTTGCCTTTTCCTATAGGGGGAGTGATATTCTCTGCATTTCTCTAACATTATTGCACTTGAATGAAAGAACCTGGAAGCCCAGCTGTCACTAAAGTACAGCAATTTGATACGCAAGTCGAACGCATAGAAAGATTTGTTTCCATTCTCCCATAATTATTTGCTAGCATCTCTAACAGCTAGATGCCTCTCATGATAAGCAGCTTATGAGGGGTAAGAGTAGGAATGGAGATTCCAAATGAGCAGGTCGCTTAGTAGATACAGATGACATGGTCTTAAATGGTTCTTCCAATTCCATAGAAGCCTTTAATGGAAAATAACTAAATGAATGAATACGTGAGTGAATGAATGAATGAATGAATGATTTTTTAAATACTAACACTCCAGGAAGCTATGACACAAAAGCTAAAAAGTAAACCTGGACATGTAAAGTTTTTTTTTTTCTGTCTGGACTTGATATTTATTTGTAGGCTTGGGATTTTTTAATCCTATCCAGCTTGATGTACCCCTAAACTGTGGAGAAAGATCATGGATATCTTTCACATCTTGACACACTACACTGACAGAATCATGTGTGGGCGTTGGGTCTCTGAGCCTTTGTTGGGACTGTTGGACTGCTGCTACTGATGCTGACCCTGAAGGGGGAAGTCTTTGTACGGCTGCTGTAGGAGGACAGCAGGCTGAGAGTCTGTGGATCCTTTTGTGTTGTTCAGGGGGAGAGAAAGGCCTTCTTTTCATGGGTCTGCTTCAGAGGACACTCAGAGTGACTTCTTCATTATCTATTGTTTTCATTTATGTCTTTTTGTTCATGTTTACGTCTTTGTGTAGAGGTCTTGATTTTAGCATTAGATCTA
This sequence comes from Menidia beryllina, assembly GCA_013363375.1. Lineage (NCBI taxonomy): Eukaryota > Metazoa > Chordata > Actinopteri > Atheriniformes > Atherinopsidae > Menidia > Menidia beryllina. The sequence continues at coordinate 5,769,058 of JABUIW010000010.1, forward strand.
GGTGGCTACTCTTAGTTTTATGACGGATGGAATGAAAATCTTATCATCTCTCTGTCTAACTGTTTGATGCTAACTTGTTTTAGAGTGGACAGTGTAGGCTTTAGGAGGCAGATTATAAGTTTCCATGATCATTGAGCACTGTTAAAGTTTCTCATTTATCAGTACTCAATGCCAAAGTTCCCATTGTTTAAATTCAACTTGAGTGATAGCCACATGTCAGATTTAGCTGCTTCATGAGCTCTGAAACCATTAGTTTTGGCCGGTGAATGGTGCATTCAATGTGCAGATCCCCTACTCAAAGCCCTAAGCCATATCATGTTCTGAGCTCCTGTCTTTGAGAACCATGCAGATTACTTGTTGAACATATCCCCGATTTGCTTCAGTCATATCAGGCATCCTTTTTTTCACTTTCACTTTTTTTTTTTGGTTTTCAATTATATCCCAAATCCATTACAGATTCTAATGTGAGAAGCAGTGGGCACACACTTATTGCCTCACTCAGGACCCCTCTAACTTCTCATCTCTTTACTTCTGCCTTAGACAAGACTACCAGCCGCATTAACCACAAAAGGCAAAAGCAGAGCACCACCACTGTTTGTCACTTTATTATGATTAGTATTGTTATTCAAGTTCCAGAAACCCAACAAAGGATCAGATTATGGCAGGAAATGTGCACTAAACCTGTCGACACTTAAATAATTGAATAGAGGAGGAAACCCCTGTGGGTGCAACTACAGGAGCCAAAATGGTTCCTGCAGTCTGCATTAGCACCACACCTGATTGGTACTAACAAGCCATCTGTCTTGACACCGAAACATCATGCTTTTATACCTGTGATATGTCTGTAAACTTCCGAATGTGTAATAAAAAACACTGACCGAGCCCTGTGGGAGATACTTAACATCTTGGCTTGTCTGAGAGCTCCTGTTTTAAAGCGCTGAATGTAGGGTCATACCAAACGATGGGGTCAGATTACTGTGGCCTGACTGCTGCATACAAACCGCTTTCAGGGGTTGTCTTGCTAATCAGGAATTGTACATTTTATAATGTAACAAAAGTCACTGGTGTCCCGTCCAACACCATGGCACTTCCTTTGAGTACACTGTAAATCAGCTTTTTCTGTCAAACACTTAATTTCTGGTCTTTTGGGGAATCCTAGCATCTGTAATGATTATGATTTGTTTCCTCTTAGATGATCTTCATTCTTTTTGTATAGACAACAGGAGTCACTGGAAGCAAAGGCATTGTTTTTTTGTGTGTGTGTGTTTTTTTTTGTAAGCAGCCAATTTAACTCATGTTACCAGCTTGTATTATGAAAGTGTAGTAAAACATTTCTGTAACTGAAACCGACCCAGTGTTTTTCTGTGTTCTACCTTTTTGTAATTTAACCTTTTTTAGGTTTTACTGTTTATACATTCAGCATAAATTGCTAAATACTCCTTTAGTAAAAGGTTATTTGCTTTTAAAGTAGAAATTAGCTTATCATTTTCCTTCAAATGAGTGAATTCTGATAAAATTGCATATCCACTGAAATAATGAGTTATTTGAAAATGGTTTCATCATGCAAACGAGAAAATGGGTAAAATGCCCTTTATTATTTCTAAGCTTTTACATATCAAGATATAATAAATCATGTTATTACCTGAGATTAAAATTGAGTAAATGTAACCTCAGATGATTAATAGCTCGTATTACAGATCATTTCTTTTTACTAGAATGTTGATATTGTGTAAGCACACCCTTGGACGACTGGACCAGAAAAGCTACAACTCCTGCTTGTTTAGAGGTGATCACACCTCCTGATTATCTGTTCATCAGTTACGTTTTATAGGCTTCTTTCCTAAAATGATTTCTTTATTCGTTGTTTTCCAAACATGGTATTATACCAGGCGTTTGTTGAATAATGGCAGGATGTTGCAGGTAATGTCTTTGTCATCTGAGGTTGTCTTTATTTAATTTTGAAACCAGGTTTGAACATTTGAGAACTGAAAGAGGTGTTGCTTTCTCTGTGTGAATGTTTGTGCTAAAATTGATCTGAATGCTTGACATTGTTACATTAAAAAAGGCTTTATATTAGTTTTCTTTATTTGACTTTGTATCTGTTTGTTTGAAAGAAATTAACCGTGGTACATTCAAAATGCTATTTTATTACCTTCTTATTCGAAAGGAGCCATCAGTAAAACCCAAGAAAAGAAGTTCAGCTCAACAAGATAACGTGAAGGTTCCACTCTTATCCGGGAGATTCTCCACAGAGACCTCTGTGGCCCAGAAAACAGACCAGAGGACGCTGACCCCATTCAGTGTGAAGGCAGTCTGACCTCAGCATATCAGGTCTTATTGTGAGGTTTCAGGAAAAGCTCTGTGCGTAAACTTGAGCCCCGATATGAGGGGCCAGGGCGCACAGAGGGAGGATCTGCTGGGAGCTGAGGGTGTGTGAAGGAGGGCTGGACGGGGGCGTTTTTTTTTTTGTGGAGAGACGGGGAGGGAATTGCGGAGGAGGAGGAGGGCGGCGGAGGTGCGACGTGGAAAGACTGAAAGCAAGTCTGTGGTTAACGGATGAAATCCGACGACACCATGAAAACCTGTTGCCTGCGCTCGGCGGAATCTGACAGTGAACTCAGGCTTTTCCCCAGACCGGTTCCCCACTTATGTTAGGAGGAAGTCACCATGGACGAGGGGCTGGTCATTACTTTTATATCCGTGGCGATGTTTGTAGGTTCCTTTCTACTTGGATTCATCCCACTGTTGTTCAGGCTTTCTGAGGTAAGCGACTGTTTTGATATAAAGAATCAAATAAATAAATGAAATAAAAACTCCCGTATGACCGGTGTCAGCTGATAGATTTGCCAAAAGTTATTAGGACACTCGCCGTGAGTGCGTAATATCAGTGTCTGCCATCTCTGCGGACTCAGCTGTGCGTGGTTTCATGTGGGTCCGCACGCAGTAGTAAAACATGTTCTCATACAGCAGCATTGTTTACTGCTCTAAAAGTTTGGAGTTACTCGGAGGAGAGGAGGTTTGTTAAAAGCTGCCTGTCGGTCCCCACAGAGGAGCCTGCGCTTCGTGTCCGTGCTGGGGGCAGGTCTGCTGTGCGGGACAGCACTCGCCATCACCATCCCCGAGGGTGTGGGCCTGCTGGAGGATTCGTGGAGAGGTGAGCAGATGTGCAGACTTCAATGAACCCAGGACCACCCAGCCCCTTCAATGGGTTGTCTTGACAACAGATGGGATACAATGCCGTCCATCCTCACCCATCTTATTTCAGATGCGTGTTCTTTTGTAAGCCCCTGAAATCGTGGATGATGCATCGGAGTGGGCTTGTATAACTGAATGTATGCTGATCAAAAGCTCTTCCTGTCCTTCATCCCTCTTCTCCAGTATCCTCCCCCTCTGATGTACAGTCCGGCCCGAATGCAACTGACAACAACACAACCACTGCAGATGGAGGACCGCCACCCCGGTTCTACATCGGGGTGGCTCTGACTTTTGGGTTCACCTTTATGTTTGCCGTTGACCAGATCGGAGGGTACTTCTCCACGCGGGGCAAGTCGGCAGATCTCTCACACCAGCCTCATTTTGCAGCATCACCTCTCCGGATACCTCCAGAATAATCTCCCAAACATGTGCGATGTGTCATTTCAGACCAAACAAGGCCCCAGTCAAACAGCCACCACGTCACAGCCACGCTGGGGCTGGTTATACACGCTGCAGGTACGACGAACAGCCAAACACCCCATTTGCATTTCAGTCAAATTCTGTCTGTGGTGCTCGTTTTTGTTTCAGGCTTGAGGCACACAAGGAATTCCAGGTCACAAGCATAAAGATCCAGCAAAGCACAGCCTGCCGAGCCCTCATGTGTTTCAGCATGTGATCCTTAAACAGTCTGAGCCCTATGTGCTTCAAACTGTTTTAGTTTTTGGAGCCTTTAGAACAGTCGGAGAGCTTTAACTTGATAGTTGGAGTAGGGAGAAGAAAATAGGCCTCAGCAAAAAATCTCACACTCCATTGTTTTGATTTTATCTTGAGCTCCAATTTCTTAAATGTCCACTAAAAACACTGACAAGCGATATTTTACGATGCCATTTCTGTGTGGGAACAGCCGATGGATTTGCTTTGGGTGCTGCCGTGGCCACGGGTCAAGTGACAGTACAAGTCATCGTGTTTTTCGCCGTCATTCTACACAAGGTGAGAGACCACGCGAATGAAACGTAAAATTTTTTCCGGATTACAAATCAAATGTAAGAGAGCTGGGTTGTTCACCGGCCAGTCTTTCTTGTCTCCAAGGCTCCTGCTGCCTTTGGGCTGGTCTCCTTCCTCATGCACGCAGGCCTTGAGAAGAAGTACGTCCAGGGACATTTACTGGCTTTTTCAGCGGCGGCCCCAGTAGTGGCCATCGCTACTTACTTCATATTACATGCGGTAAGGGAGCATAGTAGTGTGTGTAATCATCCTACGCAGCGACTGTGGTTCCACTGGGACTGACCTGATATGTGTTGTGTCCACAGTCCGGGAATTCCTCTCAGAACCAGCTCAGTGCCACCGGTGTGGGGATGCTCTTCTCGGCTGGGACTTTCCTTTATGTGGCCACAGTGCACGTTCTACCTGAGGTCAGCAGCTCCAGGGCGGTGCCAGCCCCCTCTGATTCACAGCAGCAGCAGGGAGCGGCGCTCCACAGCCAGCCGCAGCTGGGGCTGATGGAGAGCCTCACTCTTGTCCTTGGTGTGGGCCTTCCAGTAGTTTTGGCCCTCGGGCTGCACGATGACTGAAGGGGCCAGCAGCGGAGGGGCTTTTTGTGAAGACAACTGCACCAACCACATAACTGTGAGCGCCCTTCTACTGTGTAAACTTCATTTTAACAGGCAGAATGTAGCTTAGAAGAACACTCTCCTGCCTGGTCATCTGATACCCAGCTATTGTCCGTGTGCCCACAGAGCTGCAAGTGTGTTGTTCTCAGATGGCTGGGTTACCATTGAAGGAAAACAAGAAGAGTAATAACATGTTGCCAAAACCTATTGGCATTGTGACATGTGCAAAGGTGAAATTCCAGTAACCGGATAGATTGACAGGAAGAGTTCCCACATAACTTGACACTATCTCGCAGACAATAAGAGATCGAGGCGGCACAGGCTAAATGCTTTTGTACCATTGTGTACAGTTTGGAGTTGTTTAGGTTATAGAAATACAAAAGTATTAGACTATGTATCAGACTATGTGAAAAGTAAGTGAATTTTAACTGTACTTCTGACAATCTAAGTTTTACACCAACAAGGACACACGCAGTTAGCCCATAACTTCTGTACAGCTGTTACATGTGGGAGTCGGGTGGAGAGGGATCTTCCTCTGATAAGATCAAGGATCTAAGTTTTAATGACTCCTATTGTTACTCTTTCCTTCCTTTTTTTGTGCACACAGAGGACAATCATACATACATGAAATAAAAATGTAAAAGGTCTTATAGTGTGGTAACAGGTTAAGTTGTTGTCTTCTGCTTAATTTTTAATGGTCAAAGCTTTATGTAGCAGCTGACTTTTAGCAGAAATCTGAGCATTGGCATTCCAGAATGGAATACAATTCAGAGTCATAGAGGAGTGAATGAAGCCTTCTTACTCCTTACAACATTATTTATTATCTGAGATGTTACTGGATGGGAAACCTGGGAGATAATTGAACATGCTATGTAAAATCATGTAACAATAAAGTTGTTGCAAACATGTTAAACATGAAAATAACAGCAATTGGTAAATCCTAGAATAAATGCTAGTTCACAGCATCTGAAATGTCCTAATTTTTAAAGTCTGGTTTTAATGTGTCCTGCTTTGATTTAAAAGCCTGCAGTGAGTCACAGTCTTTTAGAAAGACACTTGTTAAGAGTTCCCCAAAACAACACAATGATAGCTAAACATTAACTTTTAAGTCCCTTTTATTTGCACTCTGCTGGCTGTTTGATGGCATGGTGTGCTCAGCTCAAAGGCCAGCGGCTTACGGGATGGAAAAGACATTTCGAGTCATTCAGCCCCTTCGATCTCGGCTAACGTCTTCTGCATCCTCCATTAAGATGACCACGGTGCACTTTATCGTGATAAGGTTACTAATGACATAATCGCAGCGCGGCCATGTCCACACGTCTTAGCGTTGGTTCTCCCTGAAGGGAGACTGAAAGACGATGGTGGCCCTCACAGCTTAATGCGGGTCATGGCGGCAGCCAGCTGGGCCTCCAGAGCCATCCGGTCAAAGGTCCGGCTGTGCGTGTGCTGCCTCACTCTCTCCCTCATGTGGAAGGAGGCCTGGGCCAGCCTCTGGCCCTCCTCCTGGATCTGCTCGCGCTGCTTCCTCAGCCGCTCCCTCCTCCACTCCTTCATGGAGACGTAGTTCTCCCTGAGCTTCTTCACGGCCTCCTCCTCCCGGTGCAGCTCCTCCCGGAGCCGCCGGTGGCAGCTCTGCCTGTGGTGGTTGTGCTGGCGCGTCTGCTGAGCTCGGCTCTTTTGCGTCTCCGTGGCGTGCAGCGCCGCCCTCTCCGTGCGGCGCTGGCTCAGCTGGACCAGCGTGCTTTTGTGAGCCAGCTGCTGGAGCCTCTGCAGCCGGGCCCTCAGCTGCGCCCTCTGGGCCTGCTCCTCCTGGTGGGCGGCGCGCTCCTGCAGCAGGCTCAGCCGGGCCTCCGCCGCCCGGGCCCGCTTCTCCCAGCAGTACTGCAGCCTTCTCTCCAGCGTGCTCCTGGTCTGGGCCTTCTCCTCCTCCATCTGCTGCTCCGCCCGTTTCTTGAGCAGGATGTGTCGGAGCAGCTCCCTGCGATTCTCCTCCTGCAGCCTCTTCTGCTCCTTCTTCTCCAGCGACGCCTTCCTCCTCGAGGCCCTTTTCTCCTTTTCGGCCGCCAGCTGTCTCTCCCTCTCCCTCAGCTTTTTCTCCACCTCCTCCTTCTCTCTTCGCAGCTTCTCCTGGCAGTGTTTGCGCTCCTCGGCGTCTTTCTGGGCACTCTCAATCTTCTCCCTGCGTTGTGCCTCCACCTCCTCCTTCAGCCTCCTCCACCGGTCCTCCTGCAGCAGCGCCTCCTGCTCCAGCTGAACTGCCTTTTCCTGCTCCCGATGCTCCCTCAGTCTCCTGCGGACCTCCAGCTCCTTGTGCCAGCCTTTCATACTCTGCTTCAGCTTCTTCCTTCTCTTCTGTTCCGCTGTGGCCTGCTGGGCCTGGGCCTGCCTGCGCTCCTCCTGTCGCCTCCGCTCCTCCAGCCGGGAAAGCTTCAGGCGCTCCTGTTCTTCCTGATGCTTCGCCAGCATGAGAGCCGCTATCTTCCGGTCTCTCTCGGACACCGTGACACACATCTTCTTGTTTACATCGGTGGTGAGTCTCCGTAGTTTGATCTCAGAAGCTCTGGAGTGTCTGACGTCTCCCAGGCTTAAACTGCTGACCACACACCGGTCTGGGTCTTTTTTGTCAGCATAGGAGCAGGTGGACCTGCTGGCAGAGTGCTCCTTTAAGCACAGGTCTGCATATGGGACCGGCCCATTGGTCTGTTTTTCTGATGACTGATCCTTCAGTTTTTTGTCAGACAACACCTCCAGCCGGCCGCCGGCCCGCCTGCTCCCTGCCACCTGGATCATCCTCTCCCGCTCCCCGTGGCACATTTTCAGAAGTTTCGATCTCTCCTTTTCGTAGGACTCGTGCATAATCCTCATTGCTTCAAATGGCGAGTGATTCTGCTCCTCAATCAACTCGTTCAGCGATTTTATCAGCAGTTGAACCGGTTTCACCCCTGGTGGGGCGCGGGGCTCCAGCTCTGCCCCGGCAGACTCAGAGTGGTTCAGGTCCTGGCGGAGCGCCCGGGAGCGGGACTTTAGTTCCCCCATCGTAAACAGCTATTTACCCGGACGAAACATTCACGTGCGCAGAAGTGCTACTAACCCACTTAAGTCAAGAAAATCTGTCCCGCACGGAGGGGTCAGGAGAGGATTATCTGGAGAGTCTCAGCATTCGACGGCAGCTTTGTTGTACCTCAGCTGTACCTGACAGTCAACGAAAAGGTAGACTGTCACGTTTCCTACAAAACATATAGCAAATATATTTATTTAGATGAGCAAAAAGTGTCATGCGTTCAATCCTGTGATTTTTTTTGCAGGGAGCACATCCTACTCAAAAAACAAACAAAAACAAAAAACAGGTGGAAAAGCATCCTTTATTCGTATTTAAAGTTGAAATATATTCAATTTAGTACAGGGAAAATATATTTATCATCTGTGGTATCGCGTTCATGGCATTATAACGTATGGTGTATGGGTTGTTCTAAACCGTATCGTTTAACAAATACAAAAACAGACGCGTTTGGTATCCCTGTCAGCTGCAGCAAGTGTCAGTGCAAAGCGGCAAGCTCTCGCGTGACTTCAGGGCAGACCAGACCTAGATTACTTCTACGAAAATAGCCACATGACTATGGGAAGCCAAAAGGGTCAAAACTAATTTCCCGCTCCTTTCGTTTGAGTTCTAGATTTCTAAGATTTATTTATACAAATTAATTGATATGATGTATCCATGAAAAGGTTTTTAAAGCTGTTTCTTTAATTTGTTTTTTTTGTTATAGGTATGTATGTTAAAGCAGTAATTGCTGTATTTGAGTGTGCGAAGATGATGCATTGCCACGTAAAATTAATCTGAAGACATTTTTGTGTGGATCCTCTACTAAAACGTGTAAAGACTTGACATCTGGTCTTTGGAATTCTCTGTGTGTTCGGTAAACAGAAGTCGTTAGCAGCTAGAAACGAAAGCTAACGTTAGCCACCAACAAAGATACAACGTGAACCCAGAGGGTTGCCTGCTGTCTCTTCCCCGATCGCGAAACACGGGCCCTGACAACAATTAAACGACTATGTACGGTTTAGCTTGAATATATATCACAAAAATAACAAATGTACCATTTCAAGTTTGTCATCAGTCAAGTATTTTCCGAATATTAGCTCAATGCGTGAAACATTTAGGATTACCTTTTTGTTTCGTCTTCACTTTTATTTATTTATTTTTTTACACTCCGCCACAACTTCCTTTCTGATCCTGCACGACAGAACTTTGCCGTTTACTTGGCCGGGTTTTCACATGCTTATTAACGCGTTGGAGTTTGTTCTTCCTAAATCAGCTAGTTTTTATTAACGGTTCGCCTGTATTACGTCTTTATTTGAGACAAAAACCAAAACGGCCGAAGTGGGAGGTTAGCTAACAACGTATTGCCAATAGCAACAATTAGCTGTCCGTTTAGCACGTTTGGGACGCTACACCAGTGAGTCTTAACTTTCTCAGATTGTCTTGTCTAAGAACCAATTCTGTGTATTCCTGTTTAAAGGATCTGTGTTCTGATTGTAATTTTCCTGACGCCTATGGTCAGACTACGAGAAATGTAGCTTTGTTATGTTTACACCTCTCAAAAATGACAGAAAACCCAGAGCCGTGCTCAGGTTCTCCACTAACATTGTGTGCTGTTAGTCTTAACTTCAGTCTTAACTGCATTGCCTGGTTTATTATTATTATTATTTTTGTCTGTTTGCTTTCTTTTTAAAGCACAGCTGACTCCGTAACAGGTTGAAGATGAGAAAGTCCAGAGGTGGTGGTGACGAAGACGCTCCCCGTCAGAACGGCTCCTCTGGCCGGAGGAGAGTCGAACAGCAGCACGGTGATGGAGAAGAAGCCGGCTCTGACTTCAGCCCCGCTGGTCAGCAAGAAGAAGACGACGACAATGACCTGGGTCTCAGGAGAGAAATACGGAGCAAGTACAGAGATCTCATCAACTCAGTGCAACGTAAGTGGCAGCTTTGAAACAGAGTTTTGTTAATTATGTCCAAACCATCTCTAACTGCATTTGGTGCTTTTTCTTCTTTAGAAAATAGGGAAGATATGCTGAGTCCCTCCAACAACAGGCTTACAGAGGTGTTAGAAGAGGCAAACAAGCTTTTTAAAGATGGTAGGTGTGATTTAACCATAGGATTTATAAAACTGGATCATTGTCTGCTGGGTGTTTGTTTTTATTTGTCATGGGTTCACATATTGGTCCATAGTGAATAGCATCCCCTTGCGGGGGCTTTTGGATGGATGTAGTTTGATTTGACTTTGCTGCTCGCCAGTGCGGCAGGCCAGAGAAGCGGCGCTGGATGCTCAGCTCCTTGTCGTGGCCACAGACCTCGGGAAGGAGAAGGCCAGTCAGCTGTTTTCTGAAGGGAGCGCCTTTGATTCCGCTACTTTTGCCGAGCACCTAGTGAGCATGTTTATTTATTTTTTTTGTACAGCCTTCACAGTTTGGGTTCCCAAACCTGCTGCCTGGCCAGATGGGATCAAGACTTTTGGATGTGGAATAGACACAAACACACATAGTCTGAAACAAGGGTCATGAGGATGTCTCTGCTTCCCTAACAGTTGTCCTTCATGGGCCTCAACCGCCTGGAGGACGAGGAGGATGAGCAGAGCAGAGGTTCTGGTGGTTACTTGCCCAGAGATGCCTGGCACAGACTGGCCAGGAGAGTACAGTGCTGCTTCAAGACTGCACCCTCTTTCCACTATATGTGAGTAAAACGCAGGAACATCTGAAAGATGAATTTTTCTGGAGATACACCCATTTTGGCAAGTTGTAGTTGCTGCAGTCAGGCAGTCAGAGTGACAGAAGGTGAGCGACAATGAATCATCTGCAGAAAATGGCAGATGCTCTAAAAGGAAAAACACTTTAGAGGGTGTTTGTTGTTTTTGTGTCTGACATTGCTCTGGCTCATCGCAACAGGATGGGATCTTTCTATGCTGAGCCCCCTCCTCCAAAGCCGAGGATAGAACGACAAAGGAAAGCACCCAGCAAGGAAGCCAAGAGAATAATGCCTACTCAGGTAGGTGAATGTCTAACTGTCGCCTCACTTAAGACTCGTCAATAAAAATGTTGCAGCCCTTCAGCAGCTGTCCGTCATCAGTTAGTTTTATTTTCCAACATCAAACACTTTGAGCATTTTTTTCTTCACCTCACACTAAATACATCCTGTTGTTGTTTGATGTCAGTTAAAAAAAATGGAGGAGTCCCATCAAGAAGCAACAGAGAAGGAAGTTGAGAGAATCCTTGGATATCTGAAAAGTTACCACCAAGACGACCGTGAGTTTTAACGCCTCCCTCTTAGACACCGAAGCCGCACGGCTTGTGAATTATATTTTGCTGACCCATTTCTTCTTGTTTTTCAGCATCGCCAATCTCATACTACGAGTTTGTCATAGACCCTCACTCCTTTTCCCGGACGGTGGAGAACATTTTCCACACGTCCTTTCTCGTCAGGGTGAGGAACACGCTGCAGCAGTTTCCTCTCTAGCCGAGCTTGTGCGCCCTCTAGTGATGTGAAGCAAGAGTGACAGAGTTGTTTGTGTTTCAGGATGGTTTAGCTAGGATCCACATGGATAAGGACCGGCTGCCTTGTATTGGTGAGAATTTTCAAGATGTAGTTTCATCAGTCTGAGTAGAACCAAAAGGTTTGTGGTAAATTATTTAGCTTCTGGTGTTTTTTGTTTGTTTGTCTTTTTGTTTCAGAACCTGTGGAAGAGGAGGATGTGGATGCTGCAGGTTCATTCAGCCGCCAACAGTGCATCGTTTCCATAAGCCCGAAGACATGGAGGGTCAGTTTTGGCTCACACAGGTGACTTAGTGTAGCATCAAAATAAGATGGAATCATAATCAGGTTTTCCTTCTTTCCCAGGAGCTCATTGAAGTCTTTGAAATCAAACACTCCATAATTCGACCTCCAGAAACACAGAATGAGTGACGGAGCACCTTATCTTCCCTACATGTTCTGCAGGTCCGAGCAAATTTATTTGCTCCATGTCCTTTTTTCCTTTTTTGTCGTTTTTAAAAAGAAATAAAATTCCTAAAGTTTTCCTCGTAGACCCCCTCCATTGAACTGTCTCCTAAAGTTTTTACAAACCCTCGTTTCACATCTGTGTTCAAACGTGCCTTTCACCTGATTTTATACTGGAAGCATTGTGTGAGGGCGTGGAGGGCTGGCATCAAAGGTCATATCATTCCTGTGTTTAGAGCACCCATCAGCTTTATTTTTTAATTCAATTTTTTGGGTTTAAAAGGCTGGAAAGCAGTGTGACACCTACACAACTGAGAAAATCTGCAAGCACAATGTTGGACTTACGGACTGTCATTTTGGCTCAGTCCGGGTGTTTTATACTTTTAAAGCTTTTCTACTGGTGATTTTTCAATTCATCTTGTTTTAACTGCCAAATTTTTCTCTGCTCTGAAATGTCCTTCTCTCAGAGGTATAATTGTACAAATATATTGTCTGAGTTCTTCATAATGTTGGTATTGTTGTACAAATATGTTTTGTGCTCATTAAAAGTTTGTGTGACACACATAGTGAAAGCATCTTTATTTCATTCCTACCTCCTCCTTTTTCTCCCGTCTGCCTGGGTGGTCAGATTTATTCAGCTGAGCACGCTGGCATCCTCGTACACTCATCATGACAATATAGTGCCGTGTTTGCTATCTCTCGAGTCTTTTAAAGGGACAGGCGCACTTTACGCTGCTTCCCAGCTCTGACTCTCTCCCTCTCTGAGCATTTTTTTCCCTCCAAAACGCGAGCTTCCCTCTGCTTCCCTGACCGGGGGTGTGAGACTGAGCTGCGTTTTGAAGCTGAAGAGGGGATTCTTATTCTCTCAGATTCTATTTGATTAGGATGGATTCGATGCAACAAGGCCTTGAAAATATATGCCAAAAGAAGACCACTGGCAATCCAGCGCTGTGGTGAGGCACACTCACGCAGACGCAGAGGCGTGCACATGAGATTCTGCAGAGATCTGCCTGATCTGGCAATGCTGAGTCTGGCTGATAAGGATGCAGTTCTGCAGAAAGGTCCTCTGCCAGCCGTGTAGTGCCAGAGTCACTTCACCAGAGGAGGGCATGGAATACAAGATGGGGAGCTGCATCGGGATATCACACAAGCAGGTAAACGCGGCGGAGGGGCTGCGCTGAACGGAGGCCGGTGGAGGCGTGAGCAGGGAGAGCCAGCAGAAGAGTAGCAGGGTTACTTATGAAAAGGCAGGGGAAAGAGGGAAAGAGCAGCCCTGTGTTGGAGGAGGGGCAACAGCGGCAGAGGAGAAGCGGTGGAGACTGAGAGCACGGGGTGAAGGAAGGGCGGAGCTGAGTACAGAAGTGATGCTCACTGTAGTGGAAGAAGATAGGAGGCAGAGTCCTGGAAATGATGGAGTATAGGTTGTGTATCGATGGTGGATTGGCTCAGTCAATAGCCTGAATGACAAGAAGCACCTGCAAGGCAAAATAGCTGGTAATAGATATGGAGCCTGGTTTGATATTTTTTGGGAAACAGACTTGATCAGTGCTATTTATAGGGGTGATGCTAATTCTAATGGGCACGACTGAAAATAGCTTTTGAGAAAGGCAGACAATAGACGACTAAAAATACATTTCCATTTCTGATGTAACTTTTGTTTGATGTCCCAGCCATCTGTGGCTTTGATGCAGCACATTTGTAATTGTGTGAATGTGTCCTGACGTGTCCGTCACTTCCCAATATTGAGGCACCTAATGAGCAGCACCCCCTGGCAATCACATGACGAATAAAAATAAAGGTCTGTTCAGCCAGGTGTGGTATTTCACATCATGGCTTAGGGAGGCCTGAAACCCCTCTTCCACTTACAGGGTGCTTGTTTGTTTACAGTCCACCCACCTACAACCTCCCTTTGCAGACATGGCTTCCCCGGCTCCAGTTTGGTCTCCTCCCCCTCAACCCCCTCCCTCTCTCCCTCCCCACGATCATGTCCCCGTGTCTGTCTCTGTCCTGTGTCCAGAGCTAAAATAGCAACAGAGAAACCAGGGCTCCTCAGGAGACAGGGCAGAAGCACTGGCCTGCAGATTGACTGTAAACACAGATTGGAGGGGTTTGGTAAAGCCGAAGGCAGACTCTATATGTGGAAAATTGTTTATTTGCACGGGTGAGTAGTTTTTTTGTGTAAATTGCGGCCATAGTAAAGATTTATTTATTATTGTTTTTAATTTGTTTCAATTATTGTAAATTGCAGCCATACTGATTCAGTGCAGGTGAAAAGGATTTATAATGAAGCTTACATTGAAATGAGTGGGACTTTAGAGCTTTTGACCTATGTCAAACAAACAATGGACATTCATTACAAGATAATCAACAATATGCCATTATCATCTTCTCTTAATGGACAACTCATCTGGACAGGTTATATGTATAAAATCTGAGAAATACTTAACATAAAGGTTTGTTTTTACCCTTATTTTTGTGTTGGTGGGAAAGAGGGGTTTGGAAGGGAGGTCAGATACAGGGCAGGAAATAGTAAACTCATGTTATCAAAGCAAGGACATATGCTGCTTATGCAAACCCAAGAGCTTAAAAGATGGCTCATGTTGAGCTGAGTGATGGGTTAGCAATGATGAGGTGTGACCTGACCTGGCAGCAGTTTGATCATATGATTTCCCCCACTGCTTTCTGTGTTGCCAAAAGACTTGCTAACAACACTGCCAGTTAAAGTGAGCACATGTCAGTAAAGGGGCTGAAATTACACCCCATTCACACAAATAGCCGTGAGAGCGTGCATGGCTGATGAGCTGCCGCACCACAGAATAAGTAAAAAATCAAATGGGCTTTTAGCTGTCTTATGGGAGGTATAACTGGAAACAGTTTGTTGGGAGGTCACATACACTCAGTGGGGATATACAGTTGGTTTGAAAGTGCAGCGAGCATGGCAGATTGTGCACAGGACTGGAATAAAGGCTAACAGCAGTGAATAACAGAGACATCTCTATTTTTAAAGTCTTGCATATTCAGGTCACTGCTTTCTGTTTGAACAGAGAGCTATGATATAGCCGTTCCTGCAGCTACACAAGGAAAGCACAAAAAACCTCTCTGAGGCTCGTGTTTACTGCCCAACTGCAAGTTCATTTGGGGGACAGAGGATTTCAATCATTCAGTTTAATCTGAATACTTATTTGGGTTTCAAAGGTTGTCTTTCTGAACTGAATGTAAAATCGGCTAAAAATTGTTTGCAGCCCCTGGCTTTAAATGATATGAAATCTCCTTGCATGCATCATAACATCTATCGTGGCTTAGTGCGGCCCCCTGCTTTGGGACATCAGATGCAGCACTGTTGGAAGCTACGAGACACCACAATCTGTTATTTACCACGTCCGGATTACCTTACAGGACTGTCCAGCCTCGGTCACTGTATGCTGCGGTCACTCTGCCACATCACACACACAGGCTCGCATGAATTCAGATACCCTGATTCTACCATTCAGCAGCTCATGTTGAGCAGTTTGGGTTATAGAAACCTGCTGCGTGAGGTGGTCATTCGGATTCTGACCTCAGATGTTTGCTATGACAATATGATAGCCGCTTATTATTGAAGATGCTGCTTTACTGCTTTCAAGGTCTCTCTAGCAGAGGTAAAACCTAGTCTGTGGTCATTTAGCATCAGAGACCCCTAATCTCTTAAACTGCACACACGCACACTCCATTCCATCTCAGTCCTCTCTCGCTCAACCCCATACCAAAGGCCTCTAATCCTGCAGAGCTTTAGCCAATAACTATTGAGGGACCACAGATCCCCTGTTCACTCTGTGTCAATGTAAATCACTGGAACAGGCGTAAGCTGATGGTCTCTCTGTTGGTAGTGTTTTTCAGTCAGCTGATGTGAGAGGCTGTTAGTCTGGGCAGTTGTGGCCCTGAACCTGGCAGAGCCATGGGGAATGAGAGCAGCACAGCTGAAGCACTGGTAAGGGCCAGATTGCTCATTGTTACTTTGCTGCTCACATACTGCTATTCCTGCACTAACAGAGCTAACAATCAGACGGATCATCGCTAACTTTTCCTTTTCTCTTAAACACATTGGACATTTTGTCCAGTGATTTTTCATTTTTCCTGGATTCCTTCAGACATGTTGCCTTCTAGCTTGTGGAATTCATTACTACTTTGATGTTTTGTTGGAATACAGCCAGTAATTTACTGCAGAGATTTGTATTCTCCCTTTTGCTTCCGTCTAAAAGTAAGTAATCAACAAATGATCTCCTCATGACTGGAGGACTCCAACGGTGGAATGCAAGATCATGCAACTAGGATTAACATAAACATTTTTCTCATGAACTATAGCTCAGCTCCCAGAGCCCACACGGCTGCTTTTCCTTAAGATCTCACAGCGGGAGGATTAACGATTTAACATTCTTACGAAACAGTAAAAAATAAGGGATTCGTTTGTTGTATTGAAGCAGTCAGAGCATTTCTATACCTCAGAGTATGTTTTCTTTCTTCCCAATTTGAAAACTGTTGTTCATTTCAATTCCCCATTACAGCCAGAAGAGGGCGCTCCAGAAAGTGTTGTTCTTTTTCCGCCTGGGGAAAATCTGAATGACCCTCTGCAGGTACGATACGTGGGAGTGTGTGTGACTTGGAAGCTCTTTGGCAATGTTTGCTTGCATAAAATAGAGGGTGATATACATGATGTTCCTTTCCACTGCAAACCTCTGCTTATTATCTGTCAGTGCTCAGTGGTCCTACTAAATTACTTACAAGAAAACAGCATGATTGACTTTATCACAGTTCAAACCTATAAAAGTTGCGTGCGCGACATTTAGTAGGTGTCATTTCAGGTGAGACATTTGTTTAACTTTAGGAAGTGGGCTGTGATAAGCTACATTGATTTAATCTTGTAATTCTTATCATATTCATACAGTTGTTGTAACACTGAAAAGTTTGGCTTCCTGAAGCCTCTGATTCCTTGTTACAAGCATGCTCTCTCTGACCTTGTCAGTTTGTCTGATATATTTTTGCGTATTTCTGTGATTTCTTATCGTTTAAAAGATAAGAACCCTGTTTACAAAATAAAAATAATTGTACATACTACAGATCTGTGCTACTTATGTGCGTATGAAGCACATCAGTAGTGGTGCTATACTGGTGCTGATGTCCAGCTAAACTAAGAAGGATATTTCTCAGTAGGATTAGAGTGTACGTCCAATGTGTATATGTAACCAAACCTTTGGAGCATAACCTGATCCTTTGTGAGGGGGGTCACTGCAGGCCCAGACCTTGGCCTAATTCCCAGCATTCACCTGCAGAGGCACTGCCAGTCAGTCAGAGCAGGCAGTCAGACGACTCAGCTGCAAGGGAAGGGGGGAGGAGGCTGGGACAAGAGGTAGATATGAAAGGACGATGCAATGAAAAGAGGGAACGGCATTAGAGGAGGAGGAGGGGACTGAATGAGAACTGAGGGGGAAAGAGTTTACAGCTGAGAGAAGGCTCAGCACTTCCCTGTGGCCAGCCCAGTCAAGTCAGTTTACAATCCCACCGGCAAGCAGCTCTGTGTGTGTCAGTTAGTGCTAGTGTAGTGTTTCTAGAGTGCGCACACTCACACACACACACTCATACACACACACGCGCTCACAGTGCAAGAAACAGAGGAAGCTCATGGAAATTTAAGAGGAGAGCGGCGGTGGCTGAAGAGAAGACAACACTGTGGAGATTGTGGAGAGGAGGAAGTTAGCTGAGTCAGTGCAGGAGAGGAGAGGGAGTGTCAGCAGCATGTGCTGCTGCATGTTTTTGTGTCGTCGTCTTCCCCGCTCTTAACAGAGCCCTGCGGAGGCAGCCTGTACAGTGAGCATGGCATAAGGGTAGCAGAGGAGCTGCACTGCACTGTAGAGTCACCTTCAGCACCGTCAGACGCACTGCTGGGTAAGTGCAACACACAGATGAAACTTGCAGGTTGTGTAATCAGAAGAGATAGGTGTTGGGTTTTACACAGGCTGGTGGACAGAGCAGGTCTGTTTCTTGTTTCTGTTACCGAGGAAGAGCTGCTCTCTGCTTTACAACTGCCTCACCCTGCTACGTTAACAGCAGTCATGTGTAAAGCATTACAATTTTGTTAGCACGTGACATGTTGAACTGACGTGAATTACTGGCTGTTGGACAAGCAAAAGTATCCAGTCAACCCCAGGGTGCTCTTTGTTTTGCTCCTGTGAGTTAAGTTATATCGGGTCCCCGTTTTGGGGGTCAAACAAATTGAAACAAAGGCTGTGACTTTCCACTCTCCACCTCACTGAGTTCCCATGTGCTCATACAGTGGCCCCACTGTGACCTTTAAAAGCTTCATGATATGGTGGATGATTAGGAGCTGTATAACTTGGTATATATCTTGCGAAGAGGAGGCCCTGGTTCTCATATGGGATCTCTGAGCTAACGGTCTATGCTATACACTATCACAGTTTCCACTTAGACTGGTCTTAATATCAAAGTGATTTCAAGCAGGAAACAGGAAACCTGAGACATGCGTGTGTCACGTTTTCTCATGATAGAACTGTGTTTACCTCTGCATGTATGACTCTGAGGGTGTGGAAGAACAGTTAACTGAATCTGGTTATGCAACATCAATACAGAAAATAGAAGCAGTAGTGAGATCAAAAGCATTCAGAGTGACACTAGCACAGCAATGTTTTTTTTTAGCTTTACATTTCTTCACTGATTGCTTACTGTTTGAAGTTTGCTTGTAATTCGTGTTCTTCCAACGAAAAACTGTATGCTGTCATGCTATTGTTATTTAAATTCTTTCAAAGCTTTGAAACAGGAGAAATCTGCATGAAGTCATTGAAAAAACTGGCTATGACATGCTCCTTTGCTTATTAAATAAGCACTTATGATGAATGCGCTATGTAAGGAGGCTGTACTGCAGGTGAGCCCAGACCTCTCTGTCGAGCATTGCTCTTGACTTGAGTGGTTGTGTTTTGCAGATCTGTGCATGCAAGTGCACAGTTGTTTGCCTCAGTCTGTCAGTCTAAATCCATCCGTCTCTTTACTATACTGCTTAATCCTGGTTGGGTTGTGGGGGAGCTGGAGCCTGTCCCAGCTGCTATTGGCTGAGAGGTGGGGGTACACCCTTGACAGGCTGCCAGCCCTTTGTGGGGCCACAGGGAATTAAGTGTCTTCAATTAACTTAACATGCATGTTTTTTTATTGTGTGAGGAAGCTGGAGTTCCCAGAGAAAACCCACGCTAACATGGGCAGAACAGGTAGACTCCACACGGAAAGGCCTCCAGTCCCAGTCTAAATCCTCATATGGGAAGTGGATGATGATTTTTCATCCGGGTGGAAACATTCCATCAGATATTGCTTTTGACGGTTGATGTTGATGTTGCTGCAACATGACACCATTATGGGTTTTGAAACAGTGTGACTGAAAGAAGGAGGTACATATTAGATTTCTGATTAAACCTTTGGTTAGGAAAGTGGTTGGTGGAGATCATTTTAACCCAGTTTATGCTAAGAATAATCACTGAAAATGCTATCAATGATTTAACCAAGTGTCTGATAACACTTGTCTCTATCCAGCAAAACCGGTTTGTCTGTAATGACTTTCTCACTGCTTGACTAATCACTTAGAACCTTGGCAAAACAAGAACTGTTGAATTATTTTTTAGGTGCGTTAAAAGTAAGACAGCATAAGACAGACAGACAGACAGACATATGAAGGTATAATGATTATTATACCTTCCTCCGTTTAGTTGAGTAGTATTCTGATTCTCCAGCTGCAGATTTTACGCTCAGATGATGAGGTAAGTATAAATTTGTGGCCATAACGCTAGTTATCACTGAAACAGATAAAGCCTCTAAGTGGAAGAGCATTCTTTGCTCATTAGTAACACTGCAGTACAAATAACTGTTTACTTAACAGTTTAGCACGTACGTGGCGTTACTGTATGTGTTGTGTTGTCTGCGCCTTAATCTCTGGGTGCAGCTGCGGTAGCCTTCAACATGATCATGCTTGTTTAAGTGTACACTCCATGGTGTGTAGCAGATCAGAGGCTCCGGTGTGCGCCTCACTAACCTAGTGCTTTACTGTCCCACAGACTGAGGCACGAGCTGGGAGTCTGACTGGACAGGACAGCGAAACCCTGCTGACCGAGGCCTCCAGCAGCCAGCCCGTCCTGCTGTCTCAGCCGGTGCTCCCAGACGTCCCCATCATCACCGGAGTGGAGGAGAGCAGAGGTGCTACAGCAGACCAAGAGGACAAGGAAGAGCTTGAGTTTCCTCACGATCTGCTCCCCAGTTTGGATTTCAGCAGTGAGCTCAACATCTGGGAGTCCTCACTGGGGTATGTAGAGGGGCTGCGTACACGAACAAACTCACCTCAAAGGACATTATACTGACTCACATTCATTTCCTGGGCATGTGTCCTAACCTTCCACACCATAACTTCTTCACCCTTGAATTAACTTAACAAACAAGGACTGCTTTTTCATTTAAGAAATATGGAGTTAAATTCAATTAGAAGTGACATTTGAAGTCAGCTGTATAATTTACGCCATTATCATTTATTGGATTTATGATGGCTGATTCGATGACGTGATGGGTGTGACACGCTGTCTGCCTGGGTCCGGGTTTCCTTCAGAAACTTTGAAACCTGTGGAACAAGGAATTTGAAACAATTTTTCATCATGTTTTGGATTTAGTTAGACTTAGTGTGTTTTTGTCTTTATTTGTTAGATGTCACATAGGAAACCGAAGTGTGTTACTTTGAACGTTTTTGGTGGGTAAAGTTTTACATTAATTTGGTTAGTCGTAAAACAGTTACTCGCCTGTTAATATGGTATCAATTGTGAATGTGTGTACACTTGTGAATCTCTATTAGCAGAGCTCACACTAGCTCAGGCCCGGGGAAATGTGAGCAGGGGAACCCTCTGCTGGTTGGCCTGCTGCATCACATGGGAGACAGTGGACCACACATGGTTCAAGATAGCAGGTATCACATGACTCAGCATGTTGGGGGATTGCAGAGTGTCTGCAGTTAGAGTATGGCTGATATTTGATAGCGTGGAGTACGAGATGAAGATGGCTCGATACTTTAACATTTCTAACTTATGCATTGGTTTGTGGACCTTACCGCTGTGATTCTGCCTGTGAGATCACTGAGCTGATTTGTGTTCTGAGTGCAGGTGAATTATCTGTAGTGATTGAATGTTCTGCCCAGGTGTTTTTTGCTGTGCTGAGATTAACCATGCTCATTTGCCTGAGGTTTTCAAGTGCTCTGACAGCCTGACACACTGCAGTATTGCAAATATGTCTGCTCGGTGGGATCATGCAAGATTAAAAAAATTGTGCTCAGTAGACTGTCACTAAAAAGATTAGCATAGTTCAAAGTGCAGAAAGGATAAACTAAAGAGATAATGCCGTCGCTTTGTTGGCTACGGCAGAGTGGCGGTAGTCAACAAACGTGGTCTGTTGGAGGCAGGCATCAGCATGTCGCAAAGCAGAACCTGCCAGCTTAAAACCATTTATTCTATTTCTTGCTCCTCCCTTGGGTAACGGGCCGAGTTAATTAAACACAGGCTCAAATGACAGGTTGGAAAGTTGAATAACTTTCAGGGAGGACAGGGATTGTGTTTACACGAGCTTTGTGGAGAAGTCATGTGATCCTGTATTAACCAATAGTATGCAGTGATGTTTCTTCATTCAGCCTTATTATAATGCTGTGTTCTGCTGTGACTTTTGCATATATATAGACGTCACTACCTGCAGATTAAACAGCAGCCAAAGGTTCTATTTTATCTAAACTGTGTGATGGGATAAACGGGGACCTGCATAGATTTATTCGTTTTGAATGATTGGTATACTAGAGTGTGATTAGAGAGACTGATTTAAAAAAAAAAAAGAATGAGAATTAAATTAGATTGCACGTTCAGATAAATAATAAATAATTACCCACTGGGATTATTAAAGTATTTCTTATTCTGATTGATTCTGATTCAGACAAGAGAAAAAACATACTATATATTTTTTGTAATGCCTAGTAATAACTTAGATAGGCAACATTTTCCAGCATTGCTATGACCAAAGTACAGCGTAACTGAAGTTAAGTGAGTTAGTCATAGTTCTACTGCATCTATTGCAATAAAAACATTTATTTGATCATGCGTAATTGGAAACCTCAGGGAGCCGCCCACCTCCATTATCATCAATGTTAATGTACACACAACTAAAACCAGATATCATTATTATTAAAACCAGATATCAATAAAAAAGTTAATTTAATTTCAAACAAAATGAATGTTGATAATGAGTAGAAGTATCAGGATATGTTATTAAGCAAAACATAATAAATTATATAGATTCATAGATTTAAATGATTTATGATAAAAACGATGGAAGTTAAATGATATAAAATCACACTATCACATTAAATAGAACATTTTGTATAATGATTAAAGTTTAAATGTTTGCAGAGTGAAATGATGAATGTAAAACCATTAGAAACAGCTGATATTCTGTGGTTAGGAATGCTCATTTTAAAACAGGCATGCTGAGTGCAGCTGTGTGCTGTGTTTGCTGTGCCTGGGCATGGACTTCTGCCAATAGCTGTGCTCCGTGGCATCATGGAATGAACAACTGTGTGATTATCTACTCCTAATTGTGTCACCCTGCCTTCGCCTCAGGCTTCATGGTTGCGACCCAGTTATCACAGATGCCCAGCGTTCACCTCAGCCTGCTGCCACTCCTCACCCACGACCCCTGACCCCTTCCCCATCTGAGTTCTTAGACCGTGAACTCCAAGAGGCCTTCCAAGAATGTGAAGAACAAATGGTGTCACTGGGCCTGCTCACTCCCACAGAGCTCCTCAGCAACAATCCTGAGACAGTTTATGATGCTGTAAAGACAAGCGGTGAGGCGATGGTTAACAAGTCCAGTGAGTCATCACCACCGCCTCCAATCGTAGTCCAGCCAGGACATAGCAACGGGGGCCATGGAAACAAGAATACACATGGAAACAGGGAGCCAGCAAAGCACCAGACAGATACCATCATGTTTAGTTTTAGGGATTACATACTGGGAACTGAGAATCATGCTGGGAAAGAGGAGATGGAGAGGGAAGTCCGAGAAAATCAGAGCCTTGATAGCTGTTCAGAGGTGAAATTGGAAAGAGACACAGAGAAAGATGATCAGAATAAAATGGCCTTACATATGAAGTCAGAAATGACAACAAGTTCATGTAAAGAACCCCTTGAACATTTTCTATTTAGTGCGCCAAGAGAAGATTCAGTTGAGGAACAAAGAAGTCATAATGACGTTACTCAGGAAAAAATCACAGCGGACCCTAATGCTGCAGCTAAAGTGAGCTGCACAGACACAGAAATGGAGCCTGCAAACATAAAGAAGCAAAGGCAAAGTCATACGGACAGTTTGAACCTTTCCTTTGGTGAGGCTACAGGGACAGACCAGCACAATGATGATAATCAATCAAAAGCAGACAAACAGAATAGTTCAGCAAATGGTCAACAGGCTGGGCAGAACAAAGAGGCAAAGAGAAAGAAGCACAGGAAAAAGAAAAAGACAGAGAAGGGCTCGAAGAGCGAACAAAAAGCAAAGTCAGTGATACAGCCAGAACATGAAATGCAAGGTGTGCCACTTATGACTGTTGGCTCCCACACAAACCTACCAGAAGATGCAGAGTCACTACTGGAGGCTGACAGTCAGAGTGATACTTGTGGGGAATGGCCTGATAACAGGTTTTATTACAAGCAGCAGCTGAGTCCAGGGGAGACGATCATCTCCAGCCTGCCTCCAACTTCCTCTCAAAGCAGTCCGGATCATCTTACAGCCTTCGCATGTTCACCTGTGTCCAAGGAAACTCTAACAGAGAGGCCCCATCAGTCAGATAACCACAACCATATGAATACTCAGAGTACTCCCAACAACAGCTCCCTTGAGAGTGCGCAGTGGGAGCAACATGTAACTGGAGGTGCAATAAACTTTCAAAATACATGCAAGACAAACGTCCAAACTACAGCTATCAAACCAGCTGCTGCTAGTAATATTAGATTAGATACACAAACACAAGAGGCTGTAGCTACCATGGAAGCAAAAATACTCATGCAGGAGGATCAGAGCCCACTCTTTAGCAACAGAACTAGTGTGGGAGAGAGCTGCATGGAGAGTGCCCTTGAAAAGGCTTTAATGGTGGTTACTGCGTTGCCACTAACAACACCCACGATACCAGAAGTGATAAAAAGCGAGGGAGAGGGAGAAAGCGTGAGTTATGATTTACTGGAGGGAGTAGCTACCGTAGCAGTTGCAGAGAGTGAGAAAGGAGCAGGGGAGACAAAACTGGGAAGCATCGAAGAGTGCCGGGGCTCTGCAGGAGGAGAAAGAGGCAAACTCTTGGACGGCCCCCCTCAGCTCTCCTTAATCTCCACACAAGGAAAATGCACGCTTGCATTCTCATCTGAAGGGGGACAGGCAACATTTGAGAAAGGCTGCAGCAGCAAAATGCCACACAACTTGGCAGAGACTGACATCAAGGGGCCGAGGGGGGTGAGCATTCGTCGCTCAGACACCGAGATTTCACCAACCGAAGAGGGAGACACAGAAAAGGAGCAACTACGTCTAGAAACCTGTATCAGTTCCTCTTCCCTCGAACTACTCCCTGGTCCTGATTTTCAGGATCACACAACTGTGGGATTGGAAAGATCAGGGGAGGGAGGGGGAAGAGGCAAGCAGTTTGGAGAGAAAGGGGAGCTGGCTGGAGAGCGCGGATCGTTCAGCCAGCCAGAGGGCTCTGCTAGTGGCATGTCATCAGCCGAGACAGACTCGCGTCCGCCCACTGATGTTGCCGAGTCACAGCTGAAGCCACAGAGCTGGAGCCAGCCGACTGCTACCATCACTGAGGGCATCTGCTCTGAACAGGATCGTCTATTTCACCCCTGCCGGGAACAGAGCGGCGTAGCAGTATCACCTCACCCATCTCACACCGAACAGAGCGACAGCAATATAAATGGAGGGATAAATGCTGGTCACAAGAAGAAATCGCTCTCAGAGGAAGCATCATCTTTGGGATATACTTGTAAGGAATCATTCATCACAGACAACTACAACCAAGTCTTCCTTCCTTTAACCACATCTCAGGCTTTGTGTCCTTCACAGCTGACCGATCGAAAAGAAATCGACAATAAGCTAATTCAGCTGTGTAGCACAGCAGAAGTAAGGAGAGCCGAAAGTGAAGCTGAATTCCACGTCCAAACTCTGACCCAGAGCAACAGTGGTAGCCCTGCGATGTCTGGAGTGGGTGTGCTTGTATGTGACAGAAAAGGAGGTAACCACAAAGTTCACTTTCTGGATGATGACATGTCACTTCAGGCTCTAGACCGTGCTTCTTTGCCCCCCCTGACTGTTTATGAGAATTTGCACTACCCTGTTGTTGAAGCCAGCTACACCTTTCCAGAAGTTCTCGGCTTGAAGAAACAGGAAACCCCCCAAAACGCAGCTCCCACCAAGAATGAAGCAGCAACACACATTTCATCCGCCATTTTAGACTCACAGAAGAGTGATCAGCCAGATAAAACAGAGAGAGTAACTAACAGCTCCAGAACAGATGTCACCATAGATCACTCAAGCCTTGAGAAAAACACTGTAGATCTTCATGCACTGACTGAACCGTGCCCAAAAAAACTTCCATGTCCTACTGTGGCTAATCACACAGGTAATGAGGATTTTCCTCCTGAAACTGATGAGTTGCATGCTGAAGCTGAAGATTTAGTTAAGACTGACCTGAATCAGGAGTCATGTTTGGAATGTGACGTTACTGTGATTCCTGATGAAAAAGAAGAGGATCAGCATCTTTCATTTGTGCTTCCAGCTGATGATGTCCCCTGCTCCACTGAGATCCCCCCCGGGGATAATGACCAGAGCTCAGAGTCTGAAAGCGGAGCCTCTACCTGTGCTGCATTTTCTCAGACAAAACCTCCTGTGGCCAATGACCTGCCTTCCAGCCAATTATGTGAAACGCTTCCTAATGGCCAAGTCACTGTGGACCTCATGGGGGCTAACGAGGGGCAGAAAACCACAGCTGACTGTGCTGATCCAGTAAAGGATGAATCAGCATCTGCAGAAGAGGGAGCCTCTGGCCGGTTAACTCCTGCGATTAGCCATCGTGTCAACAATCCACCTTTTATGCTGCGGCCTCCTGGTCCGATGTTGAACCACTTAGAGCTCATTACTGACTGTGATATCTCTTTCCCTGAGCAGACCGATGACCGCAGTGCTGATGGAGACTGCACCAGTGTCTCTGGAGAGGTGGATAACCATAAAGCTAACGAAATGACACAAACGACAAACGATCATGAGCACAGCGATGGAGGTGTTAAAACAGCTGCAGCCGGTCTGGGAAAGGAAGATGGAAACAATGCTTTGCAGTGTTTTAGTGTACTTCAGAATTTTTTTGCCAATGAATTAAACATCCCGTCTTCAAAAGAGGAAAATGTGCCTCATGAAGCTCAGTCTCCTGTTGCAGTTGGTGTAATGTCCCAGGAGGAATTAGATAATGTCATTTCCCAACGTCACACTGAGCCAGACTGTGTTGGCACAAAACCCATTACGTGTAAAGCATCCATTGGAGATGACTTAGTAAATGTCAGCTGCCCACTCAGCTCTGACCTGCGTGCCAGTGACACATATGAAAACAATACAGAAGACAGTACGGATGAGAAAAACAAACAGGGAAATCAGACCGCTGTGCATAAAGGGAATGAGAATGAAGAGGCAACAATGGATAATCAAAGGGAAACAGCAGATAGCAGCAAACAGCAGGCGGGAGAGACAGCCCCAACCTCACAGCAGCAGGACGGAGCACATAAAGAGGCTGTTGTGGAAACAGCAGCATCACAGCCATCACATGAAGATGGAGAGAATAAGGCTGAATCACTCAAGTCTGAAACTTCAGCCTTAGCGCCCAAAAGAGCTTCAGAAACATTTGAGGACACGGCACCAACAGAATTAGAGTCTTTTGGGGAAACTGCAGCTGTTTATGGGCGGAGTTTGAGCCAAAGTGGGACAGCAGTAAAATGCACCTCTGATGCCGACACTGCGCTGGATATCAGTGCAGCGGTTGGGCAGTCACAAGCGTCAGTAGAACTCAAGGTTTTTGCTTCACGACAGGAGCAGCGACTGGCATCCAAAGAGGAGCCGTCAGGTGGCACTGAACAGGGGGAAGAAAAGAGTCAAGCCCGAGCAGTTTCTGGGGTAAAAAAAGCAGCAGAGGAGGGAGACAGCTCCACAGAAAGTTTGTGTCAGTCAGAAATAAGGGATGAGCTGTCAGGAGATGACAGCCATGGCAAAACGAGAGATACAGACAATGAGAATTGCAGGGGGAATGAAGCTTTACTTGGAGCTGCCAAGATAGATGTGCCATGTCACCTCTCCAGTGATTTAAATGAATGTAGAAATACAGCTCGGAGAAGGGACTCTGTTGACACAGGTATGGGGACAGCTTACTCTCCAGTAGGTGAAACAAAAGAGCAGACAGATGAGTGTAAAGTTACTAGGCTTGGGAAAGGTGTTCTAGGGGCTAATTTAATCCCAGGCGCAAAGATTATATCTGATCTGAATGGTAAAGGTCAGGAAGAAAATAATATGTCAGCTGCCCGCCAAGACCTGTACGGACAAGCTGAGAAGTCACAGAGCAGCGCCGCACATGATGAGTGTTCCTCACAGTACCCTGAGACTTCCCCTTTGAGTAAAAATGTTATTTCATCAAAGGTCAGGACAGATTGCCGTGACATTCATCCCAATGGTTCTCCAAGTGCAAACCAGGCTGAAGACATTCATACAAAGACACTCAGTATTCTGCCAGCTCCTGCTGGGAAGCCAGAAACCAAGGAAAAGGATTTCAGCACTGATTTGGCTATGAAAAGCAAGAGGGGTGGAACTGGGGAGTGTGAAATCAAAGATTCAGAGCGCAAGTCTGTTGAGACACAAAGCTGTGAAAAAGCCTCAACACAAAGCCGCCCAGTTGTTAAAGGCCCTAAAGTTGATGAGATCACAAAAGAAGATGAGGCAGCTTTGGTTTTGAGTCAGAGCAAGGAACAATGTGAGGTAAACGTTACTGACAAAAATGAAAGAAAAGAAAAGCAGGTGGTGGAGGATTTAAATGATAAACAAATTGGCAGGGAATCAGATCAAGGCCAGTTACAAAGTGGGGATTCACACAGTAACACAGGGACTGTTCCTCAGAAAGCATCAGAAAACAACAATGATGTGTCAGAAAAGGTGACTTTGGATATCATAACAGTCCCTTTTGCTGTTTCACCAACGGACGCAGAAGATTTTCCATCAACCACCTGTGTCCTAGATGAGTCAGAGAAATCCCATGATCAGTTCCCATTTTCAAAGCACCAGGAAGATGTTGTGGTAAAATCCCATGTTGCTGCTTCTCAGTGTGAAGGAGAATCCATTGAAATAGCTGATATATGCAACCCTCCTCCTGAACAGCAACCTGTGACTGTAAAGGCTGTAGGTGTTTCAGAGAGATCTCCTTCTGGACAAACAGCCCAGGAAAAAGAAACAAACTGGATTCAAGCACTCAAAGAAGCTGCTTCTCTCTCACAGGGTGAACAAGTGAACACAGTGGACACCTCCAGGTAAACACAAATGAATGTATTTAGAAAGTATTCATTTTAAATCTTTAAAAGACGTTGAAAGCTGCAGAGAACAGGAGCATATACTGAAAGTATTAAAGGTCAGAAATGGACCCCTGTCTGCGCAAAAAATGCAGATAATAGGAAAGAATGTAGAAGTTTTAATTACCTAAATTTCTTTATAAAATCAGTAGAAACATGATTTTTGCAGTTTTTTTCAACTGAGCATTTCAGTATGCTGTGTTCCGGGTTAGTTTGCAGTGACATTGTGGAGAGCAGTGTGACAATGAATATGAATGAGGAGGTAAACACAGAGCTGCACTTTGTATCAACTTGTGCTCAGTCATATGACTTTGACCATTGAAGTGTTATGGAGGCAAAGTAGGCCATTGTAGTCAAAGGATGACATCAGCTGTGATATCTTCCCTGGTGTCCAGGGCAAGAATGAGCCTGTTCTCACACCAAACACGCACACACTTACAGAGCTTTTGCACACACTCATCATATCTGCGACACGTCTGTCACTTACTTGGGATTTCATGTGAATTTGCCATTAACTATGAAATATTAACCCCCGAGCCCCTTTTTTTCTTTTCTCTTTTTAGGCCTCTACCATCTCTGGAGTCTCCTCAGCAAGAGTTTCTGACTCCCACTGATGAAATAAGTGCACCGTTGAGACAGGAGGAGGAGTTCCCCCCGTTGGAGCAAGCAGCGGAGAAGACGACAGCGAGCCAGAGCCTGAACATTTTAAATAGGCCTGTAGACCTTCCTGAACCTTTAGAAAAGACTGTAGCCTTCTCCAAACCAACACACCTGATAGCACAGCTTTCCACATCATCACAGAGCACCAAGGCAGAATTTTCAGAAGAAGCACCAAAAGAAGGTGAACCATCAGACCCAACCAAGACCGAAGTTCCTGTAGTACCTGAGGTTCCACAATCTGGAAGAAAACCAAATGAGGAAGCTGAGGGAGCAAAGGAGGAGGCTGAGTTCTTACAACCATCCAAACAGTTCGAAGGAATTCCAGAAAAAACAAACAGTGAAGTAAAATCCCAAGACCCTGCACAGAATGAACAGTCACAACCCAAAAAGTCGATAGCAGAGCCCGTACAACAAGAGAAGAAGCTCCTAGAGAAGCCAGAAGAGAAACCTGTTGAGGACACACATGTGGAGTGTTCAAAAGTCCTGACTGAGACAACCGATGTGACAGATATAGTCCAGGACCCCCCTGTGGAACTCCAGGACAGCCCGTAAGTTCATATGAAAACTTACCCAATGATTTATTCATGCGTATTTTCATGTCTGGGTTATTCAGAGGCAGGGCAACAATGTCCTTTCATTGTTACTGCTACTAAGACTGTCATTGCTACTGAGAGACTTCTTTCTTAGAGCTCGAGCAGGACCTGGATCATGGAGAGCTTGTAATCTTTAACTAATGGATTTTTAATTCTATTAACTTCTTTGTCTGCACTGAACATCTTTTCCTAGAAGACACATTTTCTAGCACTAACTGACTTGTCACATAGGTAATCTCACAGAGCCTCCTGCTTTACGGCTCTGCCACTCCCCTGTCACACATTTAAAATGGATTTGTTTGGTTTTTAGACACTTGGTGGGGTGCTTGGTGGGTGGCTTCCCTCTGAAGCGCCTTACCAGTGCCAGATCAGACAAATTAGCCTGAGTCTCACAGACTCGTGCTACCCTGTGAAACAGCTGTAGCTTGGCTAATTTCGTGTGTGTGTTATTTCTTCGCTGAATGCTTCAACATGCCCGTGGATCACTCATTGTGCTTTTAAGGATGTTACGAGAGCAGAGTGCTTCCTGCTGACACATTTTATCCGACTCCTTGTTTAGTGCAACTATTTTAAATCAATGCAGATGATTTCTGTTCACTGCTTTCTCAGTTCTTCTTCCTGTCTGTCTCTCTGCTGCATGCCGTGGAATCGTCCACATGCCACAGTGGCACATGCTGCCTGTCCATCCCAACACTTGTCCATCGGTGTGTTGGTGACACACAGGGCTGCTCAGTCCAAACAGCGGAAGAATGGCAATACTATTTCCTGCTTCATTTCACCAATAGATAGAGTTACCATCTCATACATGCGGCTGAGACAGAAATATGACTGCATGGCAGATATAAGCGCTCAAGTGTGTGTGTGAGTGTATACATATGTTTTTTTTCTCTCCGCCCCTAGAGGCAGTCCTAGCTGTCAGTCCTGCTCAGTCTGTGTGGCTTTGTGAACTGAAGCCTGTAGTGGGAGGAATTTGGGCAGGCACTAAGTCCTACTGAAGTCATTTGCTCAGACCAGACAGAGTGGAACAAAAGCCAGAGTTCAGAGGAACACTTGAGCATGTGCTGTGGGGTGAGTGTGTATGACGGAGACAGTCGGAGTCACAGACACAGGGGAAAAGGACTGGGACGTGCAGTCACTTGCTCTGCTGTTTTGGGAGTATACAAGACACTCAGCACAACGTCACTGTCAAAGTTTACCACTGTTACCTTTGAAAATGTGTGATGGATCTATTTCTGGCTGAAGTCTAGGTGAGTTTACAGAAAGTAGCTGTCCTGTTTATTCATTAGTGTGTGTCTACTGTAAGTGTTGGTACTTACAGTAAGTCCCTCCAGGTGGACGTAGCAGATGGTCTGTAGGTAACTACTGCTAATTACACTCTGCCTCTGTTAACCCTACCAGATGGGCTGGGGAGAGAGATGGACAGAGAAAAAGAAGGGACAGACGTTATTCCCGGAACATAGTTGTGAAAAGGATAGTGTGATTTGGAAAAAATGTTACAGGTTAGAGCATGCCGCAATCTGTCTGAGCGTTAATGCTGGGCGAGAAATCTCCTCAGTAAGCATAAAGTTGTGATAACTACTGAATGTGGATTTTCCAATAATTGAATTGAAAGACATTTGAATTAAAGTTAATGATAGGGCTACTGAGCTTTTCGCTGTACATTTTATTTAACAGCTACTTTCACTCCAGGAGTGTTATTCAGTATGCCTTTTCCACTTAAAACTCTTAAGAGATGTCACTCTTTAGCTAGACGTGTGAAATATTTTCCTCTATGATTTAACCCACATTGTGCTGTAAATAGACAAGTTACCATGGTGATTAGAGGTCCATTTGCCTTTTCTGCCACAAGAAGATAAACTCATGCCTGCCATTCATTCTTAGACATCAGCTTCATTTAAAAAATTATTGAGAAATAACTGTAGCAAAATACAGATTCAGTGTGTTGTGTTGAATATGTAGTACATTTTGTTTGGAAAGTATGTGCTCGCTGTTGGCTGCAGCACAGAAAAGGTCCTCCCATCATTACAGCATTTTTTTGTAACTTCAGCTGGTTTCATTTACAGCTCTTTGTTTACATTTAACTACTGGACCTTTGAGTCCAGCTGTTTCTTCCAGATTACATCAGTTTTCTGTGTATTGCTCAATTATAGTAAAAGGCAAAATACACAGTCTTAAAAAATCGTAGTAAAAGAATTTAATTGCTATACGCCTGAGTACAAATCTTTGCTTTTTTTGAATGGCAAAAGATTCTTTGTGGATGTCCTGCACAGATGTATTAATAACAAAAGGAAATGACATTGGACAGCATCCAGGTGTTAAGGCCTCCAATGTGTTAATGTGATTTTCTGCTGTAAAAAAGCAAGGAGATATGTGCTGTTTCTTTGTTTAAGTTGCTTTGTATATCATTCAACCTATTTTGGTCAGATGCATAAAACAGCCTGTATCACTGAATATTTACCAGTGCCCACTCCGTAATCTTATTTTCTTCCGTTCCATTCCCTTCCTTGGCATCTGTCCACTCCTGAACAGTTTTTGTCCATCTTTGGAGGCAGTAGCAGGTCTCATGACTTGGTTGTTGTGACTTTGTAGTGTCTGTTCCAGGCTGCCATGTTGGTCACAGATGCTGACACATGTATAGCTATGGCTCATAGGTGATGAAAGACTTGTAAATAAAGGAGTAAGACCTGGTAGAAATCATATGAAATGACATGAAATCTGGAGATGTTTCTTTTGTATGCCGCACCCTGCTTCAATTAGAATATTTCTACACTGTTTTAAGGAATGTGAGGAACCACACCAGTGTTAAAAAGTGAGCTCTGATTTGCTACGCCCTAAGGAAAAGCACACTCCCTCATTAAATGTTATTAAGTTCTGATTTTACTGGAGGGAATGAGCTCCAGAGCTCAGGCTAAGTCAGAAATGAAGTAACGGCTTGCTGTGCTACTACCTTCGCAAAGAATATTTCAGCAGACAGTTGACTTGTGCCAATATGCTTAACTTGATGGAGGTTTTGTGAAGCTTCTGTCTGCAGAAGAAGCTGTCGGTATATTTTTAGAGCTAAACAGGAGGCATTCCCTAAGTGGAGAACAGCTGCATGGGCGTCCATTGCATTGCCTCTCAGATTAGAGAGCCTACCACTCTTGATAAGACCAGCATGGATCAGGGCCAAGTCCACTCCGATCATCAAACAGACTGCCTCTCTGTTTAGGTCTATAAATGACAATGTGCTTTCAAAATAGCTGGAGTTAGCGTTTTGTTTTCCAAGTCACTACTAGTTTCAGATGATGACACAGAGCATGGTGCTCTGTTTTTTTCTGCTCGAAGTAAGTAACCCTCATCTCTTATCTGAACAGAAACATAAAGGATAAATAGATGTCCTTGTTTAAATCACGAGTCTCAACCTACTTGTTTTGGTCTGTTTGTTGATGTTTTGCATTCCCTCCCCTGCAGGCCCTCCCTTGCTGAGCAGGCAGAAAGCGGTCAGGCTGAGCCTTCCTTTCCACCACCCCCTCCGCCTGACCAACACTTCCTGTTCACCAGTCCTCCTCACCTGCAAGACACCACACCGCTCCCCACTATTTCTCCCACACCCTCAGAAAGTTGCACGCTTGAAGTTCTTCCAAACCCACCTGCATCCCCCTGCCCTTCTCCTCCAGCTGCCCCTTCTGCACCCTCTGCTAACCACTGTGAGGATCTTTACCCTGCCTCTGCACCCCGTCATGTTCCTTTAAGGTATGAACATGTCACTGTCCCTTTTTCATTCATCAAGTACAGCATCACACATAAACATAATACCATCAATCACAATATGTCTTAAACCAGTCAGACCTTACATTGGATGTGCCCTCTACTGATATTACTCTGTTTAAGGTTGTGCAAAGAAAATGAGCTAAGTCCTTGTCCAGTCAGATCAAATGACTGCATTAAAGTGACATCTGGCTCCCTCACTGGTCATGGTAGATCCTGATTTTTAGAGCTCAGGAACAAACACCTATCTTTTTCTAACTCAAACAAGTCCTTTCACTTTATAAGTATGAAGTGTGAAGCTGATTCCACACCTTCATTTAGCAACTTAACGACGGATTGAAGCGCATAGCATTCCAGTGATAGCAGAAGTCTGTTTTTTTTCCTGTGGGAACTCTCAAGTCTTCATTTGTCTGACAGCTGTCCCAAACCAAGAAATAGCCTCAACATAATTCATTAAAGACTGGCACAACTGTGAATTGGAGACTTTATTTTTTGCTCATACAAGATTATGTAATTCTAATGTGTTGGTTGGTTCAACTGTTTGAGCTACTTATTGGTTACTAACACACACCTTATATTTACAATTAGAATATCATTTGCTGCTTTGTAAGACAGTGATTAGTCTCAAATCTTAAAGTGCTCTTTCAAGGACAGATAAAATATAACTCACAACAGTGCTAACCACGAAAGGATGAATTATCCAGCAATAATGACATTTTCTCTGTTAAATCCAAAGCAAATTCTGTCTGTAGTGTCAACAACCCATTTTATGACCTCACTAAGAATTCCAGCATAGTATGGTGATCTACGCCCACCTCATATACTCAGAGGAAACAGGATTTGCTAATGTGAACTTAGTGGTTATGGAAATGTTACTGCATAGTGTATAATTTTGGTCTGGTAATTGTAAATACAGCAAAAGCTCATAGACCAAATATATATTTGTAGAAATTCTAGATGCACTACCCATATATAGCCACTGAAGCTGCTTGTGTAGCACCACATGCTTATTCAAAGCTGCTGTCTGAACATGAAACACAATAATGTTCATTTCAGCTGTCATGCATGATTGGATAACTGTATTTCCCATTTTCCCAACTGCTAATAACAAACATGCCTCTGCAGCTTCCCTTGCCTTTTTATCTTGCTCCACACATTTTACTTTGTGAGAAGGAATGACTCAGCCACTTCCCCGGTGCAGTGTTATTTGCACCCAGCAGAGGGTGTTTCATATTCAGATTGAACTGTCTGCCAGCCTGTGTGTACACCCAGCTGTCCGCTTGGTGCCTGGCACATGCCTGAGAAATAATGGGTAAAAATATCTCTTAACAGGAAAAAAAGGATTTTGATCATGTGTGGGTTACCCATTTTTCCTTCAAGTGTGAAGAGAGTGTAAAGACACCTCTTGCACAGAATAAAGACCAGAATCGTGAGAATGTCAGGCAAGGAGAATGCTACATTATTTATTTTGTTTTAGAGGCCTATGTTGTTTTAAAAGTAAAATACTTAAAACATGGACATCATTTTACTACATCATTTACTTACAAAAACAAATAACAAAAATCCAGTTTAATGCTAATAAAAATTAGGACAGTTCAACTTGCATTGTCTAAGCATCCTCTTCACAGCTGCTGGGCATTTTCATATTTCTGCTTGGAGATAATATGGATTTTTCATAATCATTTTCCTAAATGAGGGAATCATTTGAGTGAATGTTTTTTTCTGTGTTTTTTCTGATCTGTCCTATATATTTTGCTCTTAGTCCCCAACTTTGTCATTACTGTGTAACAAATTATACTTCACTCATTCTCTCTATGCATTTCCCCCCTTTTTAGTTTCTGTTTAGATTTTATTTCCTCTTTGAACATATTTTTCTATTCACAGAAACTAAACATTCCTAGTCACTTATGTAGATGTTTTTCTTTATAAAAGCGTTAGAACTAGCAGTCTTGCTCGAGGCTGCTTGAGTATGCTCAGCTCTGAGTTTTTACCTCAGAGGCATAATGTGTAGTTCAGTTGTTTCATTTGAACCCGTGGCAGTTGTTGAAACTGCATGGATAAATGTGTAAGCTTAAATTTAGCAGAAATGTTCAATTGTTTTGCTGAGTTTTTTGTTACACTTTTTAGTCCAAGGTTCCAGCATTTTCTCTCATCATTTGAAAGCTGTGGCCTTTAATTAGTAGGTGTAAATCATGTTCTGTAATAATTAGAATATGTTGCTATACCTTCCTCTGAAAACATACATTGTTCCACACCTTCACTTTCTGCATAGAGGTATAACTCTCAAACAGGCTATATCCATGTGGAACATTGTGACCCTGATTCTTCTTGAGTGTGGTCATGAATCTTTCAGAAAAAACTGCCACGGCCATATTTTCCAGTGCCTTGGTTTCTTGAATTTTTTATTCCTTCCTTCAGTTAAAGCTGAGGTGCAAGTCCTCTCCTCTCTTCTCAAAGCTGCTGTTATGCTTTTTTCATTCAGCAGAATGCAGCTATTTGAACACATATTGTGTGTGCTTCCTCCTAGATGAGTCTTTTAACTCAAATGGGGGTGGGTGCTCTGGACGGCAGCAGTGATCAATGCTTTTGCTTTAGCAGGGGTCTATATTTGGAGTTGTAAATGGGCTGTGATTGTCACTGGTCCCCTCAGGTCATGAGACAAAAACCAACAGGATGTCCAACCAAGAGCAAAACTACTTTAGTATTCTCTGCTAATATCAATTAAGATGTAGCTTTATGTGTAAACAAGCCCCTTCTCAGCTGTTAAGTATCTTCATCAACACCATGCTTTGTGTTGAATACTGGGGCTTGGCTCTTTTATTCAGTCTTTTTTTTTTTTTAAGTTCTTGCAGGCAGACGAGGGACACCTGAAACCTTAATTCAGCTATTTATTGCAGCTGCAGGCTCAGGTTATTGTGGAGTGCCCTCTTTTCCCAACTTTCCCATGACTTTTACAATAGATGTATTCTTCTCATATTTCCAGTGCTTCTGTTTTCCA
Organism: Menidia beryllina; assembly: GCA_013363375.1. Classification (NCBI taxonomy): domain Eukaryota; kingdom Metazoa; phylum Chordata; class Actinopteri; order Atheriniformes; family Atherinopsidae; genus Menidia; species Menidia beryllina. Next base: position 5,805,533 of record JABUIW010000010.1, read on the forward strand.
TTGCCACTTAACAATCAATGGGAATTTTTTTTAAACAGATCTATGTCTTTACTCCAGCGTGAAATACACACTCTTCTCATCTGTCTGACACGTTATTAAAAAATCAGAAAAACAAGAATCTGAGTGCTCGTCTCCTCCAATTTTTGATGTAGTTGAAGAACTTTGAGATTTTCAGTGAAGTGGAGCAAAAAGCACATTTGCATGAATGTTGATGCCTATTAGAATAAAATAAAAACATAGTATGAAGTCAGATTTTTATTATTTTCTTCCATATTTATTGGCATTTTTATATTTGAGTGAAAGTAGCTTGACACATTTGCCTCAGTGGTGTTGTGATGTCTGCCAAAGTTGCTCATGGTTTATGTGGAAAATGTATATCATGGGGTAGAGTTGAATAACACAAATGCTCAATAGTTTCATGGAGTCTATTGTTTACGTCAGAAATCATTCTGATTGGCTTAGCTAGGATTTGGAAGCATCCATTGTGTGAAAAGGAGGTACCAAAATTACTATTTTTTTTAAAGCTGCGCAGAGGATAAAATGTGGGAATTCTAGCAAAAGAAAGCCAAATTAGGAAGGTATGCTTTCTGTGGAAAGCAGGAATAAGGAGGACTGACAGGGCAAAGGAGAAGGTGTCTGTTAACCGGATCAGTTTGGGGGTCTACTATTGTTTGGCAACCTTGCATAGGCAGAGGGAAAAAGCTGCTTGTCTTTTTAAAGGCACAGTGGTCTTGTGTCAGGGGAGAGAGTGGAGGAGAGTGGGGGGAGGAGGCAGTGAGAGCAGCAACACAGCTCAGCGATTTCAGCAGCCAAAACAGAAAAGACACACTGCAGACACACATGCATGACAACAAGGAAGCAGGATTAGTAATTTGTCTTTTTTTTTCCTGTTTTGGATTATTAGATTTTTTATATTTTGCTTGGGGACATTTATTTCCTTTGATGTTCCTCTTTTTTTTTAACCACCAAATGAGAAGCAATCATGCTCCCAGTCTGTCGCGGGGTAGAGCGCTGGTGATGCTGTGCATAAAGTGAATAGCTTTTAATCATCCACCGCTTCGCTCCTGATGCGAGCATCCTCATCCTCTGCACTGCAGCAGTCACTCAGCCAGCACTCACCTCCTCTGACACAGACTGCCTGCCCGCTCCGCAGCCTGACGGGGAGACGGAGCTTTGGGGGTAGCAGGTGGATGTGGATGGTGGCTGGAGAGCAGGAGCAGGAAGGGGGGGAAGGGGTAGCAGAGCTAGCTGAGGATGGGAGCCAACGAGTCCATGGAGCAAGGACAGACACGCTGTCCCTCTCAGGAACATATGTGAGTTTGAATTGATCTGCACGCATACGATGTTGAGATGGTTTCGAGGAATGGCAAGGAGACGTTCATACGGTGTTTCCTTGATCAAACATGGCTTTGTGTTCATCTTGCTTTCAAAGGAATTATTCAGTTTGTCTCGGTAGGTTAGTTGTTTATTTTCTTCCTTTGCTCTTTTTCTTTACTCTGTCCCTATTGGAAAATCTCTCAGAACATGCCAGCACTGTTGTGATTTAGCTGTAGTGATGTAAATAAGGATGGGTAAATATGAACACATGTACGGGCACGTGGCCATCTAGCTGCTGTGACTGCTGTCTGGTGTGTATGGCTGAACCATGGTGGTTCAGGGGAGCCCGTGAGAAGCAGAGCACGGTAGAATAGGTGCTTATGGGAGACTGGTGGAGTGATGTTTTGCTCTGTAAGAAGGAGGACACCACTGGCGCGCTGGGAGCAGGAGCTGGTGGCTGTGTTGAAATAGAACACGCTGTGTGGTGGGGGGGGGGATAACTTGGGAATATCAGTGGATGACAGAGCTGGAGCAAGAGTGCTCCACTTTGTTTTATTTATATACCAGACACACCACTGCACAAGGGAAGATGGAGCTGTGGAGAAACAGTGGAGAGGGAAGTGTGACATGGGCTGAACCCCGTGCTTGTAATAAAAAAAAATCCAAAACAATCTTTTATGTCAGAGCTTTGCAAAGTTTAGACTCTGCATGCAGAGATCTTTCATTAAAAAATGGGAGTTACCAGCAGTCATGTTTGCAAAACAGAGGTAGCATGCCGATTATACCCAGCTATTAATAGTTAAAGTTTGAAAGAGTTCACTGTCTTAGCTGTTTAACACTTTCAAAAGAAATCATACGACGTAAAGATTTTTTAAAATTATATTCAATCTAATTTTATCATGCAATCTGCAGGTTTTGCTGTTGTTCTGTCAAAAATCTGAATTAACCTACATTCAACCCCTCATTTTTGTTCTTTCTTGACCTCATCCTTTCTTGCTGTTTTGCCATCTGCTTTCGGTCAGTATCTCAGATTAGGACGAGGAATTACATTTAGAGATTAGTGTAGTCTGACACTCTTTGTTTTAATACCTTCTTTGTTTATGGATCCTGTGGAAAAAAAGGATTAAAGACTTTCAGAGAGATCTTGCTGATGGATATCAACATAATCAGGGATGGAAGTAAAGAAAAACTATTTTGTTTATGTATGTAATGTATATGATGTACAATTAGCTGAATCTGATTACTGTCTGTCTTTGTGTGGATGATATGGACCTACCAGCCATCAAGAGAGTACCCCGTCTCTCACCAAATGAGAGCTGGTGTAGGCTCCAGTCCCCTGTGAGCCTGAATTAGATTAAGACGGTATAGAAAATGGACGTATGATGCACAGTAGCTGTCTGGGGCTGCTTTTGTCTTATTTGAATACAATTACAAGCTGCTTACTGTAGACCAAATTCTATCCGTGTGTAGGCTTTTGTAATATATTAAAATAGGTTGTAGTGTACAGTTATGATGTAATATATTAATTCCAGACATTCATTCATGCTGGGATGAAAGCACAGGGGCTCCCTCTATTGGCATATGTGTTTCTGCCATAGGAGCCAAGCCACATAGTTACAGTTTGACTATAGAATAACTCTCCTCTCTCTGTTTATAAGACAGGTCCAACCAGACATGTTTTCATTTAATTGGTTTATTTATCTTTGTTCCAGTCTGACGGAAGTGTTTTTTTTTCTGAAAGAACATTAAAGTATAACATTCTAATGTTATAATTTAACAGAGACTGAGCAGAGTGTGAGGGAAAGCTGGAGATTTTCAAGGTAAAGGATAGATGGAATTAAAAGTGACTGATGATGTACCATGTCCAGACTGAGAGAGTTTAGAGGACTATGAGAGTCAGGAGATGATGGAGGGAGCATGTAGCTGCTAATCCATTCAGGCTAATCACACAGCTGCTTGGAAACCAGTAGCCCGCCTCCTCACACCGTCTCCTCTTCCTCTTTCTCCTTTAACTTTTATCACTCAGTGTTGCCATTCTTATACCATGGTGTGTAGGTTAGGATGTACAATTAGCAGCTTTGAAATATTCTCATTGAAAGACAGTGATTTTTTATTTTATTTTTGAGGGAGGTAAGTTATCTCTTATTCTCCAGTGCCCTTTTGAAGGCTCTCCCTGCAGCACTGAATGCTGTTCAGACATACTGAGCTGAGTGTAGATGGAGGCAGAGACACGTCTGGCTGTCTGGCATGCAATGTTTCTCTGCCTTCTGCTGCAGAGCTTCTGTCTCCAGGCAGTCATCTCGGTCTAAGCCTGCTATTAAGCGCTGCTCTCTTTGTTTCTGTTCAACCACGTACCTTGACTGCTAAACCATATGCTTCCTCTCTTACTTTATTTTGTCTGGGTCTACATAAGAGCTGCAGGGGATGACATTGTTTTATCCAGGCTTCCTCAAAAGATTGCTATCTTTGCTTTTAACTAGGTTCATATCCGTGTTTAAATGAATAAAGTTTGGTTTATTTAATGCTTTTTGAAATAGATATGTCTTTATGATACACTTTAGTGGATTGTGATAGGTAAACAAGCCTTGAGTGCGTATATGTGTTAGACTGTCATAGTAATGAAACATGTGGTAGGGACGTCCTCCTGGTACCACAAAAACCCAGTGTTTGGATTCATATGAAATATTTTGCTTGTATACAAAGAGATTGCTGAAACAAGTCCTAATTACTCTTTTCCCCTTTGTTGTATATCTAAAAATTGTCAACTAACACTGAAAAGTGGTTACATCTTTAATACCTGACCAGTTTTATTTACAAATATCTGTGACCTGATGGCATACATGCTTATTTTGTCTTTGTGTTTTCCACGCTGAACATGCATCCTTTGTTTAAAGCCGTCTAGGCCAGTAGATTTGTGACCATCTGACAGTAGGATCCTGGTTCCCAGTCATTGATCCTCATGGATTTCTAGGCAGAGCAGTCTCATCCTGCTGTGAGTCACTGGGCCCTCTGAGAGATTACCTCTCTGTCTCCCCTCCCTGCCATGTGCTGTCTCATCTGACACCCAGTGTTAAAAGATTGAGAAAAATAGTTAAACAGGTGCAGTTTATCATGTGATACTCCTTTTTGGGCTTTAACATGCTGTCAGCTACAGTATGATAAAGATATGTTTCCTTTGTCATTTTGCCTAAAATTGTTTAGCTTGTCCCACACTAATGGCAACATGATGTTCCGGACATCTTGTGTCTTTGGCTGATAGAGAATTTATTTTTCCTAAGCATGTGTCTTTCACTGTGGACCAGAAGAAGATGCCATCGGTCACAGTAATGTTTCAAGGTTAATACCTATGGAATAGATTAATCAATTAGGTTATACAGAAAAATAAAGGTGTGTCTTTGCAGCAAGAAAAGCCTACTTAAATGTCTTAAGATTTAAGAAGAGGCGACTATTGTGAATTAAAATCTATCTAAGAATATTCAGGGTGGTAGGTAAAATGAAGTCTTTTTATAAGTTGTGGTTTAGCTGGTGGACATTGCAGCTCCTCTACGTGGATGCAACAAAATGGTTAAGGGGATTGTGAGATGGGGGAGGAAAATAGAGAGAGAAAGCTGGGAGAGAGAGCCAAAGTATACGGTATTGCAGGAGGTGGGCTTCTGCAGACAGTCTAATTTCCTACTGAGGTGGTGGAAACCGACTGATATGGCTACAGATGGCGAAGAGAAACAAAGTGAAAAAAGACTGTAGACTGGAAACAAAGAGATCTGGGGATAAGACGACTGTGTGAAAGAAAGAAGACAGAGGAAATATCTGATCTGCGGTCAGACGGCAGCGTTGAGGTGCTGCGAGGTGTAGCCCATCAGTAGCCATGGCAGTGAGTGCGTGGCAGGCTCTGTCTCCACTGCAGTGGGCTCGCTGGGGCTGGGACACACTGCTGGGTGGGGCAGGAGATGGCAACAGCCCGGACTCAGATCCAGCTTTCGGGCTCCTGCGGCGACTCTCCTGGGGCTCTCGTCATGACAGCATGGTTAGAGCTGCCGGGGAGACTATCAGACAGAGGTGAGACAGGATGGGAGGCTGGGGCCGCATGCCGTGCAGTGCTGATCAGGAGAGAATGAAGCTCGGTTGCTAGGGTAATGTGAGCACTACCGCCATCTATGTGCATGTGTAAGGTAACCATGGCAAAGAGAAATCAATATTTTCTTCTATTCTTTGAAACCACTGTGTAGCAGGATTTATTTTCTTGGTGCGTGTGTGGCTAAATCTCCAATATATACTTTATAGCTGTCACATTGACACCCTGTGGAGGTCTTATATTGTTGTGTCAAAATGCCTGTGTTATCTCTGGGTAATGGGACTCAGGTGTGCCATTGATGTCACCTCACTGCAGATTCAGTAGTTTCATTTGTGGCATTAAAGTCTATTGGAAATCAGAACTGCACCTATTACCTTTAAGCTCTATTTTTCACCAGTACTCATGAAATAACACTTGTTCCCCTTAAAGCAAATGTTTTTTTTGTCACTGTGTATTATAAAACAAGAACTGCTTAACATATTTTGTGACACATTGTTGGACTCTATGAATTCTGAAATAGTAATTACATTTCAAGTGATTCAAAAACGCTGATCCAAATGAGCTTTTACTTATTTTGATCTTTTGCTCTAGGAGCTCTGACTCTGATGGAGCTTTTGAGACTCCTGAATCTACAACTCCAGTGAAATCTCTTTCTCCGAGCCACCCAGAGTCACCCAGAGAGCAACTAACATCAGATGACAAAGGTACAGCCAGAGAATTATGTCATGAACGTTTGCTGGCTTCGAGGTTTTCATGTTTTTGCTCGGTGCTGTTACTAGAGTTATTAGTACACCATCTAGTGAACTATCTGACACAGTGCTTGTATGCAACTCTGCATAATTTATGTTTACAGGGTCTTAGAGTGAGTCTACTTACAAATGTGTTTTTCAAAAATTATTACAGCTTCTTGTTTACATCTACAATTTATCCATCACGCAGTTGAAATATGCAATAAATATAGTTTTTCTTAGATTTTTTTGTTTTGCCTCTGTCCTATATTCCATCTCATCTTCATCTCTTTCAGGTGCAAACACAGAGACGACTGACTTTGCTAAAGCTGATTCACCCAGTCATTCATCAACAAGTGCTTTTGATGAGAACAAGCCTATTGCTGCCAGTGGTACTTACAACATCGAGGTTTTTGCTGTTGAGCCTACAAGTCACACTCTGACCCGCTCGCTCAGCCTCCAAGGAGGCGAGTTAGATAACACTAGTCTGTTGGACGGATCAGAGTCAGGAGGTTTCCGTCCACATTCTGAATCCTTCAGTGTAGGAACTGAAAGTGCCCCGGGGACTCTCCGTAGGCCCAAGAAAGTCCGTCCTGGTTCGGTCAAGAAAAAGCCCCTCCTCAGACAGAACTCCAACCCAGAGAGCCCGAGGCCAGCCTCATCCAGCAGCACCCCAGAAATCAAGAAGCGGCCAAAGCCCCGAACTGCTAGCCCTTTGCAGGCTCAGGAGGAAACAGAAGGAGGCTCTCCAACCCTAAGTCCCGGAGAGACTCTCCGACGTTCAAGGAAAAGCCGTGTGGAAACTCCTCCTCCTCTACCTGAAGAAACCAGTCATACCAGCCAAGAGGAAAGCCGTACTGTCCCTGCCTTACCTTTGTGTCAGGAGGAGCTCCCCTTACCCGCTAGTCTAACGGACAAAGCCGAATCTCCAATTCCTCCCAGTGCCTCCTACAAATGGGATCCTGATAACTTTGAGAACATTGATCCCTTTAAGACTGGGGGGAGTAAAATAGCCAATTCCCCTGTTCTGGGTCGCAAAGGTCCCATTTGTGGCCCTATTTACAGCCCACCTGTTCCTACAGAAAAACCACATCACTCCAGTCCCCCTCCTCCTCTTGAAGAACCAATTACCAATCCTGAGGAGCAACCTATTTTAACCAAGCACCAACCAGTAAGACTGGAGTTTGACTACTCTGAAGAAAACTGTGAGGCATCACATCAGGCTTCCCCTCCACTGAAGAAAGTGGTGAAGAAGCCTAGTGGCAAGATGCCTCTAAGGAAACCAAAGCTGGGATTGAAAAAAACTGCCCCTGCCCCGGTGGAGCAACTGGACAACAGCTTTCCTGAAAATGGAAATCAGAATGAAATCCCTCCTCCCAAGGCATCTTACAACTTTGAACCTGACAAGTGGGATGATCCAAATTTCAATCCATTCGGTTCAAAGACAAGTATCTCCAACTCCCCCAAAATGCCCAGGCCATCATATAACTTTGATTCCAACAACTGTGAAGACTCCACAGACCCTTTCAAATCCTCCATCAAAATGGCCACATCTCCTCCTAAGGCACATGCCTCCTTTGAAGTTTCATCCAATGACTATGATAATGAAAATGACAATGACAATATTGGAGACCTGGAGGACCAAAACCAGAACAAACCTGTTAAGAAAAAGAAAACTCCTCTAAAATCGTAAGTCTGCATTTTTTTATCAGGGGCTTGTACAAGAATGGAAACCCACACAGCGTGTGTAGCAAATCTTCATCTAAGAAGATTTTCAATTAGTTTGTGTTAGTATGTGGTTTGTCCATCTGTTATGCCAGTGTCCTCTGTCTGTCTCTCTGTCACCTGTGTTTGTGTATTCTCATATATCACAGGAAGTCCAGGGGTGTGTCCTCTCTTTGTTGTCTGTTGTAAGTACAGGGACAGCACAGTCATCAACCCATTCTGACCCTTCTCACCTTTTTTTTAATTCCATGTGAGCAGCATGCTGACCTCCTGTCCTTGCTATTAACAGATACCTTATAATCCCTTCTTGTCATAACCAGAATATCAATTAAACTGTTTTAAGTAACTGGAGAATACACAAATTCAGTTCTGTTTTGAATTCTGTCCTTGTGACGCAGTCCAAGTTGTGTGCCAGCAGAAGGACAACAGAATCCAATGACTGTGACACGGTCATTGTGTTATAATTAGTAAAAAAACTTGTTGAAAAGGTTAAATATATTCTTATAAAAACATAAAAACATACATATACAAAATTATCTTCAAGTAGCTTGGTATTAGAACAGTTTGGTCAGATGGTTAATGTTCAGATTATCCTGAGGCTGATAGTGGTTTCCTTTCACTTGCTCATGTGCCGTCGTGTGCATCTAATGTGTGAAAGGAAGAGCCTGTTTGCCCTCTAGTGTCGATTGTTGGTTATACATAACATAACATTTCTGACGAAATTTAGATTAAATTTAAATTCTGTTCATTCTGTAAACCATCAAAAATACTTACAAGATTTTTTATTCTATGCACATAAAAGTGAGGGCTTCATTTTAAAGCAATAATAGAAGAGGTGTCATTAACAGCTTTTTAAAAGCAGAATTTTTAGTTTCAGAATTACTTTTTAGTACATTTGAGAGTGTAGCTGTTGTATTAATTTGCCATTACTCTTCAACGTACAGTTACTAACTACAGAATCAACCCTCTTTTCCCAAACATTTCACTATTATGTTAATTTCAGTCCCACAGTGAGTAATACTGGTGCACACGTGGAACCATACTTAGTGTTAAGACAGTGACCGCTGGATCCCATAATGGGCTGTGCCATTCAGTGGTGTGTGAGTCAACCCAGTTCTTTATGGCTGATTCTTTTCTTGTTTTTTTTCTCAGTAATACTTTCAGAGTGAAGAGGTCCCCTAAGAAATCACCATTGTCAGATACATCACCGGTGTGTGTCTTAAGTCTCATATTAGTGCTTTTCTAATATTCAAGACTATTTATTTTTCCCGCCTCCACGTGACTCTCAGCTATCTCCCTTTATTGCGCTTCAGGATCCAACCCCCGTAGATGAGTCTCCCTCCAATCATACACAAGATGATCATGCTACAGATGAGGAGAAGCTGGCCTCCTCCACCAATCATAAGTGGACAGCCCTGCATGATATGGACACAGACTTGAACTCTGACCCACAAGACTTCCCTCAGCCAAGCGACCTTACATCTTTTGTTAAAGAGAACAGGCTCCCCCAGGAGGCTCCAGGTGAGGCATAACTGTCTGACTTTTTCCTGCTTTGAATACTAAGACACATCAAAGCATGCCACAGACGGGTGGGGCACAGGGAGAATCAAAGCCCATGTTTGGATACATGCTCATATGAAGCACACAAAGCTTTCCTCTATTCATAGGGCAGCATTATTGATTTTTCTTGTGGGAGTAAACTAAGCTGGCTGTCCCAGTTCTCTTCTGCTCTCTGACCACCAGAGGAGCCACCTCTTCCCAGAGGCTGTCTGGCTCAACCCATCTGGGTCAGAGATGAAACAGAGCGAATAGACCAGTCTCTGTGTTGTATTCTGTGACTTATGCACTGTTATTTATGTCTGTCTTAGTTCAAGACTATGAAATTGAGTACATGGAGAAGATTGGCTCCTCATCCCCTGTAAGTATCTCAGGTTTCCTATTATTAATGTTGTTTTTTCAACTTGTGAGTAGCAACATTCAAATATTAACTGTCTTTGTCAAATTTCATAGCCACTTCCAACAAAGAAGCCATCATTGTACTTGAAGTTGGACTCAGTATCTGACAACCTAACCAAAAATGCATGTGCACATGGCTCTGAGCCCACCTCCCCCTGCACAGGGTAAAGCATATTTGACTTGTTATACTCCTGTGGTTTTTTTAAATATGTGTTCATTAGCAGAACAACTCCCTTCACCCAGCTCTCATAATCTCCTCTCACATTGGGCAGGAGCTTTGAGGAGATGGAGGCCCAGATTACAGCAAGTATGAAGACACCGGTTTTGAGCTCGCGACCTGGTCCTGAGGGTTCCGCCGGAGAGAAGGGCAAGAAGAGAGAAAACGAGGCACTCAGCCGAACGCAGAGCATAGAGAGGGATGAGCAGGTTAGCCAAACGACTCGATAAAAGCTTCTACTCAATGGACAGTTTATCTTCATGCTGTCAAAATGAGCTTGATTTCTATGTTTACTCACCATCATTTATGTGGAATCAGCCATTCTTTTTATTTTAAACATTTGTACACCATTCTGTTGCTTACCCACAAGAGGGGGACAGAGTGCTGGTTTCCCAATTCGATACCACAGGCCACGAGTCAGCCGTGTCACTGATTAGAAAATAGCCAGTCCCCCCACACTCTTTTCCCAGCTTGAATTCACTGAATCAGCCTCCAATGCGTCCGCTCAAACACTCAGCGCTTGCTTTGCCATGCTGTCCCCCGCCCTCCTCCCCCACCCTCTTCCTGCTCCTCCTGGTGCCCTTGTAGCCCCCAAGCCAGGGCCCTGTGGAGGCCCCTGCTCCGGCCCAAGCTATGCCCTTATTAGACAGGCTGTCTGAGTGTGACGACCCCCTGCAGTACCTGGAGCCTGACCTGGCTGAGACCAACCCCACAGCATTCGCCCAAAAACTGCAGGTGTGTTGACTGACCACACACGATCCAATTTGATAAACCCTTTAGGTCTTGGCTCAGGTGGTCTATTTATTGGCTGTGATATGTGACTGTGTCTGTTTTGTATGAACATCTTTCCTTTCGTATTACCATATTCCATCCTGCCATTTCCTTCCTTTTTCCTGTTTTCTTCTCCGCTATTAGCCGTTCAGTAGCTTGCTGCGTGAAATAAAGTAATCATGGGTAGAATGTAGACAGCAGCAAGTGTGTCCGCTCAATTCAACTTTCTGTATGTTTCCCTTTGCTCTCTCACTCTTGGGCCTCAACCCTCCTCCCTTACCTCTGAAATTTGGCCCCATGTGCGTGGCCAAGGAGGAGCTGGTTCTTGCTGCCCTGAGGCTAGAGGCTCTGCAAGTAGCCAAAAGCATCTCTCAGTGCCCCTCCCTCTCCACTGTAACCCCCCAGGTACTGCGCTGAGTCAGACTGCACCTGCTTTATGCAAGTGTGTGTTGGTGAGTGTGTTTGGAAGGGACGATATGCATCTTGAACGTGCGACCAGACAGAAGCAGGTGCAGTAGACTGTAGGGTGCGATGTGTGCTTTAGTGTGTCTCGGTCTGCTGCTCCCCCCCCTCCCCGAGACACACAGTTTGGAGTGTAACTGTGGACCCATGGTGGCTGCATCACTGCATCCACAGTTCTGTCACCAGTTGCGTCCCCTCACATGAAAAATATAACATGGCTTACTGTGTCCGGCTCCCACCCTGACTTGCAGCGAGCTCCTCCAGGTTAATTATGTTTTTTTTATCCTTGCCATTTTATGCATGTTGGGCAACATGCATGTTGCCTGTTCATGAGAGGCTTACAATTGCATGAATGTGACTGGGGATAATAGGCCTAAAATCTTAAGATGTGGAGGTAAATGGTTGTCAGGGTCTCAAATGTCTTTTACGATGTTTAGCTATCACCTTCCCAAATCCCTAGTCACATTCTTGGTTTCGAATTTTGTCATTTTCCTAGACTAACAGCACTAATAAACAGTTGGCAGGTAGGTGTCAGCAAACAGTTTATATAGACTAAGGAAATTAACCTGAGAACATAGGGAATCAAACACATGTGAAAGGTGGAGCAGCACAGGCGCTGTCCAGTCTTCTCTCCTTCCACGTCTCATGTTGTCGTTCCAAACATTTTACAGTCCCGCCTCAAGAAACCCAGCACTCGGCGCTGGAATATCAACGGTTCACCCTTACTGAAAGTAAGAGTAATATAATAGTCCTGTGGTCTGTTCTCGTCTTAGTGCAGCCCAAGTATTTGGTCTCAGACGCATTTTGCATTGTTTCATTGGTTTACTGATACTGGACAAACGGTTCAAAGTAGCAAAAAAATTTAGATGTTTACGTTTATACTGGTTGAGATGGTAAAATCATTGTGCTTTACTACATTTTCTTCCCATTGTGAACAGTGTGTTAAAGACACTCACATTTTGGATTCAAATTTAATCCTCTGGAGGTTGAAGATGAGCACTTCACCCTCTTCAGTTCTAGTCACAGATCCAATACTTACAGACTGCACTGTCGAGTTTAGCTCCTGTAGATTCCAGAAGTCAGACATCTAGATTGTGTGGTTCGTAATACTTCCCTATAACCAAAGCCCCATGTATTTATATTAGCGTTGTCGTGTTGATTTTTCCCAGTAGTGCTGCTACATTTGTCATTACAAAAGCTTGGCGTTTAAGTATCATGTCATCTGGAACTTTGTAAGGTAGCTTTTTGTAATATGGATCCTTTCAGAAAGTCAGCTTTAAGAATGCTAGTTACTAGTTGTTATACCATCAGTGTAGCTTAATGGTCATGTTTGAACATCTTCGAGTCAGCGCCATCATTACCTGATTAAGAGCTAAAGAAGTTAATCGCTATCTTGATTTGACCGTTCCTCCCATACAACAGAATAATGTTATTAGTGCTGCAGCCAGACAAAACACTTTACTCTCTTTACCTTTAATTAGCAGATTTGTCTCCTGTTGCCCTTTGTGAGCTCCTAACATTTCTTCAAATCCTCCTTTAATCCAGCTCTGTCAGGGGGGAGTAAATCTCTTTTAGGTCAATGAGTTATAGGACAAAAAATTGATTGATTTAACATTTTAATTAGATCTTTTATTCAAAGTGTTTTAATGTAGTCATTATTTGCAGTATCAGTATGGGCACATTCATATCTGTATTTTTCAGTATATTTCAGCTCGTGGATGATTTATACAAATGTTTTTAGATTTTCACAGTATGGAGTAGATTATATATTTAATTGGTAAAGTCCATTTATAGTTAAACAACAAGCTGTAACAGGAGACTAACAATGTTTCTTTGCTGGCCAGCCTGCTCCCCTTCTTTCATTTCCTTTTTATGATCAACTGCTGCCCTCTATCCCCCTGTCCTGCCTGGAACCGATCCTATCCAAGCTGCTACAAGCAGCAGGTGATCATGACCGTTCAGCTGGGGCCAGCATCAGCCATTCATAGCTAATACTATGGCAATGAAGACTGTTTCATCCAATCATGTAGCAGCTGACCAAGTCTTCTGAAACATCACCGGCTTGCTTCATTTGCATACTGACTCTGCTGTGTGGTACATTTTTACGAAGTTCAAGGCCACTTTTCAATTGTGTTCGGGAATCCAGTGGAGAGTGTGTGTGTGGGCCTCCAAGTGAGGTTCTGACTGTAACTCGGTCTTGGTGGTAACTGGTCATGTTTCCTTTCCTTTCCCTGCTCTCCTTTGGTGCTTGGAAGCAGCACAGAGAAATGACAACTTCAGCAGAGAGTACTGTAACCAAGAACGCACTATACACCAGGACCACCACTTCCAGCAGCTACATTGAGGGGGAGAGCCCCCACCTGCCCAGAGATCTAGACCACTCACTGGGAATCGCACGAGAGGAGGTGCCCCTGAAAATTCTCCCTTAATTCTATTAGTTTGAATTATTTTTGGCCACTTTAGTTCCACATTCCTTACCTTAATTTCTTCACAGATTGTGACAAAGGAGAAAGAAGTACTAGAATGGCAGAGAAAATATGAAGACAGTCGGCAAGAAGTGGTGGAAATGAGGTAAGAAGTCATTCCTTAGGTTGTTATTTCCTTCTTTGGTCTCTCATAGCACAGGTGTCACATCCACAGCACGCATGTGTGTTTCTGCTAATTGCAATTCACCCATTTCCCCCTTTTCACCTTTCAATAGGTTTATCATACTTAAACTGTCAGACAAAGCCATGTTTAACCACACGCTTCAGAGATAGTTAAAGGAGTACATCTGAGTCATAGTTAAAACAGGCGCTAGTGGAGAAGAATTGAAATTGTTTAATTTAAGGATAGGTTTGACTTGATTTGGGTTACTGACTTTAAACTGCCATCATTTGGACTACCTGATATTATCATAAAACTGCAATTAAATGTACTTAAACTATGATTTCATGTCATGGCTTCAAATTAGGACTTGAGGAAAATAGAGACAAGCACAGCTGAAAATGATTCTTTGTCAGCAGGAGGTTGGTGTGAGAGCAGCTGGCTCAGTTAGCTTGGATAAGACAGAGCTTACCCCATTTGAGTGATTGCACTCTGAATAAGGAGGGGCTAAGAGGCTAAGTGGGATACGAGGCTAATCAATCTTCTTAGCCCTTGCAGCCTGCTTTTGCCAAAACAAAGCTTCCTACAAGACCCCATTGGGCTTACAGACATGGGAAACCCTGATGGGGCCTTTTGTAAACCACACAAATGTTGACTGAAACATTTTGATTCATAAATGTCACTTTCTGTTTATAGTTTCCCAAAACTTCAGTTTCAGTGGTTTACCGTGGCTCACTTGAGGCAGAGTAGACGGTGCATAAAATCCTCACTGCTCCCTCGCTTTTGAAAATAGTGAATTTTCAAAAACATCTTTTAAGCACATCCATATTGTGATTATTTACTTTTTTCTCACTCCCAGGAGAATTGTTGCTGAGTATGAGAAGACAATTGCTCAGATGATCGGTAAGTTAAGTGTTACAGTCTTCAGTTTCCTACATGATGACAAACATCTGAAGCCGACAGCTTTTGCTACTCACACTCTTGCCTCTTCACTTTGCGCTTCATAGTGCTGTTTCTTTTTATAATGAAAGCCTCCAACAATTTTCAGTGATTTAAAATGGTTGGGTATCCTTTATCCGATGCAAAAAGCCAGCTTTGCTTTGTGTTTGCTGCCAGAACTGCCTGATATGAATTGAATCCCAATGTGAAGAAGAAGGCATTCACATTTGTCTTCCTGGATTAAATTTCACAATGCACTCACTTTGCATTATCCCCGCTTTCACTTTTTGAAAAAAAGATCCTTTATTTTTTTTATTTGTTTTGCTGCAATCTAATTTAATAAAAGCACTATCACTAAATGGAACAAGCTACCTCTGCTCATGTCTAACACTTGGCTTTCTCACATGTCTCGACCCTCCTAGCTTGACTTAACACACTCCCTTTTTTCTGTTCTGCTCCCATTGTTGCCCCTTTCTATTTGATAACCCTGACAGGCATGCCAGGTGAGTAACATGGGATCTTTCCTCTCTGTTTGTGTCAGCTCTCATCTCTCCATCTGTCCATCAAAGAGGAAGCAAATGTGCTTTCTTACTTCACCTCATCCAGTGAATTTCATTTGTCTGTTTTGTTCTATTTCAACTCTGACTTTACTTTTGAGACTAAAAGGACAAAATGGTTATATATTTAAATTGACAACTAAGTTAAATATAATACGGCAGATATATTACACACATGCCGACACTGCCAACCTGTACGTTAACATATGCACTTAGGATTGTTGCTTAAGCCACTCAAGCAGATTCAGCTGGTTAAGCATGCAGTGTTAAAGTTAGTAACAGCAAAAGGATAAAATGGGTTTGGACTGTCATAACTGCAAGGAAAGCTCTCAGAATATACCATCTTTTTGACATGTTCTCTCTTTCAGTGTTGACTTTTCTCTGTTTGTTTGTTTGCATGCTTTCTATAACATTGTAGAAAAAGTTGAATCATATACACTCACTTTTGCAGCAATTTACCGTAAAAACATAAAGGGTTTCTTATTACTCACTTTTGTGACTTTAAACCCTACTTGTCCGTTGTAGCAGACACTTTAGTGGATAGTTTGATGATCTGCAATATATTTGTATGTGTTCAACAGAGGATGACCAGAAAGAGAAGTCTCTCTCCCACCACACCATCCAGCAGTTGATCATGGAGAAGGACCAGGCCTTGGCTGACCTCAACTCAGTGGAGAAGTCTCTAGCTGACCTCTTTCGTCGTTATGAAAAGATGAAGGATGTCCTGGAGGGCTTTCGAAAGGTGATACAATGCTTATGAACAACTTAGCAGCATGTTTTCAGCATGAGGGACCTTCATCGATGATTAAAATATGTTTTACCTGTGTCAGAATGAAGAGGTACTGAAGAAATGTGCTCAGGAGTATCTCTCCAGGGTGCGCAAGGAAGAGCAGAGATACCAAGCCCTTAAGATCCATGCAGAGGAGAAGTTAGACAAGTAAGTGTGTTACTAGTCTTGTTACATGTGTGTTACATGTTGTTCTCATATTATTCTTATCCCTCAACTACAACAGCATAACACCATAGCAAGCTTTTAAAAAAAGTCCCCACTGTTCTCAGTTATATTCAATCTATTTGGAAATCCCCCAGTGTTAATACTGGTTGATTTTTACAGGATCTGGATTTAGCTATCCTGCCTTTATTGACTTTATTTTTTAAAATGTTGCTTGGGTATGTCTAGGGCCAATTCAGAGATAGCTCAGGTTCGAGTCAAGGCCAAGCAGGAACAAGCTGCTTACCAAGCCAGCCTGAGAAAGGAGCAGATGAAAGTGGACTCTCTGGAGCGCACATTGGAGCAAAAGGTAAGAAATTGGATGTAATGAGATTTGAAAACAGAGGAGATATCCATAGATGTATAGCTACAGAATCTAATTTTTCGCTACTGTTTTACAGAACAAAGAGATTGAGGAGTTGACGAAGATCTGTGATGAGCTGATCGCCAAGATGGGGAAGAGTTAGCCGCCAAACTAAATCTCACAGAAAACCTTAGCAGTTTGAAAAAGAATGGGATCACTCCTCCGAGAAGTCATGGGTATCTGAGGCCAAAGAGGTCTTTGTATTTTTAAAACTATCTATTAACTTTGTGTGTACAGGATTCACCGGAATAACTTCCTTTATTACTCTGTATATTTTTATGTGTCAGTGTATTGTACCGTTTCAGGGTCTGGTTTAAAGTTTTAGAAAGTCTATCATATCACTGATGAGTGTGTCTGTGGATAATGGTGTGTGCGTGTGTGGGTGTGTGTGTTTTAATGAGAAAGTGCAAGGATTGTTTGTGGATTAAATAGTGTATTATGATGTTGCCATGACAGCCACTGAGGGAGACGACTGTTTACCCACTCCTGTTATTGTCTCCTCTTGATGCAAGACAAAGATGGACATGGACAAAGTTTAGCAGATGTTTGGATTTATTCATGAAATGCTAATACACTTCTTATTGAACTCAAACTGTCACAAAATATTCTTGCATGTGAGAGAGAAAGAAAAACTGGTAATGTTGATGTTTGTATATAGTGTATTGTAGGAAATTCCAAGTATGAAAAATACTCGTGCATTTTGATATAGCTATTCTGTCATCCTCACCCTGCTGCCCCCATGTAACATGTAGATATTTGTCATAGCTTTTTTGATGAAATTGGGGAATTTTATTTTTGGGATTTTTATTTTGATATAAAGCAAACTAATCGTGACTGTATTCGGTTGTGACTGGGAGTAATTTAATTTTGGATGAATATGTCCTAGTTCTGCAATGGTTGTTTGTCACACTGAGGAATGACTTCTCTGCACAGCTACTGTACACCATCAGCTTACAAAGTGCAATAAAAGATGGCAATACAGCTGAAGGATCAAGTGGATTTTATTCACCTAAAAACGTGTTTTTTCATAAATGTTAGTTGCATGAGTTGCTACAAATCAACAAACTATTTACTGCTTTTTTGCTTGGTTGTTAACTGGGATTTTATCATGCTGAAATCAATTCGAAACCCCCGGATTTGAAGGTAAGTACATAACAGCCATTGTCATACTGAGGCACGGCTGATATAAATCTTAGCCAAACCCTGGACAGATTCTTCACAGGGCCAACACCAAAACACACATCCATGAATGCCCCCGCTCAAAATTTCAAATCAGAATTCTAACTTTGTGTCAGGTTAGATGTTTGTTAATCCTTCCTATAAGAGATAAGTAAAACTTCTCTGTGTATTTAAATGTCATTTTAAAATGTGAATAACACAATAAAATCTCAAATCTGATGCCAGCAACACAGTAAGATATAGTTACATTATTTTTAAATGGAGTTGAAGAAAATAGAAAACTTCAAACATAAACTGTTGTCTTCCAATAGAAGATGAGTAATATATGATGATGACGTCCCAGGTTTCGGTAAAAACATTGTATCCACAAAAGGTTTAGACTTTCCAGGCAAGGGTTGGTAATGGCTTACAACTTTGCTGAGTGGACAGCGAGTCTAGGAAGAGCTGTGTGATGACTGTTCCCTCTGAGCGTATGGACAGTAATGAGTAAATCACGCCACAGTGATCGTTCCAGCCATGTGGGCCAAGGAGACTAGATGTTGATTCTCTGTGACTCAAATTGGTCTCAGTGTAAATTTTGAGGTTGTAGATAATCATAAGTTAAATTATCATGTTGAGTGTAAGAATATAACCTAATTAGGACACAATGATTGGTGTCACTGAATGAGTTGTCTTCTATGACAGGGCTGTGGAGGATACATTTTAAGAGACAGCGGATAATTAAAGATTGAGAAGACCAAGGGGCTAAACACAGGTTATCGCCAATTAAGAAACACATTATAGGGTGTGATAACACAATGAACAGTTAAAATAAATCACATCAAATCACTCCCACACATATGCCATAGGTGATCATCCTTTGGCAAATAAATCTGCCCGTAAAAAAGCTGACAGTTAAAGGTCTGATCAGTCCAGAAGCATTACAGTGATACAAGCAATGCTAAAGAACACCTTGAAAGGGAAAAGCCAGGCTCCTGATGGGTGTGGCTACAGCAATGTCAGAACACGAAAGGTTTAGGATTATCTTGGTGTGTGTGTTTCGCCCATTGAGGCTGACAAAACTACCATTGTCACTCGACATAGTGCAAAGGGTCCCACTAGAGGGGCTGGTAATCTCCTGGTCTGTGCAGGAGTGGATGTTAGATTATTTGATAGCCTAGATTAAGCTCGGGATTTAAGGGGCAAACAACCTGCTTTTCGTTGGGTTGTCAGAAGGAGCGAGGACCACCAGTACCATGAGAGCTGTCCAGTACTGTCCGTTGTTCCTGCTTTTTGTGGTCCTACTGGCAGATGATTGTAAGAACTTGATTTTCTGTTTCCATTCCTCACTGTGTCTTTCTATTCTTTGTGTTTTCTTTGATAAGAACAGTGCTAAACCCCCAGTCCACATGTCAAGTGTCTGATGTCTCCTTTTATGGACCTCTCTACATTTGCATTAGGGTCTTTTGGTAATTGAGTCTCACATAAGTGGAAGAGTGACTGACATTGGTGGATTAGATGTTGCACGGGACATTTTTACAGTGATCATTGACTGCTAGAAAAAACATGGCATATTTCATATAACCCTTATGGAAACATTTCACATTTACAGCACTATACTGGCACTTAATATGTTTATTGTTATTATTATTCGCTGTTAATTCTTGCCTTCATTCTGAAGTGTTTTGCTTCCCTTCAGTCCATCATCTGACACTGTAACTAGTATTCAATCCTGATTGCTAATCTCTTAATAGGCCTGGAGGCTAAGACTTGTAGCATATTTGAGAGCAGCTGCACTCAGGGGAAAAGGGGACCTCTACACACTGCTAGATGCAGTCATATGCCACAGATACTATCCAACCTGAAAAGTTTACTTTTTGCTATCGTGATTTAGAAGTTTTACTAGTTCATTGGAAAAAGACATTTAAAGTCTAATTTGATACCCATCTATCATCAATTTGACTTGCTGGTTTGATTTTTAAATGTCATTTCTCTGGTCTACACCAGATAAAAAGCTTTAAGTGTGTGATAATGGTTCATGTAAGTTACTTTAATTAACAGCATGAGAAATGTGCCGTAACGCCGAAATGTTTGAAGGTTTTGATGACTCCCTCTCTGATCCTCTTAAGAAAAAGCTCTCAAGCCTGATTGTCTAGAATTTGGGGGAGGGATGGATGAACCAAATTTACAGTATTTTAAATGGGTTGTTATTTCTTTAAAAAAGAAAAAAATACTTCATCCTCAGTAGAGCTGGAGACAGACATTTACATAAGTATTTCTCTGCTGAACAGGGAACCTGAAGCGCTTGTTGAAGTTTACAGGATGTACAGGGATCAAAATAGGCATAAGTGTAACTTTCTGGTTAATATGGGTAGATTTTCAAGAAGGGAGTGATTAATTAGCACTCTTCTCGCTTTAGTCTCACAGTGTCACTGGAACCACATAACACATGGCAAATTTACGGAGCTTGCATACACATGTTTATCAACTATATTCAGTGTAAATAAAGGGTGAATTTATCAGGAATTGAGGACTACCTTGCCCTTGCACATTCACTCATCTGCTCATGATGCAAGTACTTCTTTCTTCCGGGCCTAACTTCTTCTGGACATGAACTGTACATTACCGTTTTCAACAAATCTTTACAAAATAGGCATAGCTTGCCTGGCAAACAGACATTACTATGCCAGTCCATCTGGCCGTCTGAATAATCACCAGCAACGACTTCAGCAACGTTACCATAATTTTATCTATGAGAGTAGATCATGCCCTTTTCCCATTGTTTGATGTAAAAACACATTTTACCATCATTAATAGCTGCCATTAAGTCAAGGAATAACATCTGGCTGGTTTAAGATTACATTAGCAATCACAGTCCATAGTCCATTCCATTCTGAGGGACTCTCAAATACTCATTCATATCATCCTCCTTTAATCGTCCACCAAGAACTGCTGTTTTCATCACCTCTTTCTTATGTCTATTATGAGAACGGAACACTTTAGTTCATTTCATATTTCTTTTACAGGTGAGGCTTTGAAGTGTTACACCTGTATGGGCTCCAACAATGACGACTGCAACCGGCAAGGCTCCAAATCTTGCCCCAGTTATTCTGATGCCTGTGCTGTAGTGGTGGGTCATGACAGTGAGTTCAACATAGACATTCCACTGATTATTATTGCATTTTTGGAACGAGGACAGATCACCCCGTTAGCTTTAGTTCCTATCAACATAACAGATTCACCATTTCACCGTCAGCTGGTTGTTCTGTAGCTCGGTCTTTTTCTTTTGTAATTACTTCAACTTGAATTTTCAACAGATTTATGAAAGCCTCTTGTATTTAGAGGAACCTTAGATATCTTAGAGGCTGTTTTTAAAACTCACAAAAAGAAGTCAGCAAGGTGTCACTTTGTAGATTTGTTCTTAGAATGTCTAAGAAGATTTTACTGACTTTATTTCTGTTTGTTAGGTGGCGTGATGAAGTCATGTTCCTACAAGTCTTTCTGCAGCCAGGCCAACAGCCAGGGCTACAGAGCACCAGGCGTCAAAGTTCACTGCTGTTACAGTGATGACTGCAATGTCGCAAGTTTTGCCTCCCAGCTGCCGGGACTCAACTATTTGCTGCTGTTTTTTCTGCTGTTGTTGCACTGATTTTTCAAGACACACAACTCAGGTTTATAAGGCCAACAATCATCCACACCAATGCCAACTTCTATGCCAAACAAACCTGCCTCTTTCAACACTATATGCCAGTCTATTTACAACCATTCCACATAGTTTTATTAAGCCATATCTACAGTATCCGAGCACACACTTGGATATCAGCCAGTTACTGCCCAAAGTACATCTTGAAGTTTTTGGCTGTGACTTTGACGATTTTACCATGTGCACCATATTTAATTGAGGTACTCAAAGATACATCTTTTAATGGATATCACAATGCCATTAAGTAGAAGATCCTAAGGTGAAAAAACTTTAGAATTTAATGCATTTAAGAGAAAAATATTCTGTTCTAGTAGTTCAGCTTTCCCATCCTGATGTAATGCAATCTACAATCTAGACAAACTAGAATATACTGTACATATGTACAGTATATATAACATATATACATATGTATGTCTTTTTACAAAGACAAAACACATCTATTGCAACACCTTTACACAGCTGAGGTTTTCAGCTTAGCTTGTGTTAAGTAGATGCTGTGTTGCTAAGAATGGCACTAAGAGTTGGCTGGGCTGGAGTGTTGTCACGTCATGCGCTGCCTACCGCTCAATCACCTTTGGACGACGGTGAGAAAATGCTTCTCATGTTCTGGAAATCCATATAATCCTTTTACGCGCCCATGGCCAGGTGTGTTACTCTGATGAGGTTAATCTTCTTGGTTTGAAGTCACTTAAAGAATTAAGCATTTTATAAGATTAACGAGCACATCTTGCAGGAGGATGACCTCAAGGATGAGTCAGTACGAGAAATATAAAAATGATCACAATAAGGGGTGACTGCCTGCTGTATTGTTCAATTTGACAGAAGTATCTGGTGACAGGAAGTTTCGTATTGTGGTCTGCATTAAATGTATAGTATGCCATTATTTGTGTCTTTATACATTTTTGTTCAATCATCTGATTTGAATGTGAGAGTGAGAGGTGAGATGATATTGCATTACAAAAATTCATCTCTTCGTTTAGGTTAGTAGAATAGTAGAATAGTAGAATAGTAGAAAGTAGAATATATTTATTTGCTCTTTGTATGTGAATTTCGTACTTGTTATTTGTAATGACAATTTGAATTAATCTGAGGAAGAAAAATGTGAAGAAAGTCCATCCTCTATCAAAAGTAAATATCATATAAAATATATCAATAAATATATTACAATATTCACAATATCTTTTGTAAAAGACCCAATATAAAAGTCTGACCTTTTTGCTGGTGTGATTGATTCCATTGATTTGTGTATGGTCATGAGCACTGAGATCAAGAGATTTATCTGACACTGCTGGGAGAATTTATTCTTCAGAAAAATAAATCTAAAGATGGTCTGTATTGGGTAACTTCACCTGTCATCTTAGTTTGGCTTCTGATAAGTAGTGATTAAAAGCCAATCACTACACATAAATATTTTTAGGCACTGTGCCATTTGTGTGTTTGTGTTAAAACAAGGTCTCCCAAATGTTTGAATCAGTCTAGTTATTCCTGCAAACACATGCAAACGTTTGGGCACAGCTATGAATTTTTCATAAACAAGTCTTTTAAAGGGTAATGATAAACAGAACAGTACTATTAAACACGATAATGAATCTGTTTTCTGATGATATGAGATTATCTAATTATATGTAATTCAATTACCTTAATGCACTGGTTTTGGTCGCTTTAGGGAGTGGAAGTGGATATGTTTGCATTTGTAATTCTCCCAGTTTCCACTGTGAGGCAGTCCAGCTTCATTTGTGACTTCAATCTGAACATCAAATTTTCCGGGCAGTAGCAGTTCACATTTGCCTTATGGGACTGCAGGTTGTCTTGCGTCAGTAATAATAATAATTGAGCATTTTTTTTGTTGTCTGCTGGGGTTCTTTATTGACTTTAAAAAGGTGAAAATGTTTTCTTTCTGCTTTTCATTTTTTAGGATTCCCCCTTTGTGTTCCATGTTTGTTCTTGTGATGTCCTGCCGTTTTCTCCTTTGACAGGCAGGTGTGAGAGTGTGAATGCATTGCCCTTGGGAGGGATAGCCACTGACCCCAAACCGTGAGTTTCCAGGCTGCTTCAAAGCTCCGCAAATGAACAAAAGTCCGGCCCAGTGTCAGCCCTCATCAATTTTATTGGAAAATCCTGTTCCACTTTTTCTTAAGTTTGGAGTTGAAGACTTTCTTCCCTTAAAGGGCTGATGGAGGGTCAGCGGGTAAGTGTCAGTGACCGTGTTTTCATTACTTTTCAGACTCGTATTTATACACAGGGTCTGTTGCTGGACAGCCTAGTTCTTCCTCCGCTTCCTGCTCTTCAGGTCTGGTGCTAAAATGTCACCTACTCTTTTCAGACATATGAGAGTTTAAAGTTTCAGATTTAATGGAGGATTTGAAGGTGCAATCAAGGCGGAAGCTCCAGCTGAGGTGAAGCTTCTCCGGGCAATAGCACCAGTGGCCATTCCCTACATGTGTGCCATCTGTGCTAAAACTGAAGGTCATTGCCATAGCAACTTTGCTGTTAAAATTGGAGTATGTTTAATCCCAATCCTCTGGCACCTGAAGACATTATCACTGCAAATCCTACTGTCAGCCATCAAAAGGATGAGCCAGCTGCCCTTTAAGGAAGACCGCACGAAAGAAACAAGGCAATAGAAAATTCTGTAGTTTGGTGATTCTTAAGTAAACCAGCTTTCACTCCACAAGAATGGCACTTAATGTCATGAACACTTATGTGTGACTGTTCTCTTTGTGGCTTTGTGTGTTTTGCTGATATCAGAGAGGATTTGTTTTTTGAGTAACGTCTTTAAATTTGGCCAGAACAAACTTATGTCTACATGCGACCCTAAACTGCTGTCACCGGAATTTGAAATGAATTTGAAATGCTCTCCTATGGTCTTCAATACCCCTCTCCTTTAATATCTACTTCCCTACTTCATGACATGGTTTTAATTGCAGCTGGTTTCAGCAGAACTGATTATTTCTGTAAATAGTAAGGCAGTTTTGTTTGTAAGAGTAGCTTATTTCTTCTGCTTATTTAGAGTCTGCATGAATTAGGTTGATGATATCAGGCACATTGTCTAGCTGGATTCTGTTCCCAAACAATGAAATGAACTTACGAACCATTAGTGGAATCCAGGTCCTGTCCACGCGAGCCAACCTGTTAATCTAGGACAGAACATCCCCCAGCCCCCTGTCGTGAAAGAGTTTTCAGTTGTTCCAGAAAGGGTCAGACTCTCTCGGCAACACTGGAATTTGAAAGCAGGCTGTCAAAAATGAACAGAAATGCGAGGAACACAATGGCAACATGTCAGCAATCTATCTTTAAATCATAAATAAGCCTCTCTCACTCAGGAGCCAACCTAATTACTTACAAGATGTGATGACCAGTTGTTAGTGCTGCAAAAAAGAAAAGATAAAAGAAAAAGTCTTGCACATCCAACATAAAAGAACAAACACAGGACAACATTAAATACTTGTGCCACTGTGGGGAGGGAACAAAAGCACTTGGGGGTAATGAGAGCGTGTTAGACGATTGCTATGTTTACAAGTGCCCGGGTCCTGGCTGATCTGGCTAGGTTCACCAAACGGTCACTGGTTCTGAGGTCCCTGGGTCTCGGGTTTTTCTGAAAAAGATCTGTGAAGCAGAATTAAAGTGATCTACCTCCGGACTCTGGTCAGAGGGCCATATTTTGGTGTTTGAAAAAGGGTAAAAGGGGGAAACAGAGACTGAGAGTGGGGGAGTGGGGCAACTGAAAAGGGAGTTGCGGTAAAGATGAGAGTTATATATAACGAGTGCACTCGGAGCTCGTTTAAAATTTAATTAAATGACCCTCCCTCCATGAGCCTGGTCATTGGTATAGCGACAAACAAGAGCCTTATAGAACATGAAGCTTATAGGATTTCATCTAGCATGTTAACACATACGGATAAAATCTTGCCTCACAAAAGGTTTTTAAGATACAAAAACAAAACATTGGCATGGCACTAATGTGCTGTACTTGACAAAGGATACAAGCTTTGTTGTGGAAGATGATTTCCAGTACCTACATTACTTACATTTGCACTATTAATTCTTTGTCTTATCCAATGAGTTCCTGCTGTAATTAACATGCTGAACCACTGGTTTTTATGATACCTAATATAGTGGAAAGATGCACATGATGATTGTTTGAACCTTCAATAATCCTTCAAGTTGAATGAATAGGATAAAGCTGTCTTCTAAAAACAGGTTGTTATGAACGATTTTAAGATTTTTCTTCAACAACATATTCTATATTAACTTTTACATTTTACTGGGTTAAATTGTAATCCCAACAAGGTCTATGCATACGTGCATTAAGATGAAACAGCATTTTGCCTCATCGGCCTATGCTCTCAACTGTCTCAACATTTCCCAGTTTTTCAAGCGAGAAAACATTTCTGCTGTGACAAATAGTGTCTATTTTAGTTTAACACCCACAGGATCAAGTAAAGGTGTAGGATTATGTCGGAACAAGACTTCACATAGATATAACAGAGCAGATTATTATGTATGTTTGTGGGAAAAACATCTACATCTACACTGTATGCGCAAAAGTTGTTTTTTTGTGGGAAAACAGATGCACAACATTATCAAGAATAGGTTATTGTAAATGAAAATAGTATCAATTAGAAGTGTCCTAAATAACCACGGGGTAGATTTGTGAAGTGCTGAGAAAAAGGACAACAAAAGAAAAAGAGAGGAAGGCAGACCTTTGTGCCAAAACCATATCACATCAGTAACCGCTGCGCCCCTGGGTGAGGGCAGGCTCAGTCAGCCGTACCATGCAACTGGGATAATTAGTTTTGGAAAGAAATATCAACTGATATAATTGAGCATTCTCCACTAATGAAGATCCTCAGTGTTGTCACTATTCAGGCGCTAATTGACGAGAGAGGGAAGGGTGAAGCGATGTGCAGGATACGATGGTGGAAGTGCTGCCCACAGCAGCAAGTAAAGGTTTATCACATTTGCAGATCTCTGTTCAACAGCTTTTTTTTAATTTGTCAGTCACATGCATTCAAAGGCTTGTTAGTGTGTGTGTTGTGGACTTTCTTTTCTGTTTTCGTCTAAATTCATATGACTAATTGAAACGAAAGCTGCTGTAGTATTTACAAGGATAAAAAGGGTAAAGAAGAGAGTGGTTTCCAAGAAAATCATAGGTTCCTACATGATGAGACTGCTGGGAGTTTAGGGCTTGCACAGGTCGTGTGGGAGTTTTGATTGAGGGAAGCAGAAGGTTGAGGATTTGTGGAGGCTGGGGGCCTGTGATGAGGGGTCATGGTGAAATTAGTTGAGGGAATAATAGGAAAACAAATTGGTTTTGACAAGTTTGGGGAGCTGGAAGTAATGCAGTCCTTTTAAACCGGTGATGAGGGAATATCCAGCAAAACTATGAGATAATCAGGGGTGCTATTCAGGATTGGACTGAGGGAAAGGATCCAATCCTGAACATGGGGCCTGCTGATGACCCTGAGAGGAACAGGACCAGCATTTACATACAACCTACAGGGGGAGACAGCTGAGTTGGGCTGAACATTTGGTTGTCTGTACAATCTTAACTTAATACTAGGTACTAGATAAATCTCTCATTTCAATAAAATTCAGCAGTCTTAAAAGCATGTCACTGAGTTTGTTTGGTTAGGTACATTTTTCAGACCTTTTCCCAATTAATCATGCTCCTAATGGTTATCTGTAAGACGTTCTAGGTAACGTTGGGCTGTTTGCAGAGCTCATGTTCATAGCGAATGGTTCAGGCACTTAAAAAACTGACAGAAAGGTGGACAGCAGGACAAACAGACTATAACAATCCACAATCCACTGTCACACCTCTCTGAAATCAGGCACAGGCCTCAGCAGCAGGCTACCTGCCAGATCAGCTCCACTGGCAGCCAGCTAGTCAGACTGCTCACAGCAGTCAGCACGGAGACAGACTGAGGCAGAACCAGCTGAGGTGTTTGAACACAAACAGAGGATTAACAGAGTTCTGGGCTTTGAGGTGATGGTAAATAAAACACCAAACACCCTCTCTCCATGGGACAGCAGATCCAAACAGACAATTGATTTCACACTCATTTCAAATTAATGTTAGTCGGTAATGGAGTTCTGCTGTTGGCTTTTCGCTCTTCAATTTGCTGGTGTTGATTTAAAATGGAAAGCAGGTAGGGCTATATCCACTTTTGTTGTACTTTGCCCACCTAGATAGGAAAGGATGATCTTTTGTTGCACACAAATTGGATTCCTGATGATACCGACACAGAAGTAAACATTTGAGATAAAGTCAAATAATCTTCTTCTACCTGCTGACACCTCCAAAGCTTGATGTCTCTCTTGAGATAACATCACATACATGGTAAGTTGAGAGAAAAAGGCACACTGGTCTGATGCAAAAACACTGCTTCAACCTCTGAGCCCTTAAAAGATAGATTGTGAATGCAATTTGCAATGGCTGTCAGCTTTCACCATTCAAAACATCTTTGCCCAGAACTTAGCAGCATTTTTTGCTTTTCCATGGTTTTTATAGTCAAAATATAAAAGCTTGTACATAGCAGGTTTGAAACAGTTGTAAAAATATATTTGCTTTCCTTCTACATATTTCCATGTGACTCCATATCGCTTCACATTAGTGCAGTGCACCACAAAGTAGCTGCAAAAATCAGCACGCAGTCAAGGGAAAAAAGAAGAGTAGAAAGGGAAAATATTTAAGGCCTTGCTCCCCCTGTCAGCTTTCACCTCCCTTCCCTCCTTGTTCTTGTTTTCACAGCCCTTAATCCTGGCGGCTCCAACGCGGAGCGGTCACAGGTTTTGACAGCAGACTGTAATGACCTAAGTTGTTCTCTGTGGGGGGCGAAGAGGGTAGTTGGGGTAAATAGTTGGGAGGGGTGTGGCAGAATGAAGGAATGTGGATGAGAGGCTCCTTGCTATTACTTTTTCGTGTGTAATGGAGGTACAAATCTTCTTCTTTTTAACATCTGCTCCACCTATGGGCACGATTGTGATGCCATGCAGCATTCAGGTGCAATAAGGATATTGGAAACCATTTACTGAACCAAGTGTGAGAACATTATATTTTGACAGTAAAATGATGTAAGACAATAAGCTGCTGCTGTAATGCTCAATATGGTTCTGTGTAATATTCACTTCTGGCCAAACTTTCATTAGGGGTGTTTCAGTATGTTTTTTTTTTTTTTGTCCAGGCTCTATTAGACAAAATACCATCTGGATGCACCATCAGGAGGGCTCCATGTTCAAAAGTTTATACCCACAGAGAGCCCTAAAATCCCCATCTCTGCCATATGAGAGTTAGTACTGGTTCAATATTTAAAGTTTATGGTGGAATGACTATTTTTTAAATCATAATTAGTGCCTCTAACACTGCTGCTTTTTTTTGTTTTTTTGTTTACATAGAAATAACTAAGGTGGTCTATGCGCTCAAACCAGAGGCAAGCAAAGATTACAGAAATAATTAAACAGAGCTAAAGCGTACAGGATAAAAGTAAAAGCTCTACTTTGAATGGAAGAATCTTGGAAGTGTGTTGCCTTTATAAAGGTTTTTTATTTGAAAAAAAGGAAACATCTTATCGTTGCACATCCTCTGAGCATTTGCCGCACACTTTCATCTGAATGGTGTGAAATGGCATGCGATAAAGCTTAAAACGAAATATATAAATAACTAAAAATTGACTCAACTTTCCCTGTTCTCCCCTGTTCATTAACACCATTAGCTATATCAATTTAATTAAGCGTTGACATAAAACTGTCATATTCAATATTTCTTTAGCCTCCCTGAAGTTGCTTTAAAAAAAAACATCCACACGATTAAAGGATGGATTATTACTATGAACTGTTAGCTTTAGTAATCCTGGAAAATCTCCATGAGGTTGCAATAAAAAAAAAGACTACTGGCAGTTTCTCAAAGCTGTGATGTCCCGCAAAACAGAAACGATCAGATCATTTCACTAAGTACGCACAGTCGCAAACCAGCAGAAATGTTGAAAATCATTGGCCTTTAGTTAATTGTGTCGGGCACAGCTTGTTTCATGTTGCTACAACAGTTCCCATACAGGAACAAATAAGACTCTAAATTCATTTATTATTTTTAATATGAACTTGGCATGGAAAAATCAATCTGCTGAGATTTTTAAAAGAACTTATCTCCTTCTGAAACACAACTGTTTAAACAAAATTTCAGTCATCAGTCTGACTACAATCAAAGTGGGTCATGCTAGATGTACTCTTATCAGTCAAGGGTAAGATGGCTCTGCAGTTAGCATGATGTCTCTGATATTCTTTATCAATTCCTTGTGCTGATCTCTCCCTACCCATCTTCTCTTTACTTTCTAATTAAACAAATGTTCCATCTCCATGAAGCAACGTTTCAAGACGTTGCATAAAAAATCTCCTATTCCAGCTATGGAGCAGTATATATAAACTATTACAATACATAATTATAATTTAGTTAATCAACTTCATAATATTTATTTTTCACCACTGTAATTGTAACTTATTATAATTCAGTGAGCTATGCCTCCAGATTTGAAAGAAAACACCTCAGGTGATGATGTTTGATTTTCCTCAAAGCTTTCTGGTTTGATGATTAATGCCTTTTTCCCACTATGTTATGGTGTGAATGTGGTAGTGATTATCACTTTCCTCTTTCTTTTTAATTTACATTCCACCACCTATTCCTTAGAAATATCATGACGCATATCTGTGTCATTAGTTTTTATCCATACACATGACAACTATCTGAATCAGAACCATATTATTAAGCTCATAGCTTAGACACCTATGCAAACTATAGCACTCCATGAAACTGATGTTCAGATTATAAAGGACCATTCCCTTGGGACTGAGGCCACTCAAGCCCCAATATTAGATAGAGATCTCAGACTTAACCCTGTCGCTTCCCATATACCAATCAAGTAGATAAATAAAGGTTTAATTAAGAGATGCTTCTCTAAGGGGTTATGGAGCATGGGGCCTGATGGCTGAATAGGGGAGGGGAATAAAAAGATTCTCTTGAGAGAGGCAATACTCAAGCTCCTTTAATGCAATAAAGCACAATAAAGGATATTTATAAAAACATCTGAGAGCCCACAGGCTGTTGAACATCACAGACAATATAGGCCATTCATAATGGGAAAAAATCCATTAAAAGAGAAAACCATTCCAGCTTAGTCATTACAAATATATAAATTAATCAATTCAATTATTTTGCATTTTATCACCTCTTCCAAAGAGCAGGTGAGGCATCAAGATTAATTGCTGTGGAAATTCATTTGTGGAATAATTCTCATCAAAAACAAAATTACCTTTTGCTTTATCAGGATGAGTCAGAGCTGCTGTGTCTGTTATGCGGATGTTCTTTCGAAACAAATCTGTTTCCATAGGCAGAACTGCTTTTAGATAGAATACACTCTTTTTATGAGCTTAGAATTAATTTGAAATGCCATGATGAAAAATTAATCTCTGTTGTATATTGAATAAAAGAAAATAAAGATAAATAAAGTAAAGCAAATAAATGTGTTGGTGAAAAATTGTATTTGCTGTGTTTTTAAAAGGTAAAACATTTTATAAATGTATTTCTTGTCCAACAGGGTTAGCATGGCAACCAGTGAAGAAAAAAAAAAAACTAACTGCAGGGACTTTGTAACCTCTCTGCCGTAATACAGTACTTTCCATGAGTGGAGGCTTTCTGCTCTATTGTACTCAGTAATAACGGTGCCTGTGCATTAATGGGCATTTGCTAAGATGTAGTTGTTTTCAACTGACCCAGCTGTTGAAGACAGCTCTGATTGGTATGGGAAATGCTTCTAAGCATTGGGTTTTTTTTTCCAGTTTTTTTAACCTTAGATGAGGACGTGCATGTCGGAAATCTGATCCATCTATGTCTCTAAGGTGAGAATAAATCACTTTTGCTTCATCACACAATCATTTCCTGTTGAGTAGTTAGTGGAAACTATTCTCTCAGTGAACTCAGAGGTGACAATGCAAGGCGAGCAGAAGGTGTAGCCATGCTTGCAAACTCACACCTTATGCTCCACCTGTCTGTCTCATTCTATTGCCCTTCGTAAGTCCAACACACATTCATACACACACACTCACACACACACATCTGTGCATTCAAAGGCTCAATTGAGTATTGTGTGTGGTTAGATCTCACTGCTGTGTGTCGCACAGTTTATGGACCTGCAAGCTTTTAAGTGGCCTTTTAAGATGTTCTGCTGTGCCATTAGTAGCACTTCATCATAAAACTGCATCATTTAGGGAGCTGACTCACTGAGCTGTTCCTGTGCCCTTAAAGATTGAAGTTGCCTAGTCTGTCCTCTGTGAAACAGATTCGTGCCTGAACATGGCCAATTGTTTCTGCATTTATGTATGAGGGCATTTGTGCTATATCTATTTGTGAGTGAGTGAAGACAGCACAAAAGATGCAGTGGGTTAGAGTTTATTAATTTATTTCGGAGAAGAATATTTGAACAAATAGGGGACCCAACCTTTGCCGGAGGTAAGTATGGACCTCCATATCTAGCAATCTCATCTCCTGACCCTCAGACTTTGCATCATCTCCATCATGGGCCCCTGGGATCCAGTTGACCCAACTTCATTCTCCATCCTCTCTCCTTCCATGTTGGTTCACAGCCATGCTACACATAGCACACGCCCGCCTGAGGCCATAGCTGACTTTCTCTAAATTTTGCCATGATGTAATGTGAAGTGTAGACAAGACCTCTCCTTAGTCCCATCAGAAAAGGGAGTGTTCTAAGGCTGACCGATTTAACAGCTGCTGGGTTATACACTGAATGTCATTTGTTAAAATCTAATTGATCGCTCTATTTCCATCTCTACATTCAAAGGATGTTCTATCTGCTGTACAAGCGTGGCTGGATAACAGATGACATGTGTCCAGCGAAAACAGAAAAATGAACAAGGAGACAGTATAAAAGCAGACTGAGATGACAGATTGAGGATATTGTTATCCTGTGTTCCTTTTACAACATGCAGAGGGAATTGTTTTCAATAACACCGAAAGGGAATTTAACTTATTCAGTCCACAACATAAACACCACCGATAAGTGACAGTTGTCAGTCTCTTATACCATCTTCTCTATTCTGTATGCTATAGTTTCATAAGACATTCAACAATGTACCAATAGGAACTTTTCCATCAGGTGATGAAGAAGTGCCCTTACCAAACCATGCTAGAAAGAACTGCCTCCCTTTTCCATTTACAGCTCCTTACCAAGAACATGCCTTTTCATCTAGAGACATTACCTTGAGATGCAGCAACCAGCTGGGTTCACACTCACACCTTTATACCAACAGCTACATCTGCCCCCAGCCTTTTACTGATCCTTGGGGAGCCAGTGGGACACAGCGCAGGCTAACCAAAGCCTGGCTGACCATGTGACAATGAGATCAGGGCCGTGCCTGTTGTCCATGCACCTCGGGGTCACTCTAAATGCAATCATTTCACATCAAAGCAATCAGCCACCACCCCCAGGCACAACTCTCACCCACTGAGCGGTGAGATGGCAAGTGCACTCTACACATGTTTTCAACCCCGCTCACCTCCATCTTTAATTTCCTTTCAGTATAACTGTGGCCTTAGAAAACATATACCACCATGCACTTTAGTATGGTCATCAGTGGTGGCTTGCGCATGCTGAGTGCCTGCCAACCATGCACACTCAGTAGGAGGCTCTTGCTCCCTGTACATTAGTGGCACAGAGCACGCAGCTAATTATAAAACCTCTCCGGGTGTGTGGTTATTCCTCAGCATTGCTGCTGTGCTGCTACATGCAGAGTAGGGAAAATGAGCCTGTCAGCCCAGCCCCAGGTTGCTGTGATGAGTGAAAATGAGGTAAGGCCCCAGCATCCCCTCGGGAAACTCCATGAAAGAAGGTGGTACTGGAGGGTACATAAACACACAGACACACATGTCACACACAGAGTGCATGGATTGATGGCTCTGATTCCTGAGCCGTCATGCAAAGTGGGTCAATATGTGACAAACAAGAAAAAACTATCAGATCCTCCAGCCTTTACACCAGTAGGACTGTGGGACACTGAGGTTGAGTTCCGATGCTTGAGTCCACGCAGAAGGTCAGGCGGTTTGGTTTTGTTATCTTTTTTCTATCTGAGGATTAATATTAACTTCACTGCTGATGGCTGCCTGTGTGCAGCCCTTGATAAAAAGGAAAATCTGGCGGACCTCACTACAAAGGAGGGCAATTTGTAAGAGTTCCTGGATGTCTGTTATGTATAATGATGGTCAGGTGCCGTTTGTTAACTGAGAAAACCCTGGAAAAAGTGCAACACAGCCCTGAGGAGGCAAACATTTGACAGGGGAAGGCAAGGTACCACTGTTGATGTGAAGTGTTCTGGCACCCCAGCCCTTCCTTTTATTAGATCCCATCAGTGTCTGAGCTAATTTCATACTGATTGCCTGAATGCATGCAGTGATCATAGCTTTTCTGTGCACAGTCCAGTTGCCTTTGATTCCACACTCATTTAATTTATCATCTCTATACCTCCCTTTTCGCCATGTCTCTTCATCTCCATGCCGGTGGCAAGGTATTTTTAGCGGCCAAACAGAATTTTTTATTTTAGTGATTGACAGTGAGGGTGATAACGTCCTGTCATTTGCATATTATGCCGTTAACGCTCTATACCTGCCACTAATGGCGGTGAGTCCCAGACTGCTGCTCCTGAATTAGTATGCTCCAGCTTGGGAGTCAGAGCTGCTAATCAGAGGCTGTGCTGAGAGGAGAAGGATGGCTTCAAATTACATCCTTCACAGTCAACAGGAGGTACACATGAAAGTGCGATGTCCTGCCGTTTTTCTCCGAGCTGAGGAAGTTTGCAGATCGACAGTGACAGCGCCCCGCTTACCTCTGAGACACCCACAAGAGCATCTCCAATTAAAAGCCTCCTATGTGTTGCTCTATTAATAATGAATGCTTCTAAGCTGCTATTGGTTTGTGTCTGCAAGGCTTTTTAGCTCATGCACACATTTCCATGAACAGTATATTTGCTTGCTGCTGTGTTTCAAAGTGTTCACATGCTATTTTTCTAAGAGATTGTCTATGTACTGTTAGCTTCCATGTACATTCAGAGCTTCCATGTACATTCAGTGTGGTGTTTATTTTCACATGGTCTCCACCTCCTGGGTGTGACAGCATTTATCTCGCAATCACAAGTGAAAAACCATAAAAACCCTTTCTGGAAACTAAAGATGGCACATTGAATTTCAGCAGGAAATCCGAAGAGGTGCCTCTCTCGTCACTGCTGAGGTGGATGCTCGGAAGCCAGAGACAGTTTTCCTGGAAAAATGTGTTGCTACAAACACTGGCTGTCCCTTTGACTTCTCCACAAACATTGATCAGGTTCCACCTGGGCTGGCTCTTTATTCAGGGCACAGCTGCTCTGCTCCTGCCATTATTACAGTTTACAGGTTTCATATTCACAACTTCGATAAAGAACCTCGCAGGTTGAGTTGCCTTAACAGTTGTAGCACACCACTTCTCATCATTTAAACAATAACTGTCACAGCAAACCATTGTTTTTAGGGTAATTTGCCAAAATTGAGCAAGTCGATGTGGTAGATTAAAACTTCCCTGTAAATAAGGGTGGAAGATGTTTCCCCCCCTCCTTTGTTCAGAGTACAATAAAGCAGTCTGGTGAGGAAATATCTTCAAATAGACACATGCACCTGGTTTCATTATTTATTATTTAAAAAGCACAGTCCATCACTGTGGTCTATCAGAGCAACTGACGCCAGAGCTAATGCATCCTGATTGCTGGTTTATTTACATATCCTATCACTACGGCACAGCCTTTTGTATTCAAACGTCTTTAAATGCCTTTCAGTCATTGCTGCAGCCTCATTCGGTCCACTTCTCCATTCTCAGATTGAACTGATTCGGCAAATGCCTCCAGGACTTAATCAATATGCATGACTTAAGGTGTCAGTTATCAACACTTGAGTGGTTTTTCAGGAAACATGATCCTTCTCTTATTCCTGATTTGTACCCAAACGATGTTTTCTGTGGATTGTTAGTGAGTGCATTTAGCGGTAATCAACAGACATTCACTGTGGCTGCCTTTCTAACGAACATATTTTTCCCGGAGCACAGTGCTACGGTGCACTTCATGAACACAGTATAATACAGTGCATGAGGACAGCTGCAACAAACACACATGATGAATGGAGAGGGTACGACCTTGAGGGAGGTACAAGCTTTTTTTCCCCGGTCTCCAGCATGTCTCATTTCTCTATAATGGCAAGTAGAAAAAGGTTCGGTCTATTGTTACCTTTCATATATAGTCTCTGAAACTTGCGCCTTCCTCTGTTTTAAACTGCTGTAAATCACACCCATTATATTCTTGCTCAGTAACACCCAAAAAATAAAAACAACACCATGGATCAGACAGTTACTCCTTAGGATTATCACCACACCATAGTGATACAGACGATCTGGTATTCAATACCATTGTCACACACTCAAACCTAAGGTATCCAGGCATTATTTGGTTGAACAAACAGGATGCTGAATCAACTTCATTAATTCATACAAATCAGATGTTATCTTAAATATGATTAGGATATGTGAAATGCATATTCATGATAATGGTTAAGGTGTTATGACTTACATTTCTGATTAAGGCGGCATTATTAATTGGTGTCACGTCTCTTTTTCACTAATGATAAATGTCCTACTGCAGCTGTCAGTGATCCACTAATCACTTCCTGCTCAAAGCATTAGCCTGGCAAGAGAGCTTGAAGTCTCTGTGGTCCCATTATCAGAGGAATAGTGGTTGAGACAGACTACCATGTGAAAAGTGGTTCAGCTGAGTATGTCTACCTGTTTTTCTCATTTTCCTCTATTTTTGTTTGACAGCTATACACCTTTAACATGCGACAAATAAACGTGTGCTTCCTGTGTTTATACAGGAGGGTTGAGGTTTTTCTGACAGATGCGTGACGAAGTAACAGCCATTTTTGCGGAAAATGTCAACAATCATGCATGAAGAAAAACATTTATTTTTGGAGAAGCAATAATCCAGTTTCAGCAGACAGAACCTCAATAGATCAGGCACAGAGCAGCCACAGGACACGATCAGGCCACTGTTCTTACAACTGCCCTTACTATGATAAATCTCCTCTTTCGCCTCAAAACTACACAATACACGAGTTGTACATGGTGCACTAGTTTTAAATATCCTTGTCAGGAGATTACTGACTGACTTTACTCGTGTGAGAAGAAGAGAGTAGGTAAAGTGATTAGTTTTCAGCAGTGTGTAAGGTGTGTAAGGGTTATTGTTGAATGCTTGTATGCATATTTAGCATAAAAAAGAAAAAAGCATTTAAAAAAACTTTGTTTCACATCACAAAAATGAAAAAAGTGCCGATAAAGATAAGAGATCAGTGGTGTTTTTAGGGGTTAAACTTAATAAACTCAGCATTTCATTCCTTGGCTTTGGAAAAATATTTTCAACAACAAAAAAGATTGCAGAATAAAACGTTGCCATTGAATGTTTTCATATTATCAGGTGACATATGATCTTGTGACAAGATGAGGGTCATGATTTACGAGGGCTTTTATTTTGTTTAAAAAAAATGTAAAATGCTATGGCTTGAAAATTTCTAAACAGTATTAACATCCATCCATCCATCCATCCATCCATTATCAATGCCGCTTATTCCCTGATGGGGTCGCGGGGGAAACTGGAGCCTATCCCAGTAGTCAATGGGCAAGAGGCAGAGTACACCTTGGACGGTCCGCCGGTCCATCGTAGGGCCACACATAAACACACAAAGACGAACAACCACACACACTCACACTCTCTCCTAAGGGCAATTTGGAATGTCCAATCAACCCAACATGCAGGTTTTTGGATGGTGGGAGGAAGCCGGAGAACCCCAGCAGACACAGGGAGAACATGCAAGCTCCACACAGAAAGGTCCTGGTTCCCCCAGGGAATTGAACCCAGAACCCTCTTGCAGTGAGGTCACGGTGCTAACCACCACACTCATTTTCGCCCATGATTGTATAAGATCTGTTTTTGAAAAAAGAATGAAAAAAATAGAACAGAAAGACAAAGACACTGGGGTGTTGAAAAGACAAATGTGATTAGTGTTAGAGTTTGTGATTTGAGTATATAACTTAATTTTCTCTTCAAAGATATTGATGATGTTTCCTTGCTATCAAAATACTTGTAAGAGGATGATCAGCAAGAAAAGAAGCATTGCTATAAAAATGAAAAAGCAGTGGATCGTGATCATTTTATAAAACACTATAAAAACACCACAGAGGTTCTGAGGAGATTTAAAAAATTTCATTTGCTGTAGGAAAAAGCTTTGTATTTTCAGAACCCAGCCTTGAGAAGGCCTGCTGCGACTTTGGTATGACAGCATGTAGTATATTAGAAGCACTTGCTCTTGTGGTGCTTGTTAGATGAAGAAGTCCCCTCAACACAGAGCCTTTTGTCATCTTTTTGTCTGCAGGAGAGTACTATGATGTGACCTTTAATGGCTGGCAGGCAAGAGGAGAGCATAGGACTTATAAGAAATGGCAGATCTGCAGCTGACCTTTAAAAAACCCTCATATTGCATTAAGACCCTTTGATCACTTGGATTATCCACGGCTGTCTGGGACCTCACTGGATCATTCCAACCTGCCAACCTGCATGAAGGTGCTACGGAAAAGATAATTACATACATCACCATGAAGTCACCAGCTTAGCACTAAAACAAATGAAAACACAGGATGTTATATTCCTAAATTGTTTAAGTTTTGCCCAGTTACAAAAACTCATAGTTATTCCTTAAACAAATAACAGAAATATGGTTTTGAACATAGCTGTAATGCCAGTACATGTATGCCTCTGTACGTTAAAGCTGGCTGTTACAGTGTGTCATACAACTTTATTCCAAAGTTAAAATGAAAGACAGATGACCTAGAAAATATAGCACTATAAAAAAACAATTGTGTAAACCTCGTCAAAGCAACAGAAAGATAATAGACATCTATTATAAAGGTCACTTGCTGCAACCACTGTGTCAGCCCCTGAGCTTTCATGTAACTCATTCAGCTTGCTGTCATTCTTCCCAGTCTCTTTTCATTTGCAGAGAATATGTCAGCCCTGTAAATTGGCTACATTCATTATGTGGAGAGTCAGTTTTTGTGCTTTATTTATTTTTCCCACATACTGTGAAAATGTCCTGTTTGATTAGCCTGTTCATTTTTAAACAGCTGTAATTTGTTGTCATTTTGTCTCCAAGCACTTCCAACTACTCTGTTGAAAATCCCTCTAGTTTCATTTTTGTTTTTGTTGTTTTTACAATCTTACTCTTCACAGCTGAAATGTTGCCTACCATCATATTTGTTTGTAGGTGTAGCAGCATTCTTATATACAAAGTACACAGAGTTTTGTTGTTCCATTCTTCAGGCATCTTCTCCTACATTCAGCTGTCACCCTATAAATAAACATTACCTGAAGTGGACTTACTTAATTAAATGAACACTTATCTCTTATCACAACGCACGTTTAACATAACTTCTGTTTTTCCATAGCAGGGACTAAAAGCACTGACCAAGCTCAAGAAATGAGACCAGACTGCTCTTAGAATCAACAACAACTTTACCAAAATTACCAAGACAGCTCAGATTTTGCAAAAACAACACAAAAAAACACT
Source organism: Menidia beryllina (assembly GCA_013363375.1). Lineage (NCBI taxonomy): Eukaryota > Metazoa > Chordata > Actinopteri > Atheriniformes > Atherinopsidae > Menidia > Menidia beryllina. The sequence continues at coordinate 5,844,774 of JABUIW010000010.1, forward strand.
CAGATGTTAATGAAGGTGCACATCTCTGGTGCAAGGCACCAACAGAGAACTTTCAATGTTCTGGTCGTAAGATGCTTAAACCCACACAAAAAGAATGTCAACATGAGAAAGCTGAGAAAAACTGGGCAAGACTGCAGCCAATCAAATTTCCTTGAAGATATATATTTCTTTTTTTGCATCATGATGCTATTTCTTACTTTTACAGAGAGAACAGAACTGGAAATGATTAATTTGTTGTATATGGTGGTCTTATGAGAGAATACATTTAAAACGCTTTCAGTTCATCTGTTTTATTGAGCTGCCAGACACAGCTGTCTTTCTGAGGCACCGTCATGTGATTCTGATACAAATTATGAGAATCCCTAGAGATGGAGGCAGTTGGTCCTGAACCAGGTGCTCCATCACCCATCTCATCTTAACTTGCTGCCAAAGCTATCACACCAGCTCAGGCTGCTTGTGATAGCTAGTCACAGAGTTAGTCAGGTGTGCATAAACAGAGCCTTAAGGGACACAGGGTAGCAGTGGAGACCCATAAGATTATGTCCTTTCACTCTCAACTATCTATCTTTAAAATCCAAATCACTGCTCTTCCATATGTTGGAGGTAATTGACTTAGTCATTTAAAAGCACCCGACCAACTCCATTCTCAGCTTGCAGATAAAACATTAAAGGCTCTTCTGTTCAAAGACCTCTTCCTTTCACTGTGGAGATCAAGTGAGCCACCAGAAATTCAAGATTACTGTCATGTAAAAAATCTTTGCATCTGAAATAATAGCCATGCTACAAACGGCCCTCGTCCAGGAATAATAATTGAGTGAGAGAGTTTTGATGGCCTCTGACTTTAGGTTTACAAAGATATGTCCGGGGGATGAGAGGTTTGATTTTGATGTATTCATCCACATAATTATCTTTAAAATTCAGATTCATATGATTAATAAAACTGCATTTAAGGGGTATTGCTTTAAGCGTTCCTTCCAGTCATACTTAATACTTGCAAGAGGTAATGATTGCTTTATAGGGGGAAGAATGGACTAAGCATGCATAATGTCAAAGATGACAGCTAATCGCTGAAGAGAACGTCAGATTTTCTTTATTTATTTGAAAAATATTAACTTTTCTGGGATTCTTTTTTTCTTTTCATGCCTCTGCTTGTTTTGTCAGTCAAAACTTTAGTGAACATGTTATTGACGATAAAATCTATTTTGTTGGATTATATTTTTGGTGAAGAAAATGCATTCACACTGTCAATACAAGCGTATGCTACGGTTGCCCTATAGAAAAAAGAAAGATTCTATTATCTATTAGAGATGTAACCAAATGCCAGGAGTGGAGCTAACCATGAAATCAAACTATGAAAATTAGATTTTTTTTAATAACATGCACATGGTGAAATTAGAATAAACAATCCAGTCCAACTTGCAGCCTGGTTGAAACTGAAGCATTGCAACTGCAACAAATAATAAAATGCAGGGAGAGGAGAGAAGGAAGCAGTACCTAGCAACCTGACCAATCGTTTGTGTGCCTCCTGGGCACGATGTCATGCAAGAGGATAGCAAAAAACAAAGACTGTACCCAGAGCTGACAAATATTAGCTGTGCCATGGCTGGATTTGTCTTTTTTTCCATATTCACTGATGTGAAAAATGTAATGAAATTAGTGAAAATATTAAATAACTTAACATGCATATGAGCAAATGTTATAGCTTTAAAAATCATGTATAACACAAATAATATTCAATGACATTGATCACCTGGTGTTTCTGGTCTCCCAAAAAATCTTTTGAAACCCTAAAATTACCCTAAGAGTGTTGTCAAAGTGATATTAATTACTTATGTTGATTCCACATTATATCTAGTATTTGAGATTAATCTATTTCATGTTTATATCTAGAAAATGTGGATAAGATCTATTGAAAATACTCATTCAATATATCAAATAGATATGTAATATACACACTAGTGGATGTGGAGAATCAAGGAAATCATGGCTTACACATTTTCATTTCAAGACTTCAGTTTATTCCTCCATCATGACTTTTTTGTTAAAATGCTATTTGTTTACTCTGTGAACCAATAAATAATGTTTTTATTAGCACATACACAAAACTGATTGTCCAAAAGGGCACTCAGTCTGAACTTATTTTAGTCAACCTTGATGATGACTTCTGGATAGTAATCTTATAGCAAGCCTATGTCGTTGAATCATCGCAGCTAAATATTGGCCCCCCAATCAGCTGTCTATTTTCTAACACTCCCAGTTCCCTCTGGACTGTCTGACTCAATCACTCATCAACGAATTCATGATCCAATTTCAGACACATGGAAAATGAACTGATGAATGAGTTGTTGATGGACAAATAAGCTGACGATCCCAGTTTTCTTCACACACTGAATAATCCATTTGATTCATTTATCTCCTATTGTGGAAAAACTGAATCTAGCCTGTTTCAAAGCATGTTTTAAATGGGCAAAGCACTTGACTTTGAGATTTTCATTAACAGGGATCAACATGGGTTGATTTGCAATTGTGAAATTTATAATGAGGATGCAATAAGGTTTATTGGTTCTGTGATGCAGCAGAGGATACTTGAAAACATATTCAAATACAAAACATATTATTCTTATTCAGTAAATAATGAAACACATGTTGTTCCGATTTTAAGAAAAAAAAGTTAATATTTTGCAGCTAAAATAAAGATATTGTTCATGTTCATTCAAATGCTTATGTGATGAATGTTCAATAGCATTTTTGGAAAATATTCATAACTTGAGCCATATTTTGTCTTTCACAGAAACTGACACTATGTCAGTCTCGTTGCTTGTCTGCTGTTTAGATTGTCTCTTAAGAATATAATTCGCCTCACCTATGTACATGGATACACATTCATGTGGATAAAATCTGTCCTTTACAGTTTGAAATACTGTATGTCAAGTGGTTTAACCTTAACTGTAATTAGCCTGGATAATGTTTAGAAGTTTTCAGTGATTAGTTGAAAGCAAAAAAAAAGGAACATCAAAACCATTCTTGCAAAACCATGGCTGGGATTAACAACAACTCTGGATGTTAGCCTTATAGAAACTGAAAAAAGCAAAGCAACAAACAATGATGCCATGGCTGGGTGTATAGCCTAAATGTAAAGGAGAAATTACAGTGCAACTTGTTTCTTCCCCATTCTATGTTCTCCAAAGATAATGCTACAAAAAAGGGATTAAAAAACTAAAAGTATACTGTTCTTATAGTCCCCTTGTTGCTTAACCATCAGTTATCCCAGAGAGCAGTCTATTACAATTGTGCTTATCTAAAGCTTTGTAGAAGCTAAAACAGTTACAATGATGCTGCCATTTGTGCCGACCATTTTCCAGTCCATATAGGTGAATTTCTTTATAACAACACTGAATTCAAAGCTTTAAAATAGAGTCCACCTGCATTCAGACAGCAGGATGTCAAATCTCAGGAATAAAATTAGAGTCTGGCAGCTTCTATCATCTTGTTATGTGTTGCGTGTGCTCACCTCCCACATATGAGATTCTGCAGAACACAGCAACATAAATATGACTTTAAGCTCTAAAAATGTGTCGTTCCTGCTCACAGACACTTCTAAAAAGAGTGACCTTGGGTGAACAGTCAGGAGTACAGGCAGGAAGAACTATCTGCTTGGACTGTTGATGGCATCGCACAGATCAAACATTTTTCCGTCTTGGAACTTTTCTCATTCATTCTCTCAACCATTCTTTATTCCTTGCTTTCCTTCAGCCTCTCTCTCACTTGATTCTACGTCTATCTGCAACACAATCCATATGTTTTCTTTTCCACTTGTCCTGGTGACACATACTGCCCTTTTTGCTGTTTGCAGTTCCTTATACTTACTCCTTGGTCCGTCTTCAGACAAATCGAATCTGCCAGCTTGTCTCTTTGCCTGTGTGCATTGCTGACCGATCGATGGGCATCACAGTTAATACCCTCTGTTGTTTTTGTTGAGTGTGTGGAATCTTTGCTGCTGATGGACACGCCCATCGGTCGCTTTCCTGTCTGTTAGATCATGTTTTTGCTCAGCTTGGGGATGGTTTGTCGATCCCAAGCTGTTCAAAGTGATCAGAGTCCCTGTCTAAAAAATCAATAGGCATTTCCTACTGTTTGTTCTTTCTCATTTCCACCACCCCATGAGACTCTAGAAACTTTTCCTGTACCCCTAACAGGAGAGGACATTGGCTGGATCAGTAAATCAAACAGTCATTACCAGTCTGGTGGCACTAATGTGTCAATTGCTGCATCTAGAAAGAACTCAACAGTATGGATTCAAAATACCCAAACACATAGGTTTACTGTCCGATGAAGATGCCCATTAGATCTTTTAAAAATATAGTGTAGAATGGGTTTATGCAAAAAGACAGCACAAATCAAAGGTGTCAACAAAAATTTGATGAATAATCGCAGATATATATATATATATATATATATATATTTAATAATTGTATTTGTTTTATCTTTAAGACGGTTCTTTGTGTTATTTGATTTGTACTAATTTGACCCATACTGTGTACTTGCTTGAACAACACACTGCCATACAACTATGCAGATGCCTTTATCTGGGTGGATTTGGGGTGTGGGAGACTTTGATACAGGGAAAAAACATGATACGGAGGCTTGTATTAACTTGATATGGTGTGACATTTCCTCTTGCTTTGGGTTAAGAATATCTGCAGATTTAATGTATCCCCCAATACCCTTGGTAAACCATTTATGTTGCAATAAATAGATGTTTTTTCACTAAATAAATCGCTGATAAGCAACAGTCAGTGCACAATTTATTCTTCTAACTAACTTAGATGTGAAAGAAATCCGACGCTGCTTGGCCATTTATGTTTTGGAGAGGCAACAGACTTATTCTGTTGTTATACATATTTCATGAGTATTTTCAATAGATCTTATTATCCCAATTTTCTAAATAGATCATAGATAGATCTCAAATACTACAGATATTGTGCAATCAAAGTAAGTAATTATAATAACTTTGAGAAAACTCTTTAGGGATTCAAAAAGATATTTCTTGGATATTAAAGATGGACTTATATGTATGTTAATGAATAAATACAGCATTTTACGGTAAAATGGTATTTCATATTATGCTATGACTCATTTTGATTGTTTTTGTTGTGGAATATCTGGCTCTGTCTTATGAAATAAGAACAAGTAATTTCAGACAGTGATGTTAAGAGAGGGTTGTATAATGTATATTCATTTAGTTCGGGAGGTTAAGACTAAACATCAGGCACCTGTTGTAAGCACTTCTCAATATGTTTTTAGCACTGTGGATTAACTAGGTGACCTTTTTAGTAAGTACCTTTAATAAAGCACAATCAAAGAGTCCCATTAGTGGCAGAAGGCTTCACAATCAATAAATCTTCACTTGCAGGTGAAACACTCAGTGGGCATGATGAAGGGCAAGCCACAGTTTAGCAGAGAAAAGGAAAGCTTTTTTTTCCCAATAAGAAAAAAATGTATGTGAAAAGGAAATATTTTACAACTGTTAAAAAGCAGACAAAGAGAGTACAGTGTTTTTCAAGACTGAGGAAAGCTTGACCTAAATCAATGACTTGCTTATATTCAAGAATTAAATAATCAGATCAAATATTCATGGATAATCTATGCATCTAGTGATTATATGTTACTTCACCCATTTACCCAAAAAGAGGTTACAATCTTTGAGTTAAACTTTTTTCCCCCTAAATGTTATCAGAACAAAATTCTCTCGGCCTCATTTCATTATAAGTAAAATAATATTTTTCTTTGTTCGGACACCATCTTCCTTGTATCATTGCTGTTGTTTTCCAATGGTTAACAATGTAACAGTTGAACATTTTCTCATGAAAAAAGACCACCCATCTACAAGTTTTATATGAGAAATATTACCCTGTCCTTAGTTTTCTAGACTGCTTTTCTGTGGACAAGTTTGCAATTTTTTTTAAGGATTTTTGCAGCACCAAGAGTGAATTGTATTTTGGTTTATGAATTATTACAGCAGGTAACACAGCGTTAATGAATTGATTGCTTTCATTTAAAATATTGTTTACAACTCTTATATGTATATTGACTGACACCTTGCTGTCACAAATGACTTATGCTGCCACCTTTCACACTAGCCTTTCTCTGGTATTGACAAGGAAATTTATACGCCACCAGATGTAAGCTTTAATTATTCATTAGTACACGTGTAGAGCACTGTAAGACACTTGGATGGAACATGTTGAGGATAAGCACTACTTATCTGTTTGCTTGTTTTGCTCTGTTTGCATTGCAGATTATTTTAAAGAAAATGAGGCACTGTAATATATGCGTGGATTTAAAAACTCTTCGAAAGAGAGGTTGACATCAGTACAAGACCTCTGTGTCCTCGTATGAATGAAGTAATGATCACTAATGCATCATGTCAAAGTCACGACTGCAAATGCCTACACAGAACGCCGCTCTGCAAATGAGCAACATGGTTACATTATCACTGTCACTCTTTCATTCAAAAAATTTTGTGGGAATTCTTTGATGTACAAAACTACAAAAACAGCTTAGAAAAATTAAATCATTGTGTGATTGGTTTACATTTTGACAAGGATTGACACAAAAAAGAACATTCTCTCATTATTTGGCCAAACACAAAATCACGGAAATAATGACAGTCATTGATGCCAGTTTTGTATCATATGACAAATAAAAATCTCAGGAAAAGGAATGTCAAATAATAAGAAAACATATTAAACAAGATTCAATGTTCTTTTGAATTTACCTAAAAAGTTGACGGACTTATGATGACCCTAAACACAGGTCCTCCTGATGTCTGCAACATGTCTCATTTCTTGTGGATGTGCTCAGTCACACTTCCTTAATGACATTCTCAGTGTCAGTGTTGTAGTCATTCTGGCTACAAGCATCCTGTCGCTGCGGTGGATTTACTGGCAACATGCCCCCTCCCTCACTGGTCAGCTCTTTAATTACCCTGGCCTATTGATCCTGCAGGGACACGGCATGCTGGAGCTGAAGCTGGACCTGGACCAGTTAATGACTGATCATGCCTCCATGGGCCTTTGGGAGCACGCAGGCAGTGTGGGGACAGGAGGAGCCTGAGAATACCGGTCTTGCTCTGGAGAAACACACATATCTTACTCCAGCTCGCCTGATTTCAGGATAAATCAATAAGCATTGAACAAATACAGGATGATTACTTGAAGGACACTTAGGGAAAGAAGATAACACAACAATGTAAATTCCCACCCACCTGTTGTGTCACACAGCCCCTTATTATTATGACAAATAATTGACCAAATTCTGCTATGGCATGAGCCACAGAAAGATAAGATTCTTTTTTAATCAACTCAGTATTCAATAAATGTCTGGATATTTAAATCGCTCAAAATGTCTCTGTGCTTTTAAGTTGTTAGCGTTAATTGTGATATACTTGTTCAAAAGCACATCTTTGTGTAACATTTTTCAGTGAAAAATGACAGAAACACACTGGCAGTAATGATGACAAACACGTGGGTGATGGGAAGGAGAGGTTGTGAGACAGTGAAATGTAGATGTAAATGTAAAGACTCCGGTGAAGCCATAATGTAAGCTCTGCCCTCCCTATAATCAGCTCACACTGTGTTCGCACCCTGACACCTCTGTCACTCACGACTCTTTCCTTCTCATCATTGTGTTTAGTTGCACAAAATGCACTTGAAACCAGAAAGAGTACTAATCACTGGCAGCAGTTTCAACGCTAAGTGCTGTTGCAGTCTTTCATTTAAAGTTCTCTGCTCTTGACAAATTGCATTCCCTTGATCTCTTAGATGTGGAAACAAGCAGAAGTTGTGAAATGAATGGACTACTGTTCCCCTAGTTGTTTTAATGAAAGATAATAGCATGTACCTTGTTGTTGGACACAGTTCAGCCTTTGCAGAGGAACCAATGAAGGGCATTAGTCAGACAAATCAGAAATCAGATGTCATGCCTCTATCAGCAACATCTCTTTGCCTAGAGTGATGCAGAATCATGTAATTCAGACATTATCAACTAGAAGTTTGCTTTAACTTTCTATCTTTATTTGTTAATATTTATTTGAATAGTCTTACTCAGATCAAAGGGACAATTGCCCAAGCCTCGACATTCACTGTCTGCAGAGCCCAATGCCACACTCCTATTTCACTAATCTCAAAGAGCAAAGGTCGCCAGCAGGCTACCCCTTTAAATAAGTGACCCAAAATTCTGCCAGTTCCTTTAATTCGTCAGCAGGGACATTGAGTCTTTCCAGGCAAATTGTCCACTGTCAAGTGTTCTATAACAAGGGTGAAAAACATTTGCTAGTCTTTTTTTTCCGTTAACCTGACTGGTATCCAACTTTCTCAAACTCACCACCAGGTGTTGATCATCTGTGGCCAGGGATATCCTGGTGTGAGGTAAACTCATGGTTAGTCCTATGTTCAAAAGGATGTTTGTTATGGACAAACCGCAATCAGAAAACATTCCAAATGCAATACCGCCAAGACAGTTGTTTGCACATCAGCACAAATAACAACGACAGTACTTTCCTATCCTGGGAAAAAGCCAGTCTGAGCTCACAAACTAGGATTACAAATAAGTCTGTTGCCTCTAAGCTTGGAAATTCATGAATGACATAAAGGTCCAGACCATATTTCCAGAACCTAATCCTTACGTCAAGATCAGCCTAATTTTATCTGTCTAGATCGCATCGCAAATGCCTTCACTTTTTACTCATAGCTATCAACAACACGCTAGACTCTTATGGTTTTCTCTGCAGACAGTGGGTCCATAGTGCAATGGGCATATCCTTTCTGCGGTGCCCAGCTGGACCCCCAGGGGAAAAGGTCTAACCATCAGGTGCTCACTAAAGAGGCTATTTCATGGCTATTTTAATCATCTTTGTAATAAAGAAAGCTTTACGTCAATTGAAATAATTCTATGATTTTCCACTCCAGTTTTTAATTTACATCTAGTTTTCTGCTTAATTTTAAACCAATGTGTCTCATCACCTCAAATGTATCCCTTCAGTTTTTCCTTACTTCCAAACCAAAAACCTGTCTTAAATCAACATCCTAATCTTTCTATTAGAGTTACGTTCTTGAAAATAATTTAAAGACTGTCTGAGAAACAACACCAACTACAATGTTGTATTCAGTACATGGTTTGCAGACATACCAAACCTATGACACATGTAAATCCATTCAGCATCATTACTTCTTACAGCCTAATTTTTAAATAATGCTTAAATAACTTGTTTCAGTAAAAAAATACTTTTCCACAAATGTTAAAAAGTTAAAACAAGAAAAGAAAATTCTCTGAATGTATTTTGATAAAAAATCAGACATTTAACAGTAGTAGCTTTTCCTCCATTTCTTGTTGGTTTAATTGACATTCTTTACCACATGCAGCATTCAATGCTTAGCTAATACGGAGACATACGAGACAGTCGTCCATAACCACCACACCACTGTGCAGCTGAGAATCTTTAACAAAGGAATGGAAATCTGTGATGGAGGAGGAATTTGAACTGCTTTAAAATTGTAACAAAAAAGGTAATAAAACTAAATGTCCTTCTATTGCAACAGTGGCAATTTGTACCATGTAGAAAACAAGAAGTCTCAATTAATCAGATGGCCAACGTGCTTTGCTACAATTAAAAATGAGACACCCACACATTCAGTAGCTGTTAGAAAAATGAAAAGCAGGGCAATTTTTAAATTGCAGAGTGAGCAGTTTTTGGCATGTGATATCGAAGTCAGTTGTTTGATAATTTTCTTGTTATATTTGTCAAACAGAGCCAAAGTCTGTGTCTGTGAGAGAGACAGAGTTTGTGTGCACAATCATCCATTCATCCATCAGCTCCGAAAGTATTAAAATGCTCATGTAAATGCTACAAACTAGCATTTCGTAAATGATGTGATCAAAGCAAAATTATGCAAATCCGGTTATGAATGTGGCCATTAAGATTTGAATGCGTATGTGAAGAGCTATAGTATGTCGCTTTGCACGCTGCTGCTCTTGTTGTTCCATTGCTATGTAAGAAGCAAAACGAGCATAACAGCCAAGCAGCAACAACTTTTTTACAGAAATACATTTTATGAATGTTTCTACACATATTATCCATCTCAGGCTCCAACCGCTGTGTGCAATAAAACCAAAAACACCAAGTCCATGCAACATGGACGATTTTGTAGAGGAAATTCATTTTAGAGTTGTACACTGGGAGGATTTTATTACAGTTAAAAAGTAAGACTTGGTAATGATTGCTTAAAGATTACGATTAAGATTTTTTCCAATTAGTCAATAAATAATGCTACGAGTTGCATGTTCTTTTAGTTTGCCTTAATATATTTTTATCTTTTGTTTTTTACCAGTGCTCTAAGTAGCAAGTCTGTGATAAGAAAACAGTGGTTTGTGATGCTGTTAACTGTTGATTACAAGATGTTAACTACTTTTTGAATACAGTTTGTTAATCATATGTCTATGAAGAACTAATTATGTATGCCATTCCTAATTGTCTTTATTCACAAACAACAATAGAGATTGAATGAATGCCGCTCTAATCTATCTTTTTGTCTCCCTCCTCCTTTACATGAACCTCTTCACTCTTAATTCTCTCTTCTTTGCCTCCTCATTTTATAAAATGTTATTCATATCTGTTAATGTGTCAGTACAACTCAATGCTATAATAGTTTATTTTCACATCTCCCTAAATATTGTTGTCATTATTGAAGCAAATGTGAAAACAAACTGAATGAGATTCTCTCTAAATGAAAACATGCAGATGAACTTGTCATGATATTTCAGGCAGCATGGCACATGAAGTTGATTTTCCAGCACACAAAAAGTCTCATGTTGTCACATATCTACACTTTCATCCATTTGATTTATGTCAGCAGAGAAAACAACACATTTTTATATGTGTAAATTCAGCATAAAGAAAGACTTCAGAACTCATCGACATAACTATTACTAAATTCTAATTTAAAACACGGTGGAAAGCTGTTTGATTTATTCATCTATTGTAGAGTAACAATAGGATATACCATCAGAGACAGCAGGTATTTATTTGTTAACCAACTTATATCTATTACAGCACTGAAACGACATAAATCAGTATTACCTTGGCTGGAAGTAAAATCAGCCCTAGATGAGCTTACTCAGCAGACTCAGTGACTGTCAACCAATTCTACAACCTGCTCTATTTTGGTATCAAAGTGTTCTTAATCCCTAAAGGTAAATAAATACAAACAAGCCCTACAGCTGACTCTGATACAGATTCCCATATTTGTTGTATTTACCCATGTCCACAGACACATTTTTACTGTTTTCTTCACATTACAGGACACACAAAAGAGTCGTAAATACTGTGCCTAAAACAACCAATGACATACACAGAAGCGTTGCCTCTATCAAAGGTACCAAAAATATTTGAAGAGATGAAATGCATAGTTCAACCCAGTCACGTTCTTTGGTTGGATCCTTAGTTTCAAACTAGCTTATCACATTTTGGAGACATAAATTGGACCTTGCAATCAGGCATACTATTTTGTGGCTACCCGTGTTGCTGTGTAGAGTAATGTCTGATTAGATATAGTGTTTGATGGTGTTTCGATAAGTAAGTTAGACTTTTTGTTACTCTTTTGCTTTCACTGTAACCAGCCTATTTTAACTTCATTTGGCAAAACTTATTTCCAATCCTCCCACTCAGGGTTTGTGAAGTCATTCTCACTGTTGTAAATGTACTTATTTCAAAATGAATTCAAACAGTTTTCTATTCTTATTCCATCTCATCTTAATTGTGCTGTCCTCTTGCACTGGTGATGTCATTAAGGGTTGTTACATCACTGGAATGATTCGCATTTGCATGTTGAAGCAGGCATCATTCTTTCTTTTAAAAGCTACCAAATCAGGAGAAATGGATCGAGCATTTTAGTCATTCATGTTTTTAAGGATGGGATGTAGATTTTATACCACACTGAGTCACACTGCATATCATTTAAAGGGCATGTGACTAGAATATGCCGCATGCGATTATCAAGCTTTTCTAAGAATTGTCAATTATTTAAACTGCTGCTTTGTTACAAACTATAGTGTTTAACATTTAGACAAAACAGGATCCCAGCTGGTACATTTTGTGTTATTGGTGCATTTTCCTGTGTTACTGTATAAAAATAACTGACAACTGAAGTCTGTGGGGGTTTATAGAGAACACCTTTTTGTAAAGCTTATTACTCTTTTTTTATTCCTTAAAAATACCAAAAAAAAGATGGAGCATTTACTGGAGCACATAAACGCTCAAAGTTTGAGTCCATTGATTTAAATGCTAAAGTGACTGAATTGTGGAAAAAAAACTGTATGACCCCTCACCAAAGAAAAAACAAAAAAAATATCTGTATTGGAATTGTTTTAAATGTTTTTCTTCCTTGTGTCCTTTCCTCATTCACAGTGTAAGAGGCTGCAGGGTGTTGACAGCAAAAGACAGTCAATGCAGATGGATGGACTTTAAAGAGTGCTGTCTGTCTGCGGTGATGTACAGTTTGACCTTACGGAGACAAAGTGGAATGACGTGGGATACAGTGTAAGGCAGTTCTCACTGACAGCTGTCAGCCATGTATGGTATAACCAGGGATTTAAAGGAAAGCATAAAAACAGCATTGCTTCACCAGCTCGCTACAGTTTTAAAAAAAAATAAGTATTTGAATGGCATCACATGTAGATTTTCACATTCCCTTTATATGCCGTCCTCTGTCATTTCCCAGGATAGAATAGCTTTTAAATGTCATTCATACCAGCCAGATCTCAAAGTTTTAATTCCTTTAAAGGTTTTTTTCACCTTTCAGCAAACTGGAGAAGGAGAGCAGTTCTACCATTGCTGAGCAACCATAGAGAAATACAAGCCAATGCTATAGAAGTAAATATGTGTAAAAATGAACAAGCTTGTACAATTCAGTGTGAGAAGTTGTACAATACAATGGGAGCACTTATTTTACAAAAAATATAAAAGTAAAGTAAGATAATTGAATCTAACTATAAGGAATTCACTGTCCATTTTTATATTATTGTGTAATTTAAAAAAAAACTCACATCTCAGATTAAATTTTCTAATTTGACCGCACATTCAGATCATGGTTGGTGAGAAAATCTGCAGGTGAAGAATAGAGTCTCAAGTGCATTTTTTTTTTGTACAAGTTCTCACATTTTCTATTTCTATGTGTGAATTCAAAATGAGTTCACTTGTGTGTAAGTTCAAGTTCCTGTATGAATTTTATCTTCAAGAGAAAATAAAAACACAAGTTTAGCAACTTGTTGCAACTTTTTCACATTTTTTTGACACGTTTACCTTCATAGGTACCACTGAAGGACAAGGACACTTGCAGGAAATGTCACTGAGTTTTTATTCATCAAAACCTTGGACTATTCAACTTCTTTTGGAGAACATGTACTTCTGTATTAAAGACAGATTCTCTAACTCTACTCTCTTCTATTAGGTGCTGTTTGTTTGTCTTGCCATGCATAGTTATTCATGACTGTAAATACACTCACTTAGATTTTATCTGGGAGTAAATCTCAGTTTCCCTTCAGAGTCTTGCTTAGCTACAACAGAAAAAAAGAAGAATGTAAGAACATGGTCGCCTACAGCATTGCACCTCCTCCCTTTCTTTCTAGTCACTGCCAATAAAACAGGAATATTACACTCAGCAGGTAACCCCTCTCCGGTGGGATGGGGCTTGTTGTTCCTCATTCATGTCCTCTTAACACCGAGCAGCAGAAGGCAGATGAGCATGCTCCCTCAGTCTGATAGCCGTCGTGTTTGTGATCAGGATGGATCCGGCTCAAAGAGAGTTTTCGGTGGAATCTATAGTTTTTCTTAGGTAGGCTGTTTCTTTTAATGTCTGTGCATGAAGTGCACCAATTTGGAATTTAATTCATTCTGTGATTGAATCCCAATGCGCTGGGTTCTAATTGGCTGACTGAATTGAATACTTTCTAAAAAGATTATCTGTGACATTTCCAAACGATTAAACTTTGCACATATTTACCTTTTAGTGAAATATTCTGTCAATTTGTCATTGTATGCCAACAGCACCTGGGCTATTCCCATTGGGATGTGTCAAAGTAGTCTTACAAAAAACCCTGTTTGTGAAGACTGAGTCAGGATTCCATCATTAACAACATGTTTTCTAAATGAAGGGATGCGAAATTACACCCATGAATATCTTGAAAAAACCTTGGGTTAAAAGTGTTTGAATAATGCGACCCAAACTATGGCTTTGTGGCAAATGTTGTAAATTTTTAAGGGGAATATGTATATAATGGTTTCAAAGAAAACCAAATAGCTACTTCAAAAACAACATAGTTCTGACTATGAAAGTTCATGTCATTGGCAAAAATACATCCTTTCTACAATGTACACCCAATAACACATTGGGAAATGTTTCTTAAAAGTAAATTATGTCAGATAGCAGCCATGTGACTAACTTATATTGACACCAGGCAGCATTAGCAGAACAAGAGCACCCCACCTCAAGCAAATCACTTAGCAGCAAAAGATGAGTTTCAACTCTTTATGTTCAAACTGGGAGTAGCACGGTGATGCAGAGTCATGCGTAGGCAAGTGTTTTTGTAATGCTGCTCTGAACCGCAACCCTAAGTGAAAGTTAGAGGTAATGTCATCAACGAGTTATATTTCACCCTTTTTAGGTTCTGAAGAAAGCTAAATGGTGCTCTCTACCCATTGTGTCTGTTGCCGACAGTTAAGCACGGCAGCCAAGCTGTAACAGTAGAGGAAGTCATCTACTGGGGACCATTAGGCCTTATGATTGCTCTACATGAATGCATAACAGCTAAGCAATATGAAGCTATTTTACACACCAAAGTACACCCTGTGGTGTAAATGCTATTCCCCATGATGTTCCCATATAGCAGAATGATAACGCCATGAATGCATGCTGCTAAATAAATTAAATATAGGGTTTTGTGGATACCAGTAAGAAGTCTGACTTTTCCATTTGAAAATCTGGATGTCACTAGGTGTTATATTGAAGAGCAATGTGAGAAGGGATTTCTTACTTCTTTCATCCTACAAAGGCTGGATCCTGCCTGTGTTTATCATTCCTTCAACACAGTTTCAGACACAGTATGACAGAGGTTTTCTGATAATTCAAGCTTCTATTCTTAAGATGTGCTGTACTCTCAGACGTTTGTTTGTTCTTTATTTTTCTTCACTTTGTATCATTTATGTTCTAGGATTCGGTCTTTTGTGGAATGATAGCTCAGTTATAAGAACAAATGTCTGTCAGTGCTCCCACTGTATAGTGTCTGTCCCTTATGTCTAAATATGTGTAGGTACTACTAAAGGTCTGCTGTAAGTGAATGATTTTTGAGGGGAAAGTCCTATTTGTGCTCTCTGTGCAGAACAGGTGCACACTATTTCTAGTGCTGTACTTCCCTGAACCTGACTTTTGGCAGCATTGATCTGAACTGAAAAATTCTTTCAAATTTACATTATGCACATGAAAAGTCACATCAAACGTCCATAAAGTGCTTTTGTCCAAGATAGTCCAACGTGCTTTGTTTCAATGATTACGTACGCCAAAAAAAGATCACCATGACGATCCTGTCAAAATAGGGACTTGAGACGATAACAATGCAACTCAACACTAATAACTTTTAGAAAAAAAGATAAGCTTTGAATGGACATCTATTACAGATCTATTTGGAAACTTTAGAAAAACTTGTAACTTTTGGGATCAGGCAATTGTCTGTTAAAATCCCTGTAATTCTCTAAAGATGTCAAAAGATTAGTTTGATTGTTGTGTTGAAAAAGGACTTATTTCACATTAAGGGTGCAAATATTTATGGCCAAAGAGACTTTTGCAAATCAGAAAAATGTCATTGTAAATAGAAAATTTTAATCTTTCTAAAAGTTTAGTTGATGCATGGTTGATAGATTTGTTCATTTAAAACCCAGGACTTATATATTTGATAAAAAAACAAAGGGTAGATTCTAAAAAACATGGTGGATTCACATGCTGCACATCGTAGGGGGTGTGGCCCCCATCATGGCATCGCTGCCTCTTCACAGGAGCCTATCATGTTCAGACAAAGTGCAGCTGACAGGCAGCTCAGGGCTTTGCTGCAGCTTCTCTGTGCCCGATCTCTCCTGGGGAATTTCATCAATACTCCCTGTTGAGACACACAGTGCCTCATAGCTAATCCAGTAGTCCAGTGAAAATGCACATTTTTCTCTATGTAGGCTGAGGTGAGCTCACAAAGGTTCAGGATACAGCAGCGTGGGCACCGTATGGGGTCCGGACAGGAAGAGGGGTGACGCTGGGAGTGGGCACAATTACGCTTTTGGGAGCCATGGTGATAATGACTATGCTCAGAGCAAGGGCGCCCAGGGAAAGCACTTTAATTGAGATGTGAAGCCCTTGGTTCCAGGTGTACTGCACAGGGAGGGAAATGCCAACAACAAATGCTTACTCAGTGTAAACACTTAATGATGACGCAAGAAGTTTTGTCTATATTTAGAACACTGTTTATAGTACACAGTGTGATTAATTATTGATAACAAATTCTAATTTCTCAAGGTTTTAATAGGCAAGGGAGGCAAGCAAAACAATACCAATGAATGGCTGTGTGCGTAAGCATGTTTGCCTACTTTCTCAATGAAAATCACTGCCACAACTGTGCTGAGCCACACTCCTAAGCCTCCTGCTTTGGAGATTACTCAAAAGTACAACATGCGTAATTGAGGGTGGAGAGGGGAACCAACCACAGGCTGATTTGAACTGTAGGCTTTGACGTGGCAGATGTGCTGGGCCCTGAACAGGGTGTGGCACAAAGAGCAATAAATGAACTTCGCATTTTTGTTCTTTCCGCAGACAACGACAATGAGCCATGTCGTGATTAAGTCTGCAAATTGTAGTCCGCCTGGAATTCAAAATACATTCAAATCAAATGATTTTGCAAATACTAATGCCAAATATTTGCTTATTTAGTTTGAAACTTTTGCATTTGTCTTTAGGCTAAGTGAGAAGAATCATTATCACGTCCCTCTTTAGCATTTTCAGCTAGTTTCTTTGTTTTCTGTATTTGCATAGAAATGTTTTGTCTCAACGCAATTCTTGCTAATCATAAGCTAATATTGCTTCATTTCTGAAATCAGTGTTTGCTGACCGGTGTCTCCCAGCTGACTTTGTTCGAACATCAAAACACAGCAGACAAATACAGCTGCTGACACGAATTTAGATGCATGATGTTCAGATACAATCATTGTGGTTAACATTAACTCATCAAATCTCAGAAACATTCACTGTTTCCTCCTATACCTGTGTATCCAGCCCTAATATAAGCATTTAAAAAATCACAAGCTCCATCTCCCTGTCTTTCACACATGCATCCACACCCACTTTCTCTCATTTTCAGTGGAGTTACTTTGGTTAAAGACTTTGTAATCCCATTGATTGAACAAGAACATCAATAACTTTCAAATACTGCTACATGTTTGAAGAGGAGCTATGGAGCATGAATGGCAGCACCTCAAAAGATTTCCACCTAATACGCTCTTTCTCTGGCGACTGAAGGCGCTCTGCTATTATTTCCAGTCTTTGCCTTCAGCGATTTCTCTCTGTTCTGAGGTGAGAGGGCTTTGTCGTTACACGAATGCAGAGCTACCAAGACACCTTGCAGAGTCAAAGTAGAAATGTTTCCATGGTACCCAGCACAAGGTCATCTGGACAACAATATAAAATGAGTCCTCCTGGGACTGAACCTCTGTGACACTTTCTTGCGCACAAGACCCATTTGCCATCAGTGTTCTTTCACATCTGTGCCCCACTATCGCACACAAAAACAGGGGTGACTAGATGGATTTTTTTAACCCCATTCCTTTGGGATCTGGCTGAGCAGAAGAGCTGTCACCTGCAGGGGTAACAGAGGAGAGGTAGTGATGGCTGAGGTGGGCTGAGTAGTCTGGAGCTTGAAGGGGAGTGGAATAGGTTGGCAGTGGTGGCTGACTGTGTAGTTCTCCCAGGCTTGGTCCAATGGCCCCACATGGCCTGACCTACTGGTGGTGGTCACTGCTCCGAGGCGACAGGACCAGAGGCACACTTTCACATTCACATCATTTTGTCTTGGTCAAAGACTCTCAATGACTTTCCAAAAACAGGCAGGAGGGAAATTTAGAACAGAGGGGGCCATAGTGTGTGATAGAGAGAAAAGGGGTGAAATAAAAGCCTGCCGTAAGTGCAGAGGTGCAACGCAGAAGCATATGTTGTTTTAATACCCTCTTTAAAGACCCCTTTTCTGTCCCAATGTCGTCAGGAAGGTCCTTTCATTCAAAACAGACACCAAAAATGCACCTGCTATTTAAACAGCAGCATCAATGACAAACATCACGGACAAAGATACTGAATGAATGCACGAGGATAAACAGCAGGGTATTCTTAAGCCTGGCACATTAAACAAAGTAGTGAATGCCATGTCTCAAACTGTGTTTTTTAACAGTACATCTGAGACATCTGATGTCTTATAATCCTTCTGCTTGGCAGGCGTTGTTTATCTCATTGTGGCAGCCCAATGTTCAAGATGAAGACATTATCCGCGCAACAGTCAATGCCAAATCGGCCCCTTCTTTGCCGCAAGACCTCCCGTCCCCCATCAGTCCCACATCCCTGGAGTTCAAGGCTGATAATTGGTAGGTTTCCCAACAGGCAATGGTGGTGGTTGAGTCAATGTAGGTGTAATCCTTATGTCCTACCTGGTGCCAAAAGGCTCTCAGTATATCTACAGAATCCCAGTGATTTTCCACCGAAAAAAAAAAAGCCCAGAGAAGGCTTTAAGGTAAGAATGCACGGCAATCCATTTTACAGCAGGTGTGTGAGTGAGGAAAGAAGTTATGGAGAAAAATTACATGATAACCAACAGAATGTAAGGTGCCGCTGATATGTAGAGCTTCCTAAAATGAGGATGCGTGTTTTGCCAGAGGACATTGGCTGTGAGATACATTCTGACTTGCATTAATTCCACATTTCAGCTTACTTGAAGCTAAGCCTCTCAGGCATTGCCCCAAGGCCTGGATAAATGTTGGCTTTTGTGGGCTCAGTGGATAGAATTATCTGAGGTATCACCAGCTAATGAATAACGTGTTACAATACCTGCACTTTTCCTAATCTATGCCAAACATTCTGCACTTTCAGTGTATGTGTTTTGCATTGCAGGGCCTCCCTCCCAGAGAGTGGATAAATTGACTGCTGGCATGAAAATCACACATGCTTCACTTGGATCCACATGCATACACAATCACCTTCATCTGCATGTCTATTTCCTTGTGCAGTCAAATTGAGTTAGAGTTAACAAGCATGAGAGAACACGTCTCCACTCTCCTTAATTTCATTCTACAGCAGCAACTTTTTGTTTAAAAAACTGGCCATTCTAAATCAGTTACAACCAGTTTTTCTTGTTGACCTTTAGATCTCCTGTGGAGACCCTACACCCTGCTTGTGGCAGTGTGGGCTGGGCATTTATTGGACACTTTCCTGGATCCGACTTTTCTAATGAGGGATATCAGCACTTTGGCACAGTTTATTGGCATCACGCATAAAATAGATGGGGATGGTGTGAAGCTCTTCAGAACTCTCCCACAGTCGTAGTCCAAGAAAATGTTGCCCAGAGGAATTGTGTTGCATTTTCAAATTTGAAATACGGTTATTATTTTCACAGTTATATTTAATCCAAAAGCACCTTTGGGTATCTGGTTGTTTGTAGATAATAGGTGTAATAGCTGTCTCACTGTTTGTGGGGATATTTTCTCCATTGTCATGGTATGCTGTAGGTATCTATTTATGTTCATTTTTTGATAGAGCATCTGCAAATGGTATTTTTTGGTTTTGGACAATTTCACATTTGTAATAAGGTGCTTTTCAGTGTATTTCTTCTGTTAATGCTCATGGTGAATCTAAAAAAAGGAGCAGTACCTATCACAAAAAGGATAAGCAAGGATAAAACATCCACAGGGGATATTTTCAGAGGTGCAATAGAGTCATTTTCCTCCAACATATTATATAAAAGACAGCTGAGGTTGACATTAGAAGATGTGTGTCCATATTCCCCTGGCTCTTCCTCATACTAACTCGGATGCAGCCTCCCTAGTGGTGCCTAACGAGAGGGGGCCACTGCCGCACACATTGGTAAACATTATTGATTGTCTCCCCAGCACCTTCTGTTTCGGGGCTTCATTCTGTCTGTCACACTCCCACACAGGTGTGCCTCTCACGCACATACAAACCCATACACACACAGGCAGTCACGCACACCCTTAACTCAAACAACTAATGCCACCCCAAAGGAGCCTGCTGCTTGACATGTAGCACACCACGTGCTCAATTAAATTGTGAAACTGTGACGTTAATGCCTTTAACAATCAACAATGTAAGACTGTGTCACTGAGGACTCACTTTGCAAACTTACACTCTCTGTCCTCTGTGACTTTGTGACTTTTAAGAAGGCCCCCCTGATGCCCAGTCTTTGTCAACGCTGAGCTGAGAGGCAGTAAAACACTGTGGCTTTACTGGTCTATGCCACTCAGAGCAAAATAAACGCCCTGTTAAATAGGAAAGAATGGAGATGATGGAAAGTTTACAATCCATTTTCTCCCACTCTCATTTCATTGGTCATGGGTCTATGCATTTGTGGAGAGGGGCCTCAACTGATGACAACTGAATCATAGAGAAAATTTGTTTTAAATTAAATCCTCATTTTGCCATCAAGTTTCTTATAGCTGTCAGTTGGTAACACCATAACCTCTTGAATTAAGATGTTGTGCCCTTGTAATTCTAAAGCGGGTCATGCTGAATAAGTAAGATTCACATTGCTCCCTTTGTCTGATATATTAATATCATGGTTGTGATTTGTATTTGTCTGATTAAATCAACACCTTTCTGAACTATGATACAAAGATAAGATATAAACATGTGCATGCAGATCCAAACATGTGCGGGGGATAAGTGTTAATTGACCAACCTGCCAGGCAATTATTGCCAGTTGACCTCACAACCAAAATGTGTTTCTGATTATCATGCTTCAGAAGGTCTGTTGTCAAGGAAGCCATGTTTTAAACTGTTGAGACAGCACCTTCCTCAGTCCACAGGGGACTGTTCTCAATCAGGCGAAAATTAAATCTAAGCAGCAAAGTAATGGAAAATGAAAATGAAAATATCTTTTCTTTTTTTGTGTGTGTTTGAATTTCATAACCAAATTCTAATTATTCAAAGCCCTGGGAATGAATTGATGCTTTGCGTGTAACCTAATCATCTACCTAGTGGACCACTGAAGTTAGAACATTTTCTCAGCTGTGAGCTCATCATTAGATATTTCACAATTGTGGAAGTGTCTTAAACATGGGGAGAGAAAAGCCAGTGAGATATGACTCCATCAAGAAATAAAATGGATTTATGTTTAAAACTTCCAAGGTAATAAAGTCCCGGTGTTCCGGGTTTTAGGCTCAACGGCACGAGGAGAAATGTCAGCAGCCAGAGAAGCAGGGGCTGCACTTTGTTATATGAGGACAGCTCCAGCAGAGTGTGTGGGGGGGTGAGGTTACAGTGTGTTTGTCCAGGAGATTATTATCCACACAAACTCCCCAGGGATAAGCACAGCACAGACAGTGTTCTAATAATGTTTCAGCTTTATCATGAAGCACAAATGTGCACTTTGTGTCTGTTTGCGTTCTAAAGAACAAGTCACACCCAAAGCGAAGACAAACATCAAGTGGCGCAGTGAATTAGAAATTCTTTTTCCCCATATCTAAATCCTTTGAATTCTCCAGGTCCCCGAAGTAATTAGAGTCTCAGGCGAGTGGGGCTCACCAGGGCACCCTCAGTCCCTCTGCTCAAATAGAGGGAATGCCCTATGCCTGGCCATAAGTAAATGATGTCCCAGCCCTTCTCCATCAATTACCCCCTCACAACTCAAATTTACATTAGCCGCTACTCACTGGAGCAAAAATTTGCTTTCCTGCATTTGCCTGTAGGCCCTCTGCAAACTCAACAAAAGCCATAGTTGTATATATGTCAAGATCAAATTCAGTTTGCACAGTTCCTATGAGCAATACTGTCATGCACTGATGATAAGCCTCACACATCTGTAGGCTCAGTGTGGGCGAGCTGTCCAAACACTGACCAAAATCAGGATACCCACAGGGCAAATGTTATCAGCTGAGCAGAGGGCTGGTGTTTAACAGGCCCCCGATAGCCTGTCCACAGCTGGCTTCAGGCACAGCATCAAACTCCTTGTCAAAGAATGATGAAGTCAACACAGGCAGTCTGCTTTGGGTTAATAGCAGTGGAAGTAAGGGTCAGGACTTCTATTATAGAATAGCCTTATCAAACTTTGGCCTGTCACCTGCCAATCGCCTGACTTATTTGCTATCCATCTGAGCAAGGCATCAATTAAAAGAGCCACATGTGTGGAAAGGATTGCTTCATCTGTCAGGTCATTTTGAAATTTGTATTTATAGAAAATGTACTGTGTTGCAGGGTAGCAGTTGCGTATAGCTCACCACCTTCCTCTCTTTTGAGCCTCCCTTCCTCATTCAAGCCTCAGCCACTTCACCTCTCACTTTATCCTCTTGTTTCTCTGTAAGTCAGCATGTTATTAACTTCTTTTTGGTCTCTTACACATCCTTTGTGTCTTATTATAAGCTGCTTTTATTCTAAGTAAAAGCTCAATGTACACTCAAGTGTATATTTGGTGTTTTCTGCTGCTTTCATTTATCCTGAGATCTCTAAACCACCCCTCATCCCTTTTCTTTTTTGTTCTTGTTTTCAAATCTTCCTTGGCTCTGTCCTTCTTTTCCTATTTTTCTGCCAATGGAATGATTTCTTTTCATCCAGGAGCGCAGCAGATTAACAGATATTGTATCATGGCCAAGACAGGCAAAGCCCCTCTCTGTCCCTGACATCTAATTAATGGTAATCCTTTAATCTGCTGCTTGTAGTGCAGACCCCTTGGTCGCCATCCCATTTGCAGCAGCAGAAGTGAATATGATGGAGGAAAAAGATAGTGAGAGGAGGTTTGCTCACTCAGCAGGTCGAACTGGACTCCTTGGTACAAAGACACATGAAAAACAATGAATGATAATGTATTTTTCATTTCTAGGGATTACACATATTTCACTACTGTTGTATAACAGAAATTCTCTTGCAGCTGCTTAAAGTGGGAAAAGTGAGATATTTTGCATCATCATGCACAGAAAGGTATAACTTTTTCACAAAGTGATACCTGAGGATGTACACAGGATCGCATGCACATGTAGATATTCCATGCCATCTCTAACATTGATTACGTTAAGATGACTTCTTTATTTATTGCATTGCATCGACTCTGTCCTGCAGATTTAGATTTAATTAGCAACAGGGGAGAGGGAAGCGGTTCCTGTCATCTTAATTAACTTCATTAATAGAAAAAATATTCACACTCATGCATCTTCATTTCTAAGTAACACCAGGTATTAATCTCTTATCTTGATTTGGTCATAAACAATATACTGCCTCTCTGTCTCTCAGGCAGTGCCAGAGCAGATGGTGTGTGAGTGTTAGCTCATGGATCTGGGGGGTTGCTTTCGTGCGGAAGCATTGTCTTGTAATTCCAAAAAAAGATGCGGAAGGGTGTTCAGTACTTTCTGTGACAAACTTATGTAATACCAGATCATCAGCAGAGAAATCACTTCTCATAAATATAATCAGACCTGGTCCATCTGCAACATATCATTTATTTGCTGAGCTGACAGGACGGTTGTTGATGCCTGCCTTCTGCTGGAAAGGTCTGATTGATCAATAAACATCTAAGTTTAACAATCAGTGGCGGAACAGCTTCTTGGATTCTTCCCAAGTTTGCTTAGAGTCTTGCACTGGCAGAGCCAGAGAGAATGTGGCACTGACCCAAAGGCAAACATAGGCAAAGTAATAACACCGTCCGGCATGTAGCAGCTGTTTTTGAAGCAAACACACACATTTGTATAGAAAGACATACACAAACACGCATTTTCAGTTCATGCACAGAAGAAATGTTTGTGCACATTCATATACAAATATAGAAAGGTTTAGACATCCACAGACGGTGGTTATAGTTCTTGTATCATGACAGGACCCTGCTGCATCTGAGGTGGGGCTGTCAAACAAGGAACTCATCTTTTGAGGTGCTAATCGATCACACACACCCCCACCCTCATGATCCCCCTCCACCCACAGAGAGCCCCATCACAGATTGGCAAGTGTGTCTGTCAGGTTGTTAAAGATATGATGTTCAGAAGCACAGTCTGCTCCTGAATTCATTAACCTACATATGAAGGATAATTCAGGCACCAGTCGTTGGCCATATGTGCTTTGATTGCTGGAATCTTTCCCACTTATGGGATTTAGAGCCAAGCGACGGCCTGTTTAATAACACATGCAGATGGCCTCTGGTGTTTCTTCATTCTTACTTATAGTCTCTTAACCCAATCTCATTTGGGAATGTTGAACTCATGTTGTACCCTCAAGATGTTCAACTTATTGTAGAAATAAACTGTAAATAATTACAAAATGTTCCAACATTGATTGTAATGAAGCTGCCACTCCAGCTGTATGGCATGGCTCAGAAACTCCCACTTTTTGCCCTGATGTTGTGATGTAAGTAGTGTAAAGGCAAAATGTTAATCTCATAGCTTTGCAGGGAACTTAAAGATGATGATCTTGAGGGATTTTATGTGGGGGTTTTATTCTCATATGCTATCTTAGACCCTTGTAGGCTGTCACTTGAAGTATATATGGACCCGAGGATGATACCCTTGAAGTAGTTACTAGTTGAAAGATATTTTCAAATCTGGAGAAACACTTTGAGAAATGTTGATCTCCTGCAGTAAAATGGGTTGACAATTTTGGAAAAAATGCAGCATCAGGCTATGTTAAGGGCTATTACCTCCTGTTCTAAATGCTATTTGCTGAGGCAAGCATTGCAGAGTTTAGGGTTGGTATTGGAACATTAACAACAGAATTTTACCAACTCTTTTTTTCTCTCACCACCCTCTTTTTGCATCATGGGACAGGGGCATACAGAACAGTGAGCAAGTGGAGAGGAAGCTGCCAGCTGGGCTTAGAATCTAATGGTGCATACTTGTTTCAGTTTAACACCAAACTGTAGCCTGTTTCGCCATCATACTCTTATGCCAGGGCAAAGCCACCACTCTTGATCAGTATTTGCTAAAACAGGATCTGGACAGGTCAGTCTTATTAATTTTTTGAAAGGGGATTTCTCTGGGATTTACACTTCTGAAATTGATCAAACTCTGACAAACAGAACCATTTTTTTGTTTTGCTTCAGAAGTTGATGAAAGGTTTACAAGATAGAGCAAGTCCTGAACAGAGGGGGTGTATTTCCAGGGTATAAACAGCTCGTGGGCCTTTAAAACCATTGTTAAAGAAGTTGTGGTTCTTTCACATGTAAGTTAGTGTCTTGTTTTTGCTGCCTCTGATTAGAAGAAGTTGGGAGAATATCTCCTGAATGCAGTGTCATTGCCAATCGCAGAGATTCCATAGGAAAGTTCTCATTTAGATTTACAGTCTTTCCAATTGACATGTGGTCATATGGTCACATGACAAGCCTATGGCAGTGGGGTTTTACTCATAGATGTGCTATGGAGCAATATCTTTTTTTTCCATGGGTCTTATGCAGTTGGCTGATATCATAAAATGTTGTACATTGTCACACTGATTCAGATCATAATGCAGCAATGTACCAACAAAGGCAGCAAAGAAACCAGCTGCAGGTATACAATAATTGAATGCTGCCTTCAGGTAAAGTTAAAAAGAAACCTTCGTGATGACTACAAGCTGTTTCCACCTCATGAAAGAAAACAGTTCACTAAAATTCTTTACTAAATTCAGAATTATGTAGAATACTCTTTTCCCCCCCATCAGTAATGACTGAATGTAATTAGGGAAGCATGAAAGTGAAAAAGAGAGCATTACAAAGTTTGTTTTTTGATCATTTGAATGAAATTAGATTATAATACTTAGTTTTTTACTCTGTTCTGCTGATAGAAAAAATAACTTTGAAACTGACCCAACAATTTTGTCAATAGATAATTCAACGTTTTTCATTTCAGTGCTAATAAAAACTAAATTAATGAAAGGCAAAAGAGAAGAAGAGAGAGAACAATTATACATTACCTTAGAGCCTAGTTATACAGAGGGAGTAAAGGCAGATTAAACAAACTCTTGTAAAATTGTCTACCTCACCACTATTGTGTCTCTTCCATCTTTCTGCTTCCTCCCATGCATTTTATGGTCTCTCCTGCTCGCTCAGCCCCATCACTCCTCTCAACTTATTCGTTCTCCCCTCCTTTCCCTTCCAATGTGTTTTTTTCAGCTTTTTGGAGTTTTACCAATCCCTTGTGCTGTTTCACGCCAGATTGTGTTGAAAATACTAAAAATACATGTTTTTGGCTCTGGCAGTCCCAGAAGACAACTTCATAGAGAGCAATGGAGATAGCCGCACAGCTCAAATAACTTATGAGGAGTGACAGGATGCTGCTCCTGGGGCTTTGTTGCCCAACTGATGAACATTATTACAGGATTATTGATTTACAGAACAAAATAGATGGAACATAAGTAGGGTTAAGCTTATTTCTTTTATGAAAATGAACTTGTTATCTGTGATTACTCTAATGGATTGTTATGATTCAACATCAACATCACCAGATGCCCGCTGCTTAGTAAAAAAAACAACACAGGGACATCAGAGGGGAAATTTAGGGTTGTACAGACAAGACAAATGAGGGCAGGGATGAGGACAGAGGTATCTGGTAAAAGGAATGCACCAAAATAAAAGCTAAAGGCACAGACATTGGGGTTGCTGACATTCGCGTGACATTTGGTGTGTCGGTGGCATTTCAGAAGATATATGAGCAGGTAGCCCAGTTCACGTCATGAGACAGGAAAAAAAACATGTCTGAATTTTTTTTTTTCTTACTGGATGAAAGACCTTCTATTGTAATAGAAATTACCTTATTATTCATTGTTATGAAGATTTTTTTTATGTTACAGAGTTAATTTTGGAACACTGAAAATTATATGACATTCCAAGCACAATTATTGTCATGCTGTCTCTCTCTAAATCTCTCCCTCATTCTATCTCTCTCTTGTCCCAGCTCCACGTACATCCATCAGGGAGTGCTCCAATGGAGCGCTGCGGGTCCAACAATTGTCCTCATAAATTGCGTGTGTGTCGGGGTGCAGAGGGGCTAAGTGAGCAGTAAATAACAAAAGGCCCCGCCACCATCCGTTCACCATCGCAGCGTTTCCGGCCATGCAAGATTACCCAAGGTGCCTCTCGAGGGGAGTCTTCTTTCTCTGTGTGATGAATGGACACAAGGAGGGAGGAGCACACCTTCAGCACCCAGCGCCTGACAGAGAAAAGGTGAGGTCCGGGAACCCTGCTGATTTAAATTGATGAGTGTCTTTATTCCACTGTAAAAAAAAAAAAAAAAAAGAAAGAAAGAAAAAAGAGGGATGAAAAAAGAGAGGAAGAAGCTGTTTGTCTCTTTCTTTCTGTAATAACAGATCGCTTGGCAGATATCTTTAACTGCCTCCATTCTTCACTGTCAGTCTCTTTTTATTTCAATCCCACTTACTTTCTCTTACTCTCTTGCACCCCTTTTCGATTTCTTCCCTCTGCTGCCCATTCTCTGTCTCTCTATTGACTGTGCATTCATAACTGTCTTGAGTCACCTTATTCTGATCTATGTTCCTTCTCAGCATCTTTAAACTACACTGTATTTAACATTATCTTTGGTCCTCTTAACTCCTTCTGTTAGGATGGTCCAAGAGGCAATCAAAAGCATTATCAAACCTTAGAGGGCCACTTAAGGTTTTCTCATTCTCCACTTATAGATCATTCAATGACACATTTTCCACTTTGATGGATCTAAGTAATCATCTGGTTCAGTTTTTACTCATTTTTCTTCTTACCTATTATCACTAAGCTATATATTTTACAGCCAGATAACTATTTCTGGCAAACATGTCCCACTTGTTAACTTATTTTCCAGGTTGGCATGTGGCAAATTTAAAGCAGCCCTACTCCCTGATTTTTGTTGAGTTGGTATTGTTTTGTTTTTTTTAATTTTCCATGTCATGCAATTACACTTTGTGACAAGTCTATTGTTGATTGTTTTTTTTTCAGCAGCTGCCATTTTTTAAATCCATTTAGCTTGTGTGTGATAAAGAAGTAATTTGAATTTCAAATTTAAATTGTGAGGCAGGTAGGTTTTGATGAGAAAGATGCTCTGTGAGGTACGAGTGTTTTCTCTCAAATGTGAGAAAGAAGGCGTGGGCTTCAAAGGGGTACATGGAATCTATATTCCAGAGATAATCTTTCCATCTCAGGTAGTTGTGTTAATTGTGGCTTTAGAAATTTATTTCATGTTGATAATGTGTGTGTATGTAAAACTGCATTTGAGAAATGTTAAACAGATGTTGTCACTTAGATATGTAGGATACTTCCATAAGAAAGCCAGTGGTGATAGATAAAAGATAATGGTAGATATTTCTCACTCTTGTATCATAGAATGGGATAACATATCTATAGATTTCTACATGAGCAATACATATTGCATATGGATCAATGAAGTATTTAATAGTTTGATGTGTAACCTTTTTAAGAATATCGATTTTTGCAGTGTCCTGCATGAGAGCTCAATTTGGTGGGTATTGACTGTGGTGTTGTTGTGATATGGTGAGAGAAGGCCTCAGGCTCCGGCCAGACGCTCTCAACGCCACAATTATTGACCCTCTTGACCTTCTGCCTTCAAAGATGATATAGGCATTTTGGTGTGGTCCCTATATAGCCAATCAATACTGCAGAGATACAAACAAAACCAATCATTCTACTTTTATTTGGACTTTGAATACCTAAGAGATTTATTACGGGTAGAACTCTCTTTAAATTTGTGTGTTCAGCTTCATTTAATTTGGAATATTCTACACTATTTCTGTAGCACCAATACGAGCAGCAAGATCAAGTCTTTATAAAAATCTTCACCACATTTACTGTTTGGACATTTTCATGTAAAGAATGCATCATGATGATGTTTCAGTTTGTCAGCAGTTAAGTCGCAAACATACTTTTTAAAGGTGCCTAACCCATTGAGGCATACTATAACCTTAGAATAGAAAAAAATTAATTAAAGTGTTTCTACTTGGATCCAACCTAATTTCAAAGTATTTCATTTCACATGCTTTTTGTTGGAGAAAGAATGCAGTGATTAAACACAGTGGCAGAATGACATTACCCCGACATGACGTTACCCTTCTTCTTCTTTCCAACGTGTCTTAGATCCAACACTTTACTCCAAAACTTTTGTTTCTCCTTGATTGTTTTTTTGGCACAAGCAATATCTGATTGGTCAGGGCTTTAAGAAACATTCCTCTCAAAGGTCATAGGCATTCTATGAACATCATTATGGGTGAGCTTGCCAGCATGAACAAATGATCCATGGGATTGTTTTTTGGGAGGAGGTCAGTTTTGGAATGACATGCTGGTCTAAATCACAATGAAAAACTCCAATGCTCCTCTAAACCCCAAGCAAATCAGCTAGAAATATTTGTCACAAATTCAACTTAACAGTTCGTCAGACGGATGGACTGACAGACAGACAGACAGA
>JABUIW010000010.1:5874505-5893427 GCA_013363375.1 Menidia beryllina
ACAGACAGACAGACAGACAGACAGACAGACAGACAGACAGACAGATAAAAAATGTCCATAAGAGAGCTAACAATGAGACATTGCAGAAGTGGGCTATACCAGTAAATAAGATCAGGATCGTGCCTTGTCTGGAGCCATAGATACCTGCAGAGAGATGCACAGAAAGTGAATAAGCACAAACTGCGGAGGGGAGATGCAAAGCCTTAATGACATGCAATAGTGGCATATTGGCAAAATCATGTAGAGTGAGAGAGGACAAGCCAGGGGAGATACTCAATGCATCATGGGAGTTTATCGACCATTGTAGGTCTTTTGCAGCATGAGGTGAAAACTGTTCAATGTCATATGAGCCAACACGAACTATAAGCTCGATCCGAAAGATTCAAGTCTAATATTGAATGTGGGAAACAAAGAAGGATCCAAAGGATTGATTAAAACAGTTTTAATTGTCCTGCAATGTTTAATAACATGCACGTGTGTGTTTGAATATTTGTAAGACATGTCCTTCATTTTTAAAGCTCCTGAAACTTTCCCTAATTCCCTTTATTTTGACGTTTGCCAAAATGTCTAATTTGGGAACAAACTAAAGAATGAGTCAAATCACATATCAGTGAGATAAAAGAAGGTCACTTATGTTTAAATGCATTACATTTTACCGAAAACATACAGAGATTAGCTGGTTTAGCTGGTTAAAACAACATGGAACCTTCACTGGATGAGCCCGTCATGCATTGGTTTTGCAGGGACCATTTTGTAATCTTGCTTTGAATTTGTCTTGCAAAAAGAAAAAGGATATGCAAATTATATGATCGCATTTGGCAAGACATAAAAGTCCATGGCCTTCAACATAGAACTTTGTGAATGTTGTGTTGCTGTTTTAGCATATGCACTGGATATTCGCTGAAGCAGAGAATGACCACCAACGTTTTTAACACTACATATTCTTCATTTGCGCGCAGTTTACACTCACGTTTTCAGTTATGCTTTTTTGAAAACATTGGACATGGGTTAACTAATTCAGTATTTAAGTCAAGCTTGGTCAAATATTTCTTAGTTAGACACTTCTTGCTAAAAGAGGAGGTGTGGGAGTAGTATTGATCTGCTTATATCACTTTTTAATTAAGGAAGAGATACAACAAAAGTAAAAGTACAGACAACAAAAACAAGAAGACAAACAAGCCGATTTGAGAAGAATTCTGTTTTTGTGATGTGAAATTGTCCAAACAATAACTCAGGTGACTGTCTTAAAGTAATACATTCTATATTCCACTGAAATACTGTTGACCTCCAATAATTAGTCTTATGGAAAACTTTTGAACTACATCCTGCAGAAGTTCCTTGAACTCTCAATTGCACGCAATTGCAAAAACTGAGTGAAACATTGAGAGCAAAGAGAGTTTTTTATGGCTTTATTATAATAATAATGTTCAAATTGGGATGTCTGGGACAATATTTCAAATAGATTTTATTTTAATTCAGCATGACATTTTTTCATATCCTAAGGGTCCTTGATGTCCTCCCTAGAGTTGAAAATGAAGTTCTGTAGTGCTGGTCCATTCAAAACAAGTTGAAAATAATGTTATCACCAAGAGGCAAATTCAAATTTTAGTTCATCCTCATACCCTGTCAAGTGTTACAACTGTGAAAGCACATAACAGTTACTTTTAAAAGATGAGCAGCTGGACAAGGTTTGATAGGTGAGCAATATCATACCTCCTCGAGTTTCTTAGCCCCTCTCCTCCCATCTTTGTCTCCGAGTGTATCGGCCTTCTTCCCCTCCCTTCAGCTCTTGTGCTGACTTGGACATCAGTGCAAAGGTAAACAGCCTCCTTCACCTAGAGGTGACCCCCCCTGGACCTTATTAACATCATACACACTCTGAGTGGCCAAAACACACTCCCTAAATGAAGTCTCCTCTCCCCCACAACCGCCATCAATGCAGGAGCCCACCGCTGGGTGAATTAGATTGCAGGCTTTTTAATATGGCTCTTAATGGTTTATAAATTGCATGTAATGATTCCTCCTTTCCTCTCTCTCTTGCAGAGCTTTTTATGGCCCTTCGACTATCCAAGGGAGTGGGTGGGATATAATATATGGGAGAGGAGGGAGCGTGAGGAGCTGAAAGTAGTCCTGCACATCTTTCTGCCTGCCCTTAACGCTTCCCATGACTATGGACTCATGAGTCTTAGAAATAATGTTGTACACTGCTGCTGTCTCCCTGAAGCATACAATGGGCAGGACATGATAATACTGTCTGATTAAATGGTCACCAGAGATATCCAAGTAATTAGCTTTTTTTTGTTTTGCTTTTGCATGTCCTAATTATGTGGAAAACTAATATATGAAAAATTACTCTTAGAATATTGCCCTTACATTTATGTTAGTATACGTATACCATATTGCTCCAGTCCACTACATTCAACATCCAGATTAATCTATTTGAGGTAACAAATATTCTATACTTTCTAAGGCTTATATTTCCATATATCATAAAATAACAAGGGTCTTGGTTTGAAACATAAAGTTCCATAAATACTGGGATTTTTTTCTCTGGACGTCCTCCAGTCAAAATGGACCAAATTAGTTGTTTGATCTTACCCTTACGGATGACAAGTAAAAAACTAAAGTGTTTACTTTTACTTTTACAAGGTCTTCATGATGTTGCATATACACACTTCAGTCAAAATAATACACATAAATACTGGAGCACTTACTTTTTCTTCCAATACATCAATCTTTAGTTCATGCGGATAACTTTAGTTATCATCGGATGAGCACTACGACTACACTCCAAACTGACAATTGACAATTGTATTCTCTGTCTTTGACACAGTAGTTCACATTTTTTGCAACATGTCCAATAGTAGTTGGTAAGCTCCTCATTTCTCTTTTAAGTACTGACTAGTTGTGAATCATATTGACCTAGTCCTAATAGTTAAAACATGTTCCATATAAAATTAGTACAATTGGTTAATATAACAATTGGGAATTTACTTAACAATTTCCTGTGTTAAAAACCTTTGTTCTATTCATCCTGCTTTTAAAGAATGCCACCTTAACAGTTTGTCATTCTCTTTTGCATTGGACCTCCCTGTTTTATTGCTGAAAACATGCCATCAGAGGCAGCCTGTGAACGCTCTAGTCCTCCACAATAATTGTGTTTTGTTGCTTCAGGTGGCAACTATGTCTTCAGCAGTGTGTCTTTCCTCTTTCTTAAAATATTCCCTGGAGTTAAACCAACAACAACAGCAAATGTAAACTCAATTTGTATTTCATGAAATGTTCACTTCATCATTTGAAAGGTCACTGTTCATTGTTTACAAGTATGCAGGCATCTTTAACTGCATAGAAAAAATCGCATATGCACCCACATGTTGCTGCTATTAAGACACTTGAAACGCATCGAACAACAGCCATTCAAAATACAGATTCATCTGATTGATATGTTGTAAGTTGAATAAGTCAAATAATTATACTGTTCTTTTTTAATGAGAAGGAATTCTGTAATTGTTTAATTCATCCCAACACATCTTGACTTTGTATCCAGCATGTTCCTCCCGAACTGCCTGGAGAATAGTAATTACAGCGGAGTGGGAGGTTTTCAATTCCTAACACAACACAGTATGAACAGCGGCCAGGACAAACCCAACGTCTTACTTGATGGTGCGTTGGCCCTAAGTGAAATTCCAATTAACTGACCTAAAAGTCTACAGGGAGTGTTTTTCACGGAGTGCGAGGAAAATACAAATATTTTCCATCTCATTCTTGGATGTCATCCATGGGATGAGTGTTGGCAACGGAATCTTGTAGCATTTCTGAGTTTTCTGAGGGCAGTTTTGTAAAGTTTCACCTTTCATTTCTCCACTCAGCCATTGTGAAAGTCCAAAATGTGATTCATTATTTGTTCCCAGTGCTCTGCTAGGCATCAGAAATGAGGAGAATACAATAAAGAAGTCTTCTACATTGTGTGCAGTAAAGCCCTTTTGGAAGAAACTCTCAGATAGACTTTCTGTTGTGGACTCATTGTCATTTTGGGGTTCAATGTTTGTAACAATAAGTCCAGCCTGACTATAAGTTCCATTGGAAGCAAGGCTCAAACGGTGGCTTTGGAAGAAAAGCCTGCTACCAGACTTGTTTGTGGAACAAAGGACAGGTGGGGAGGCAAATCCCTGTCTGAGAAGGAAGAAAACAGGACATTGATCTTTTGAGATCCGCAAATGAAAAATCCATGAGGGTAAGGAGCTCTTTGGCCCTGCGGCAGAGAAAGGGCACCAGTGGTCAGGCGCTCGTATCACAAGTGACACTGAGCCTGGGCCTCTCTATGGGTGGCAGTGGTCATTGCTGGATCAGCTGGAAAATGGCCAAAACCAACATAACCAGCAGGAAGCTCCATAAGCAGATACAAAGGATATCATTTCAGAAAAAAGAAAAAGAAAGAGGAAGCCTGTGTCTTGGATTAAATTAAGTCAAAGTGATCATATGATAATGGATAAGCATAAAATAAAGGCTTGTTTTGATTTAAAAATATATATTTTAAATCTGCATCTAAAATCACAGTGAATGTTTAAGCTTGTAATTTTCTATTTTTTTGCTGCTTGAGTGCTTTCTTCCCATTAATCCCTAACTCTCTATTGAAATTGAAGAAAACATGTCACTCCCTCTACCTGTAAAGCAGAGATAAAGACCTCCAGCATCTCTATCTGGGGTTCCATTTGAACTCTCTCTATTAAATCAGGGGTTTGGATTCAGTATGGGGGAAGGGGTGCTTTTTTTTCTCATTACCACCCTCCGTCAGCACATGTACACACCACAGAGGCTCTAATCTGTATTCCTGATATGGTAATCTCCGAAACCAACTCCTGTAACTCATTTTACATGGTGGCCACACCTAAATGCACAAAGACGGAAAGAAAAGAGGATGTCATTAAAGCACGCCCTGCAGGAACCTGCCTGGGCCTGGCTTGGATGAGATGGGACGCGACAGTACTTTGGGTGTGTGTGCTCTGATGGAAAAAGAGAGTCCCAGAGGAGAGGCAGATCGGCTAAGTCTCTGGCTCTGTGCTGGTCCGCCTTGGGTCGTCCCCAGCAGACAGAATAGCCTTCAGACATGCAGAGCGAGAGCAGAAATAAATGCAGTGCTTGGTTTGGATGGGAGTATTTAGGCATGTGTGTGTGTTTGTGTTTGCATGTGAGTGTGTGTGTGCCTGTGTATCTGTATATGCTGTTTTGGGAGATTAAAGGTGACAGTCATTGCTTTGCTTAGACCTGCTCGCCTGCCACAATCTGTCATTAACCAAAGCTGCTCGCTGAGGCACAGTGCATCTGTCATCTGTGAGTGTGTGCTGAACTGTGTGCATGTTCGCTCACTTTGTGTGTGCATGTCACACTCTTCGTGTCATTTCACCTGCATTTGTATTGATAGAATCTTACTCTCAAGGGATGTAGTTGGAGTGATTATATTCCTCTGCAGTTTTTGGAAGCCGTAATTGGTGGAGGTGATTTTCTAAAAAATCATTAGAATGCATGGATTCATCTGTTGTTACTTATTACCATTACTTAAACCATGTTTGAAAAACATCTTCACATTGGGAATGTGTTGGTGCACGCAGAAATATTTGTATTCGCCATTATGAGGGAAATAGCGAGACTGATGGTATGTTTTTTCATTTTTTTTTGCTTACATTTTTAAAGAAATACACATGTAGATTAAAATTTTAAATATCCATTTGTTATGTTACAGTGTGAGAAGAAAAAATGAAAAGGGAAGGAAGTCGACTGAAAGACAGGCAGTATCTCTGCCCAAAGCGCTTTAACTGGTCATATATGTCTTCTATCAAAAGCTATGAGCTGTTTAATAGTTTGAATATAACCTCTTCATTTGTCACAGGCAATAATCACATTGTAACTCGGGTTTAATGGTGATGTGAAAAACCATAATGTGAAATCAAACTGATTATAGTGAATATGTATGCGTGGGTGGGTGGACTTCTGTGCGACAAAGAATTCTTATTAAAAATTAATTTTATGTGGCCTAGTTTTTTTAAAATATTTTAAAGACTTCTGAATCATCTTCATCTTTTTTTCAGGGAACAAAGCTACTTTTTCAGATCATTTTAATCCAAGGGTGGAACCAGGGAGGTTAACGTTTTCAATCATGAAGACAAAGAGAAAAAGATAGTCAGATAAAAGCTAAGCAATACATTTTAGCAATCAAAAAGGAGCTGAAAATTATATTTACATGCTTACTGCATTCACATAGCTCATCACTGCGTTTGTTGTAAATATGTACAGGCAATCAACTAAGTTGTGCAATAAAAGCCCCATAAAGTGCAGCAAATAGTGAGACGGGAGGAAATTATATTTCTGCAGACAGACAGACCAATGGACAAATAGAGAGATGGAGAGTGAGGAAAGAAGATAAAAATACAAAAGAGAGAAGCTACAATCTTTTTTCTGACCTCTATCTTAAAGACGGGATGGGTCAAAAAAAGAAAAAGGTCATGGTATTTAGACCATTCACAGAAACTACAGTAACAAATAGCTAACAGCAGGAAACAGAGGCAGTCCTTGAAACAGCGAAAAAGAGAGTCAGAGAGGTTAAAAAGATGTGTTGTATCCTCAGCTCTCTCAGCCCTGCGGCATGGGGTCACCTCACAGACAAGAGACTGAATTACCCAGCAGCCCTGGCTGCTCACAGGATCAGGCAGACAAGGGGAGAGGACAAGAGAAGTTAATGAAGGGAAGAGACAGTTCAGGTCCCCTGAGGACCTCTAGGCACCTGCCTAGCAAACCTAGACTGCCCAACCTGCTCTGATTGGCTCATTATCAACATGGACTTAGCCCTGAGTCAAATCACTGATTGATTGAAGAGTTTTCAATCTGTCTTTGGTCTATGCTGTTTTCTTGGGTTCTCTCACTGGAAACTCTTGGTCACTAGAGTCCTGCTGTGGGGAGTCAGGTGGCTCAGCAGGTGTCCCGTCCTTCCGCACTCTGTTAACATACGGCCTCAACTGTGGTGATTTTGCTTCTCTGTGGACGTTAATTTCTTAATGAATTATTTGGCTCTACAGATAATTACTAATTACAGCCCGATAAGTGACAGAACATTTTTCAAATGGGAGCAAGGGGAAGAAAGGCCATGGTCTCACTCATTTTGGGTCAACATAATTCCAGTAATAGATGTTATTTTTTATCGCCACAGAGAGTATGGAGTTGTTGTTGACTATGTGTTGCTATATTTGTGTGTATTATAATTATTCATCAGCGATTAAAGAGCTCCAGTCCAGCAGGAATCTTGGGTCTAGTTCATTATACTTTACTTTAAAAGCCAATGGGAATTAAGGCTGCATAGCTTTTGACTCTTGGTATTAGTCATGACTTTCAAAGTGCTTTCTTTCCTATACAATGTGTTTTTTTCTGCCCCTCACATCTGGTAAAAATGGTTGATTTTATCCTTTTTAGCTGCGTTCAAATTATAACTAGTATGATTTTTGTTCCACCCAACAATAAAAGTTACCTTTTCCTTAACTATAGGATACCCTTTGTCTGTATTACTGATTAGCAGTTCAGGAACACCATGACAATGTGAAAACATTTTTTAAAAAGAATTCAAAGGCATCACAACCAGAGAGTGCAAATCACTTCTCTTTTGTTTTCTTTCCTATCTCCAGTTCAAACTCAGAGCAAGAGATGTCATCTTACACAAAGAACAAGAGATGGGGAAGAGACTCAGGCTGGTCACATGTTGCTTGTAAAAGCATGCAAGTAGAATTGTCTCCCTTCTTGTGCGCATCAGATCAGTCAGAAGTTATTCTCTTTGCTCATGGAGGGAAACACAAGGCATGCACTGGGTGTTGTTCACAGAGGATTGGAAGCATTTTGCCTGCAGACAAGTCCTACTGAGAGCTTTGCAGGAAGGTTAGAATCCTGAATCCCAAGCTACACTGACACAAAGAAGAACAAAGAGAAGTCTCCAAAGAGAGTAAATTTAGCTCCGTAGTTTCTGTCTGCACAACTGTTTGGGCTGTGTCCCATGATTTTGCTGCAGTGCATCTTGGGACAGGACATCTATAGCAGTCCTGGGAAGCCCCTGGGGAGGCTGAAGGATTAGCGGTGCCCTATCTCTTTAGAGCTGGGAATTAATTAAGTGATTATGAAAACCAAGCAAGGAGATGAATTATGTATGAGCGCTGATTGGGACGTTTGTGATTGTGTAATCTAATTTCAACTGGCTGACCATTCCCGTCAGCCAGGTAGAATGAACTCCATGGGACTGAAACAAGCACACACAAAAGCCCTTATACACTCATCCATACACACAACAGAACACAACACATTACCAAAGATCACATTCACTGTTGGTAGAATTGATATTTTGAGTATCTCATTATGGTAATTAAACTGAGTTAATCAGGCTGGTTAAATCACCATAGTAATGAGGACTGAACAGGAGATTATGTCTACTTACCTAATCCATATAATTGTATTTGTATAACCGTGAGATTAATGTGCTACCATCCAACTGATGAAAAATGACTAATAAGGCACACATTGAAATTCTTTCACGTTTAAAAAAAAAAATCTCCTTTTGGATTTCTACTTTTGTCTCTGCTTGTCTGTCTTGATGTGGGAGTCTGCAGATTCCACTGGGGTTTTCAGTTGCATCGCAACGATTCTGCCGGTCTCTCAGACTCTCTATTGATGGACTTCAAGGCCTGTTTGCAGCAAGAAGCCCTCCTTGTTCGTTTGAAAAATACTTCCTGTAGAAGACTCAAACAGAGTCGATACCAGAAAGGAGATCAGCAGCCATGGGGTAAACCACAGGAAAGGCTGTCACATGCTCGATATACAGGGGCAGTATAGCCAGGCAATATACGTCTTAAGAGTGACCACTGATGTCCATACAATGTAAATGCTTACACACACTCCACACATGTCGCTACAGGACTCACATTTCCTATCAGTCACCTGGAAGTCTATTGATCCAGGTGCATCCTCCTTCCTTTAATTTATTTTGCTTCTTTCTTTTATTGATTTGTACATTGGTGGATTTGTAATATTGCATTCTATAGTGTTAGAATATGATATTCTAGCTTCGACTACCTGGATCCTTTTTCATCCATACAGTTATTTTAGCAATATTCCCTCATCATAAGCTCTGCACTCAATGGAACAATATTTCTCTTGATTAAAAAAAGGGTAAATTATTCACATAAATGCCTCATACTTTGAAAAAGAACACAAGGAGAACTTGAGTTGAGCGAAAGCCAAACCTTTTTATGTTTCACTATATGCTCTACTTCACTGGAGCACTGCAGAGGGAACCTCTAGTATTTAAACTGGTCCCCAGTGTTTGAACTCTGCTCAGAAAGCAGAACATAAAGCAGAGAGATGAGAGGATAGATACAGAAAGGGGAGCAGAGATGAAAGGCTGCCATGTGCCCTAAAGGGAATGCCAGAGCCTGGGAGCATGCTCACTCACACCGTTAGTTAGTTGTATGATCATTCTTTTGTCTCTCTTAGTGACAGAAGGAGCTTCTTTAAAGCCCAGGAAATGTTACTTTAGAAGGGCCACCGCTCTGATGTTTCAATTTCACATCCTTGCCACTCTTTAAATTGTTGTTGGATTACTTTCTATATGTGTTGCTGAGCTTTGCTAGATTGTATTACAGGGTTGGTCAGAATTGACAGGGATGGAGTTTTTGTCCAACTGACTCTATCACCTCACAATTCTTCAATAATAATCCTGTGGACAGTGAGAGGAACAGGTGTGTCTCTGCCATCAAATGCCCACCCTTTCACCTAAGCCATGACCTACCCCAAAATATAATTGCCCTTTTTTTCTCTGGTTGTCTTTTTTCTGGGACAGAAAAGGACTTTTCTGTCATTTCTCTTTGGTAGTGCATAATTCTATCTTTGTCTTGTGTTTGTGATTCTGACAAAAAGTGGTTCCTGGTTGAAGTATCTCTTGTGATGCATTGATTGCTTCTTAACAAGAATAGCTATCACAAAACAGGTCCTAATATAAATTCATCATTTAAATGGGCATACTGAGAGGACTGCATTAGTGTTTTTAGAGTTCTACTGTGCCACCATCACAGATTGAGCCTTTTGACATGCAGCCTGTGCTTCATTTCCGGATTTGAGACTTCTGTGGATTCAACCTCATCTGAGTGCTTTGCATGAATTTGACTGGCAGCCACAGTGGGATTTGCATCCCTCGAAAATTAAAAAGCACCTCAACCGTTTGGCCATAAAGGTCAAAGAGAAAGAAAACAAACAAGATAAACTGACAATACTGCTTTAGCTGCTGGTTGGTTACTCACAACACGCCGATACATTGATCACCTCCATTTACAGATGTCTGTATGAATTTGTTACAGAACCTTGAGTGCACAATGCCTATGTAGAGCAAATATCAGAAGGTTGGTAATCAATGTTAAGTTTAATTTAATAGTGAACCTGCCATTTTAGTGTAATTGTGTATATTACAGATGCTGCACAGTTGCTTAGTACAGGGGATCTGCTTCACTTCCCCCGCTGAAAACTTTCTTTATAGTTCAGACCCCTCTCTCTTCTTCTCCCCTTCTGTCATTCCTTAACTTTTAGCTCCCATTTTGTGAAATGCAAGGATATAGTTGTAACAGGAGACAATGTGTGGGCCAAAAAAAATACACTTAGTCCAGTAAAGTAAGTGTGGGGTGATGGTTCTGCAGGGTCAGCGCCTGTGCTATCTCTCCACAGTCAACAGAAATTCAGCCTATTATTATCAGCTGGATTCTTAGTCTGGTCAGACATCTAATGATAGTCTTCTGAGCTTGCATGAGGAAGGCAGGAAAACTGTCACTTGACTTTGCTGACTTGTCTCTGTCTTCATGCCTGAAAAGGTAATGCTAAATCCTTTGGACTGGTTAGAGCTGTGCTGTAAGCCTTGATGGCACCCTGCTGCGCAGAGTCTCTTCGTGGGATGTCACTGAGTCTTATTCAGGCTTGTCACATATGTGGTGGAGTAAACATTTCATCTCGTCTTTGGTGAAAAAAAACAACATAACAACTCATAGCTGTTAATTCTTGAGCCGAAGTGATAATTCCTGTTTTCGTCAGCACATGTCGCAATGTAAAAACCTTTGTCCTGTTTTGTAAACAACTGAATACCACTCAAAAGAACTCTGTGATGAATTTGATTCTGTTTTAATTATTTAATAACCATATTATAATCTATCTATCTATAGGAGCATGAATGAACTCGACCAATTATTTCTATCAAAATTAATGTACTCATAATGCCACCAGGTTGTATCCCAGTATCCACCCGTTCTTGGTGGCAGGGAGAAGTGCAATAGCGGCAACACTAAGGTATTATTTCCATCCAGAGCTGTCAATGTTTCCCACCAGATCAAGGCTGTGATTAATAAAATAGGCCTTCTGGTCCCCTCCAGCCTATTTTCACCTTCTCCTTTCACTCTGCCTCTGCGGCACATGCTTGTCTTCTCGTGTCTGGTTCTCTGTCATCATTTTTTTTTTTTAATAACACGGTTGCCTCCTATTCAGCCTACCCTGCACAAACAGAGAATTTCCCTTCTCTTTCTCCCCTTTCTTCCTTTACTGCTCTCTATTGCTGCCCCTCTGGTGCCCTGATAAATGATGCATGGTAGACTCGCGACGCTGAGCAATCATTAGTGAGGTGGCACAGGTGAACAGGAGGGATGGATGATGAAGAGAGAGGGATGGAGGGAGTAACAGAGGACAGCAAAAGTCATGTTCATGCCCTGAGGCGTTTCCCTATATCGTCGCAAAACTGGTGGTTGTTTGTGTAAAACACTTGTCTGTGGCGTTTCTTATGCCCGTGGTCATTAATCTACCCACGTGCACACACAATCACGCACACAAACACAAACACGCACCGAAGTCCAAATGAAGCCATAATGTTGCTCTTGCAGATGAAACTCTGACGTATTGTACGGTGTCCTAACACCCTTTGCTCCCATAAAAACAAGTCTGGACTAGACTAGCAAATGTGTTGAGCAGTCAATATTACGAAGTGTACTTAATGTTTCCCAGCTGAAATATCATCACTCAACAATACCCCAATGCTCCGGATCATAAACAAAATTTTGGTTTATAGTTCACATCAGGACTAATAAACTAAGACATTACCTCACAAAGGCCCACAGTGGGTAAGAAACTCCTATATCTGAAGGCTGCTCAAAGCAAGAATCAGGATGAGTTATTCCCTCTTGAAATCAGTATACAAAATTAGTTTTGTTTGATACAACAATAAAACTGTGGCTTCTAATGACTTGTGATTTGATTGTCGTATGGATAGCTGCCACAGCCTCCTCTTCTGACACATGTTAAGTTTAATTAGAGTTCACACCTCTCCCAAGCAGCAGCTTGAGTCTCACCATTCCACGGTGACAAATTTGCAACTTTTGCACACATCTTTAGATTTCCGTTTCTGACTGTTCCAGCTGTGTAAAGGCACATTTTCACAGGAGCACAAGTAATTGATTACGTAACAAGATATTTTTATTTCTATGTCCTGGTACTGCTCACACAGGTTTACAGTGTTGACTAATGAAATCACTTTCCCCCGCAATTTTACTTCAATCTTTAAGAAAGCTTTAAAAGACAGCTGCAATGAAATTGAACATAAAGTGGATCTACAGCTGATGAGAATTATTGCCATGAGGATCTATAATTACTGTCAAGCAATGGATTCCCGTTGCATATGTTATCGTTAAGAACTAAAGATTTGAATCTGTTTCAGTGTCCTCAGGGACTGGTCCCCCCCTTTTGAGTATCTTTACCAAAGCCTTCAGCACAAACAATCTAGTTCCTTCTTGATCTGATGTTTTGAATGATGCATGTGTATAACTGAATTTGAGAACAGGATGGGAATTAAGAATTTTGGGCATCAGAACACAGTTCTGGCATGAATGTTAATTCAACAGTGCACTCATTTTGACAGCAGGATATCTTTGTCAGATGAATTTTCCCCTTAAAAATATTAATTTCATGAAGTTCCTTGAGGATGACATGAGTCTAAATCCGTCAAAAGTGAAGATACGCTTGGGTACATTATTTTCAGTTTCTAATGCAGCATGAGGAAAAGCTTCTTACTTTTCATTTGTTAGTGAAAGGGCTGTTTCTGCATAGAATGTGTGGTGAACTTAGATTTATATCAAAAGCAGCTTGAGGACAATTTCCCTTGTTTTCCACAATGTCTTGTCACCTTTAGTTTGATCAACTTTTTTTCCCTCAAAAGGAAAAGCAAGAGCACAGTTTCTAGGGAAACAATCAATGTAATTGTCCTAAGTCTGACACATGCAATCTGCTAAAAGCCCTGAAGCCCAAAGGCCCAGGTGTACCCAGGGATTACAACGGTGTAGGACAGGTTAAGTCAGTGCACATTGATGGGGACACATAGGCACTTTCTTTCTGTTTCCTTCTCAAAGACACGCACACAGACACACGCAAGCGCCGATAAACCGATGGGCTTATAAAATGGGTCAACAAACCCTAAAACATCCATGCTGTTCATGGCTATGTGTCAATGCTCAGAAGTCAAATTCAGATTTTCATTTTTCTTCAAATGGGTAAATAAATTAGAAAAAAAAATAAAGCAGTGATCAGGAGTGGATAAGATTTTTTTTCACACGTATA
The DNA here is from genome assembly GCA_013363375.1 of Menidia beryllina. Lineage (NCBI taxonomy): Eukaryota > Metazoa > Chordata > Actinopteri > Atheriniformes > Atherinopsidae > Menidia > Menidia beryllina. The sequence continues at coordinate 5,888,171 of JABUIW010000010.1, forward strand.
GCAACTAATCTATGGAAATGAGGAAAAATCACAAGTTTTGCTGTCATGGGTGAGTTAGGTAACTGTGGCATCTTGTATGGCAGCTAAGATTCTTGATAATCTGCTCTGCCCAGTGACAGGGCTATATTTGTCTAGTTCCTGAGCTGACCACTCATGTATCTGATGTTCTCAATTAGTCTCTAAGGGTCAGTGTGAGGTAACATTATTAAAGTTTGCCAAAGCACAAACCACATCTAGTAAAGACAAACCATTGACTCTAATGTCTGTCTCATAGACAGTCTGTGAGACAGACATGTTAGCTTGTTTGTATTCTAATTTTGCCTTCGGCAGAACATTTAAACTAATAGCATTTGTGCACTGATTTGATTATTGAGACTGTGTAGGTGATGTCCCCTTTAAATCAGTATAGACTGTTCAAATTATTTTATCTGCCTCGCTCTGTACTTTACGTACGCACCAGTTTGTGACCCATCATTGACAAAGAAATTATTTTTCAGATATTTATAATGGATTTCCTCAGCTTCTGTAAGACTGGACCTACTAATATGCTAAATGGAATATGCACTCAATGGATTGATTCACGACTACGGGAATAATTCATTTTATTGAACTTTTTGTTCAGGGCACAGATATGTTTCTGTGCGTGATGCTGAGGTTACTTAAGCAGTTACTGCTTCCCCCTCTGCATATCTATTCTACAGTTACACAGAGGTTAGCTATTTTCGTTCAAAAGTAATCACCAATGTCTGGCATGGGAAAAGAGAACTTTTCATACTTCAGATTTGTCATTTTCATTACTAATACATATTATCAGTAATGACCAATTATACAGTATTACTGTTCTATTTTATTTTTATGAACCAGTTTTCACTTTAGATTATATATGCATTATGTATTTAAGCACTAAATGTATAAAATGATTTAATGGTACAACTATTTGTAAATGGCTAAGAAAATATTCATCTTAACCAATCAAGAAGCTTTTTAAAGTTGACTAATGACACAAGTAAATTATAGATATAACTGTTTGTATTACTTTCAAGCAATTAAGAGAATCCAATGCTTATGACCAGTCATTAAACTGTTAATGACTTTCTTTTAAACCCTTATGGGTGTCTTCTAATCAAACTAAAATGTGTTTTAGTGCTCCTGCTACACCATATGGTATTTCAAACACTAAGTGGTGACAATTAATAAGGTCACCTCCATTTAAAAAAAATCGATACAAGTACCCTACTCTTGGTAATATAAGGTACTGATAAACAGTCATTTTATCGCTAAATGTATGATGTCAATGTTAAAAAAATATCAGAATAAAAAGGGATGACAAAAAAATATATGAGAGCACTGGTATATAAAAAATGTAAACCAAACATGAATTTATTTTCTGATCAAATGTGTTCTGTAACATAGAACCCTCTGATGGGACACCGCCCTCTGAAACAACACAAGACACCACTGTGGAAACACTGCAAGATAAATCTGTGCTCATTCCCCAAGCAAAACTCTAATGATGGGTATTTTTCATTTTAGCGCAAATACCGTTTTCTTGGTCAGCAGACAGTCTGCAGATTGGCTGCTTTATTTTCCCTTATTCACTGCTACCAACATCTATCAGACATGTTCTCCTCTGGTCTGCAAGAAATAATTAGTCTACTGGATAGGTCAACTTAATCATTCCTGAAAATAATATTCAATTATCTTCACAGCAACTTCTAGAGCATGTCTCCTATTTTTAGACTGCCCCTTCTGTTTTACAGAGATAGGTAATTTGATCATTTTTATGTCGGGCTCACAATACAAAGCAGCAGAGAGCCAACTGTGCTAAACAGTCCTTGTAGGATAACCTATTATGCCTTAATAATAGCTCTAGCTTTCTTATTGTCTCTTCCTTTCTATGGTGCACTGCCAATGAATTCCACTTGATTATGGCTCAGGTCTGCACTACCATTCCTCTCAGTTTTCCATTGATTGTCCTTGACTTATATCATCAGTCAGTCTTAGCAAACAGAGTGATTAACTCTAACCCAGGATAAAATGATAACTTGGAGCCAAGATCAACTTTGCCACCATCTTGGAAATAAATGGTGGTTTTTGGATGAGAAAAAGAAGCCAGACCATTATGTTTAATAATGCAAAACATTCAGCATAACCTCATCAAGGTAGGTAATGTGTCTCCAAATCTATAGATATAAAACTAAAGCCATTTTCCTTAAACTTCTATGAGTCATGGTCAAGAGATGAAATTTAAAAGATAAAATGCTATAATGTAATTTACAAGTGGGCTATTTGGTGGTTTGCACCCTCCCCTCACAGCAAGTGGGTATATGGTTTTAATATCAGCTGTGGGCCAAAAACACACAAACATGTTTGGCTGGTTGTTGATTCAAAATTTTCTCCAGGAGTGAGTATGAGTGTGCATGGTGTTTGTCTCTGTGACCCTAAGATGTACTGGCAACCTGTCCAGGGAGTACCCCGCCTCTTGCCCACTGTATACTTGGATAGGCTCCAGTTCCCCCGCCACCCTGTTGGGAATAAGCAGTATAGAAAATGGATAGATGGAATGACATGGATGGATTATTTACATTTAGCTCTGTGTGGCTAAAAATGCAGACTCACTGCTTTGATTTGAGGGTATTTTCATCTTTATTGGAGCCCTTTTCTTTAGGAGACTGAAATGTACAATAATTGGACAATTCACTCGAAAGCTCTTTCATGGACTGGTGTGGGCTATTCCTTCAGCAACATAAAAAGGCCTGGACGTCCACAGAAGATAACATGAGATGCTGGATTTTCACAGGACTTGCACTCCAGGAGGTAGATATAACATTGCCCATGTCTACTAAAACTGAGAGACCTCAGGGGGAAACTAATGAGCCTCAAGAAGTGACTTTGAAATAAAAAAAATCTAAAAAGAGCCCTAAAAAAAGCCCTTAAACTGCTTTCTTTGAACAGATAAAAGAAAGATTAGCCTGGACAGGAATAGCAGGGACAGACTGGAAAAGACTTGGAATGGTTTGTAATCTGAAACATACAGCATCAACGATAAAACGTGCAGGGGCAGCGGGATAGTGTGAGCATCCATGATGCCCAGGGGCTCTGGGTTACTGTTTTTAATGATACAGTGATGAAAGATAAAGTCAGATAAAGTCTGGTTCAACAAAAAGCAGTGAAGACAGAGCTTTAGGTGAACCAAAAATACCTGAAACAGAAATCTTGTCATTGTTCGGTCAGTTGCCTGATTTCAATCAAGCAACATTTTTACTTCATTGAAAACAAAATATAAGGCAGAAAGGCTACAATGAAAATAACAGCTGAAAACTGTTGCAGTAAAGCGACACAGTAAAAGAAGCCGACACTTTTGGGAAATGAGGTCCAAATTGCATGCAATCATTGTCTGCAAATTTCTTCCGTCAAAAATCAACATTTTATACCCGCATTTATTGGATTCTCCAATGCTTTAGAGCATTGTTAAGTCTTTGACTTCTAAGCAATTCCTGAAGTTTGTGTTTAATGTAAAAGTTTGACTAAACATCAGCTAAAAAGAAAAAGGTATCAGCATGATATAGTTTTCATGCAGGCCTACATCACTTAAACAAGGAAAACACTCTTGATTCAAAATAATACAGAAATGGGAATAGGGTAAAGCCAGAACAATAAAAAAGAAGGAAAAAAATCAGCAGGTCTGGCATGCACAGACCCGCAAACAAAAAATGAATTTGCAGCTCCACAAGTGAAATTTGTCTCAGACGTAACCTGCAAACTCCATTTCACACATTACCCTTCCTGCTCTCACTCTTTCTGTCAGTGTATCCCTGTCTCCATCACTCTCCTCCCCTCGCGCTGGCTCTCATTCTCACACCACTCACAATAAAGACTTGGAGGATAAATAACTAATCCAGCGTTTTTATTCGATGCTCCAGGAAACAGCATCGTTGTCATCACAGCAAAGAGTCTTCTGGAATCATCATTTGTCCAGATGGATTATGACCTTTGATGTTGGATTTGTGGAAAGTATAGCAATGCTGCTCCGTTGCGAGCTACTGTCACATCTTAGAGCGGCTCCGCTTCAGGCTCAGCAGTTTATGCTCATCCACACTGGCTCTCAGACAGCCTCACCCCACGCTTAAAACTTAAGGCTTCACTCTGATAATCTTATGCCTTTAATCTTGAGCATTTTACACTTGAATGTGTCCAATCTAAAGGTAAAAGTCATGCAAGAATAACCTTCCCCCTTACTGACCAACAATGTGAGTCAGAACAGTGACAGAAAAAAAAAAAACGTGATATTCATAGAAAGACATTGCTGCTCCATTCTCCTTCCCACATAACAAACAGGTGATGAACTAAAAGAAAAAACAAATCACTAAGAACATGTTGGACTATCCTCGACACGGGTACTAAGTCTTTGGAGCTCTTGTTATGAGATGAAACACCACTGCTCCAAACGTGTCTGGTGATACCATTGGCGTGCACTAAAACGCTTCCCGCTGGAATGTGGGGTGAGATCTGGAGACTGTGAGGTCTGTATAGAATTTATATCATCACCGTCATCTTCAGAGAGCAGAAATCTATTCATAATTAGATATAATAATGCACCGGCCTAGTCACCGTGAAACACATTCTCACCGCAAATAGCTCATTTTGTTTGGAAACCCATCAGTGAATCATTGAGGGCTCATAATCAAAATAAGGAGGAAAATGATAGTTTAAATGGCCACACAGACATATAAAACAGGACAATCGAAAGAAATGAGAAACATAAAATTCATCCACATCGCTCATGAAAAGGGGCCAGCCCGCCAACATTTAAACTAAAATAATTTAGTGAAAGAAAAAAAATCACCCAGCTTTGATGCCATACCAGTCTGTACTCTACCCATCATCAGCCTTACGAGTGGGGGCCACAGCAGACAATATCGGCGCCATCCTGTTCTGTAAAAGAAGGCTTTCACTGCCATGAGAGGTGCAGAAGATCCAGTTACCTCTGAGTTCCTTTGCAGACACTCTCATCTATGGGAGGGTGCTCTCTTGTGGCCACTGGGAGTAAAATATGACCGATGGATGCAGTAAGGATGGATTGACAGGAAATATTATGCTCTAACGAAGCAAGACCTGTGCTGCTGGATTCATTTTATAGACAGTGATTCTATCCAGATTTCTTAGTGAAAAAAATAAGGGAAAGATGATTGAAATATTACTTAGATAGTTAGATAGATAGATAGATAGATAGATAGATAGATAGATAGATAGATAG
>JABUIW010000010.1:5893437-5939351 GCA_013363375.1 Menidia beryllina
TAGATAGATAGATAGATAGATAGATAGATAGATAGATAGATAGATAGATAGATCGGTCGTCAGCGTGCTGAACCAGCTGGGCACTGAATCCAGCTCTGATTGCGTGCTCTGCGCTCCAGGTTTTCTGTTTCTCCCCTCACATCTATTTCCTCCTCTTCTGCTACTAGTGTACCTTCACTTGTTCAACCTTCAGTCTGGGAGGAGGAGGATGATCTATGATTGGCCAGCCAAGGACTGGTAGTGTGGAGGTTGGCACTGTGAGGCTGGCGTTGTTCCCCGTGCTCATGTTTACACCTTGCGGAAGGGGGCAAGACAAAACACCCAGTTCCAGAGCACACTCGGGAGTAAAGTCTTTCGTTTTCGTGGTTACCTGATAGCATCCACTCGTTCTACTAATATTTTTATTTGCATTTTTTTTGTAGTTATAGTTGCACAGCAACTTTGTGTCGCTCGTCGGATTCAGACAACGTTCATGTCAATCCGTTCAGCGAAATTATGCGTCAAACTTTTTGGTGACTCCAGTGGCACCTCTGCGCTCACGGCTCCCAGTTAAGCGGAGTGGAGCTGGGAATCAGGTCAGTCTGGAACTGCATGGACAGTTGGTTTTTCTTAACATTCTAAAAGATCCACGGACCGCAAAAAAAAACTTTGTGAAAGGAATTAACGCTCCGTCCTTTTTTTTCCCTCCAGATTTTCACACACTTTTTGGTGATGGATGTGTTTTAAGGCATCGCTGTTTCTATAAGCGGACAGTATTAACTTTACCAGAACAACGGCTATCAGTCCTTCCCAGAGTTACTGAACTCATACACGATCGCTGGAGGACCGTGGAGCTGCTCGGCGTGGACAACGACCTTCCGCAGCGGCACAGCCGAGAAAGATGCGCTCCCTTCGAAAGCAACGTGACCGAGATCTTGGTCTTCTGGTTCTTCTTCTGCTGCTTGGGGAATATGTCGTGTCTGGCACAGGTACGATTTTAGACTTACGATTCATTTAAATTGCATTCACTTTGGAGCGCACATGATACAGCATAAACACAATCTACACAGATTTCCAAATGGCTGTTTCCTGTGGTGATTTAAAGTATTTATGGCAGTATTTAGGTTGTCAACATTGAACCCAAAATGTGCAACATTCAAGTTAACATTTGACCCCAGTGTGTGGTCCACGATATTAAAGTATGTATGATCGCTAAAAGTACAATGCAGGGGTCTTGTGTCGCTTGCTGGATAGGACTAAAAGCCCCCCCCCAGTCTTCAGTTTTACAGCAGACCTGAGCTCAGTGTTCTCCATTCTACTTGTAGCGGAAAAAATCAAACTCCCCTGGTGCGCAGGGAGTAATTAAGGCTTTGCTCCGTGCCTTCTTGGCCTCCCCAAAAAGAAATGGAAAAACCACGAGAAAGAAAAAAAAGGGGGGGGGGATAAAAGAACACTGTCAACCCTAGCAGAAGTGATTTTTTTTATCTAAATCCAAACAGCTTCTAAATTTTGTCACGCTTTTTTATGCCGCAACGCAAAAGATTTCTTTAATTTTAAACTCGCCAACCTCCACTATCTATACCCGTTTAATCATTATTTAATTAGAGAAAGTCACAATCTAAGCAGATCAGTTTAGATTGGCTGCAGACTTCAATCAGTGGATTGCCAAGTGCGATGAGACTCGCTCTCACGGAGATGTACGGTACGCGCTTGGCACGCAGGCGGTGTTGGTGAGCTGACGGGACAGGACATCAAGGTGACACTTCAATATTGTGGATTCTTTCACAGTAGCCTTTTTATCAAGTCAAGTCTTTTCAATATTTCCCTCTTCTTTTGTCAGATCAGATTGAAAGACAAAGGTTTAGTAGATTGTGGATTAAGCTCGGTTTATGGTGGGCAAAAAAGAACAATACAATGAGTGTGTGCAGAATTTAAGCATTGCCATAAGACCACCAAAGTAGATAAAAATATATTCCTTATGAAAAATGACTTTTTTGCTCAATCAAAACAGTCTTTTGTGGATACACAGACTGCCTGGTATAGGCAACGATGTCTTTGAGTACTAATAGGAGCCCATGGCTTTACCTCCCAAGGTCCTTGTGTGTATTATGCCTAGAACAGACAGAGCAGAAAAGCAGCTTATGTTTATTAAAATTGTGGGCCATTGTAAAATCCTTGCATGAGAAATGTTGATAAAAAACAGTCGAGGACTGGAATGAGATCCTGTTAGGGGAGCAGAACCAGGAGGAGGGGATCGACAGGGGACAACAGCACAGTGCGCCCCAGTAAAGTTTCAGTCTGGGAGAGAGTAAGGCGGAGATATATTTAGGGAAGGCATGATGGGACAGACTGACTGCATTTATCATCTCTCCCATTGTGTGTAAACCTTTCGTCTGCCTCCTCTATTCTAAAATCCCTCCTGCCTCAGTTTCTTCTTCCATTGTAGATGTGCTGAGCTCACATTTCTGCTTTGGTGCTCCTCTCCCTGTGTTGACATATTCATTAATTACCAGTTCTTCCAGGAAAACTTGTCTGGTACTGCCCTGCTGTATTCCGTCTTTCTGTAATTGTGTCAATGCAAATGGTTTAATTCAGATTAGAAAACCACTCCAGAAATAAGCGGTGTTCTGTAGAAAAATAAATAAGCAAGCAATTGATCTGTGTACAGAACGGAGGGTCAAGACAGAAGAATGAGCGTTTGATAGTTAGTGGGCACTCTGGTGTACAGAATAATTAGGCGCAGCATGTCAGACACTCCCAAACAGGCCTGGAAGAAAAGTTACTCCCCCTCAGAATTTGCTGTGCTCATTTGTATTAAATGTGGAAATCCTTTCTATTTAATGAAAACATGACGTGTGATGACTTTGATTTTCTATCTGAAATATTTGTTGAGTTATTTTTGCAACTTTTCCGGAGCTAGAGGGTGGGGTTTAGATGCACGAAAAGAAAGGAATGTGACAACAGACTAACCTTAAGCAAACACCAAAGCAGATTTGGCTTCAAAGACACTCAACAGATTGAGATGTCAGATTAGATTCGGGCATCTCTTAAACATGTAGTCATAACAAAAGTGCCGCCAGGCTGTTGCATGCACAGAGGTTTTAGGCAGGTGGTTGGGCACAGTGGTGGTTAAGCAGACAGACAGCTCTCCATGAGCCCGTCGGGTTTCACAGGCTAGTCCTGTTCACAGACCAGGCTGGGACAGAGTTGCTGTCCCGCAGCAGTGCATTAGTTTTATGACCGTCAGGCAGCAGGGGATGGGATTGCTGGCCAGCCACTGCCCTCTCTTCTCTATTATTCATATGTGCAAAGTGGTCTTTGTTAATATTTAAAATGTGCTTATGATGCTCAAATTCTTGACATCAGATATGGCTAAAGAGATAGAAGCGGGAGGGGAGCAGCCGCTGAGAACCCTTTAGTGTAACTGACACGGGTGGACGTAGGAGGTAGTCAAGGATTTCAGGATACAAAAAGACATTTAGGAACAGTAACCGTTAAAGGCAAGCGTGCCACTTTTAGCCAGAAGCTGTAGCACATAATGCATGTGAACCAAACACATGTGTGATCAAAAATAAGGGTTAAATAGGGTAACACTGAAAATTAAAATCAAACAGGAAAAATAGAAAAAGAAAAATGAAAAGAGAAAACAATCTGTGTGAGACACATTGAGATAGATTGATCTCAGGGCTTTGCTTTTAAATATCCTCTATGGGAAAATGTGGAGAAGAAAACTCTTTAGCGGTGTCATTCAAGCATCATTAAACCTCTGGCACAGGCCAGAGACAAAGGTGGAGAAAATAGCTGGAAAAGCATGCGGTGTGCAGCAGAAAGCGGCTATGGCTAGCACCGCCACCAAAGAAACAGGAGTTAAAAAAGAAGGATTTGGTCGAGCAGAGATGTGGAGGATTGAAAGTGAAAAGAGACACACAAATCCACAAGGGGGATGTTTTTATTAAGGCTCTTATCGATGGAGAGAGCTCACGGTATTAAGAGTAGACATGTTTAATGCTTTGCCAATACTGTGCATGTTAGACAGGACTATAAATCTGCAGCAAACGGCGAGAGCAAAACAGCAGGTAAATGGAGAATGGAGCTGACTAAGAAGAATGAAAAGAGTACTAAGTTGCAGGAAAAAAAATAGCAGAGATAGGCAGGTTTAATTATTGTTTATCCACAGAGACGGTATCTTAAAATGTTTGGAGTCTCTGGTGTTATTTAATCATTTTAAAGTTTAAAATGTCTTCTTTATCTCACACCAGATGGTCTCTCCTGCTTGTGTCCCCACTAATGAAATGCGGGGATGTTTCAGTTCAACCCAACTTCCAAAGCATCTGATAACTTCAATTGTAAAAATGTTTTTGACTGAGTTGTCCATCCCATGGTCAAACAGTAAAAAAAAATAGCAGCATTCCTTTAATTAATCTACCATTGGCTTCTCAATGTCATTTTTTGGTATTTTGCAACTGAAGTAAAAGAATGTTAATGTTGGATTGAAAAATCTGGTGGGGGCGGGGGGGGATTCAAGAACTCTGGGTGGAAAAGGGATAGTTTCGCTAGCAGATGGGAGTTGAGTTTCTGCTGGGCTGGCAGGACGGGGTACCCCCTGCCCTTCCATTCTGCCCCGTGGGGGCAGATGGGTGGAGCAGACAGGGAAACGGGAAGAAAACCTCTGTGGGGTGCCATTGTGTTTTATATGAATAGGAGACTCCAAAAAGCTTTTTCTGCCTCTTTGTGTGAGGTAAAGGGGCAAGAGAACACACACACGCATTCATTCACAACTTCAACAGGAGATCTACTCACATGAATGTGTGCTTAAGAACTATGTTACTGTTGCATAACCATTCATGCATTATACCTGCTTGTTTGAACTCAAACATGTCAGAATATCCAAACAATTGATGTAAAAAGTCAAGCGCTGTGACTTCAAATGTCAAAAAGACAACACTCGGCACACATATGCACACACACACTTATGCAAAGCAGGGCTGCATCCTATGATGAAGAGTTAGCATTTGTGTGTGTCATACTGGTAGACCTGCTGGGTCACTTGGAAAGGGGAGAGTGAGTTAGTGTAGGAATTTTCATTTAAGATCTCAGCAGCACTCATGACCAATAGGATCAGGATTCTCTAAGGGGGGTCAAGCCATATCCAGAGCAACTCCTTTACCCCTTGATAGACACATGCACACACGAATACACACTATAGTAAAAGTAGCTGAAATGAGGTCTATAGATCAGAGGCTGTGTCAGCTTTTGATTGGTTGTGCTTTGGTGTAACTCTGTGTGTGTCCTTTCTAAAAAGAGATGTTTACAGACCATATAGATTCCCCGGGTCTTCTTAGTGGAGGCTTTTTCTTTTTCTCTCTTTTTTTTTTTCAAAAGGAAGTTGAGCCAAGTCCACTCTTAAACCACCGCCAGTCTTAATGCTCGTGTTTATGTCTGTTTGTATCTTTGTGTGTCATGTGGGCTCGGCTCACTGGAGGAAAATTCAGCTCAAAGTGTGCTAGAGGAGGAAATGTGCTGCATAGGGAAGGCTGTGGCAGTTAGTATTAGTGACTTTAATGAATTTGGCATATAAAGCTGCATTTCTCCACATCAACATTAATAAATTGCCACCACTTGTCCCCATTTCTCTTTTGCTCTTGCTTTATATTCTTGATAGTCTCATCAGGCATATAAATAGCTTTATAGCCTCATACATAGCAACCTCGGTCGTCCATATCCGTCCATATCCTTCTCACTCCATCTTTTTTTTTTCCCGCTAGCTTTCTGCCAGAGTTTGGGAATTGCTCTTTAGAAGGCACTGTGAAAAATCCCATTTCTCTGAGTGTAACGCTTATTAGGGTCCCATCTGCCCTAAAGGTACTTATGAATGTGGGAGGTGTCTGGATTGTTGAGGGTGGGTAAAGGAAGGAGAGCGAAGAGGGCTTTGTCATGCCTGTGTGTAAGTGGATGTGGATGCCACGGGGGGCTTGTGAGAGGTGGGAAGGGGCTCTTAACACTGCAGAGCACACACAGAGCAGCTGGTGTGTCTAAAGTAGGGGAATGACACATGGACCTCCCTGGAGACATGGGCGTATTGAGCATACATGTGCATATATCTGTCTGACAAAGGGAACAGAAATGATCCTGCATCCTTCGGTCTGTATGGCACGCAGCTAGGCAACAGCAGAACTCTCAGACAACTTACTTTTTGCCCCCTCCTTCAGATTTCAACTCACAGCAAATGATGTTTAATGAATGTGTGTGTGAGTGTGGGTGTGTAAAAAGAGGGACAGAGAAGTCTTGATGGATTTCGCGTGATTGGCTGCATGTCAGAGGTCTGCTACTCGGTGATTTAATGTAGTCGCTGTTGTGGAGCTGAGGCATCATGTTTGTCTCTTAAGATCATTGTCCCTGTCAGTAATGGGCGGGTGATTGGCCACTTAATCAGGGGCTGGCCAGTGCACGTCCAGACACTCTCGGGTTTTCCTTCACCTTCCCTCACCTTCTGCCTTTTTTTCCCTTGCCCATCTGTACCTTGTCTCTTCATTTCTGTTGCTTATTTCCTCTCCTTTTCATTCATGGTCTCATATCTCCTGAATATGATCGCTTAAGATAATGATTAGGTAAGAGGTCTGCTGTGCAAAATCTAAGTTCATCCTTAAAGCATAAGCAGATGCGTAAAAATAGCCCCAGTTGCAGCCGTAATCCTTATTTCTGCTCAGACACCCTTGGATCGCAACCATAGCAAAGAGAAGAGTGAAAGATTGAGATCTGGCCTCATCCACCCTTTAATTCCGCCAGTCGTCTTCAGCTCTACAACTTAATTCTTACTTCTCCTCTTGAGGCTTTGACTGAGAGCCTCCGACTAGACTGTAAAGATTCTGTTCTCGCTTGGATGCAGGTCTTAATCAAGGGCTGACAAGCCCATCTAGCCTTGCTTTGTGTGTTGGGGGCGGGCACCGCGCATTGGTGGAAAACCCAACTGTATTAGTCAGGTGTTTCTCCCTTTTTATGCACGGGTCACGGTGGGGTCAGACTCTCACTCTCAGTCAGCGCACTGCTTGCAAACACAGCCTACCTCTTTGCCTATGTGACTGCACTAGATGAAACCCGAATTTATTTTTTTTGCTGCATTACCCATGAAGGATGCCATATGATATTCTCATTTAAATGCACCACCACCAGTCATTGGCTGGTCTATAATAAGGTATGTGTGAAGTAGAGGAACAACAGATCCATATAATGTGGCAGATGTACCTGCTTGTAATTAAAGTTAGATTTAAGTGTCTGAGCTGGCGCGAGCATCAAGTGTGTCAGTGAGTGTGTGTTTCAAGCCTCTTACCTGCTACTGACCAGATGGGCTCAACAGCTGACCTCACGCTCACCTCTTCCCGCCACTCGTTTAAGATTAGCTGGCGAGCTGCAGAAAGGCATATGAGCATTATAAGTGACCTGTGATGCTCTCCACCCCCCCCCCCCCCCCCCCCCCCCCCCCCCCCCCCCACTGCAGCGTCCAATTCTACAAACATACACAGACTGATTATTCACCTAGAATAGTCAAAGGGCTATATGCTTTTTGTTTCGTCTGTGTGTGTGTGTGTGTGAGTGTGTTTGTGGCGCATGGCGTGCTGCTTGTGGGGATTATGAAAGCAGATGGACAGACATGCTGACTGGTGTGGGTTCATTAACTCTGGGTGTCTCTGTTCTGACTGCTGCTGGTCAGCCTCACTGCAGAACTGATTCAGCAACAGGACCAGGTGCACGAATTCTTTGCGTGTAATTGAGCCTACTAGATATTCATTTTCAATTATGTAAAGATCTTGATGCATTGCCGTTTTCATTAGAATTTCTTCTAGATTTTTTAAATGAATATAAAGTATCCTGTGCTTTATATGAAAAATCCTCTGTTTTTCACACGAAAAGCAGCAAGTTAAACATGTCTTTTACAGTCGACCTACTCCCAGCTTTGGCAAGACACAGCATCTTCTCATGAGGAATATCTCCACTGCATTCTACTGCTCTTTTGTGGGAGATGAATAGGTATACTTATAGTGGATCATTAAACACTGAGCAGTGTCTCCATTTCTGTAGCTTCAACCTTCACACTGCAGCCAGCTCCTGCCCTTTTCTTACGTGGTTTAATGAGAGAAACATGGATCACACAGTGACAGACATACCTGTGGAGAGCCAGACAGACATACAGACGGTATGACATATTCCTGGGCAGATGGATTGTTTGGAGCCCCATGGAGGCCTCATACCCATGATGAGAGAGGTGGTGAGGATTTTAAAAAATAATGGGGAAGAAATGGTGATGACGTTGTGATTAATGCTGGCTTTTGTAATGATGGATATAGCCCTTTATCATAGATGCTATTTTTGTAGAAGCAAGAGTTTAAAGGAGCGATCCTGAGGTGTTGTCTAAAGGGGATTTTATCAGAGAAGCAGAAGTTAAATGGGAAGAAGCCAGATGTTCAATGTCCCATTCTTGGCTCGAATATACTTAAACTACTAGAGCTTTTAGGAAACCCCTTTCAGCCAAGTTATTTCTAGAACAGTATTTACAACAGCATTTATCAACTTGTGAATCAAATACAACAGAGTGGAGAAGGAGGCCAAATACAATCAGTTGGACTTCCACTAGACCAAAAAAGTTTTAAAAAAGCTAAAGGGAAGTTTCAAACAATAAAAGGAAAAAGAAAGCTGTGTTTGAACAGTTTATGCAATGATTTAGTGATGTGGCTCCATGTTGGCTCTCTTGCCCCTACAAGTGTAAACTGAAATAGCTCTTGGTTTGTGTTGGCTGAAAAAGGGGCATTAATCACAGCCTTGTTACATGTCACATGAAATTACTTCCATTACATCCACAGTTATGCTTTCTGTTTCAAAATGCTTTTTTTTAAATCAAAGATAACCTTGCTATAAGCTGTTTCCTTGTCTCAAAAATGTTTGTCTTTACAAACCTGACCGGCCCCACACGACCACCAGTTTGGGTTCTGTGTGTGTAGGCAGGTGCTTAATGAAATGCATGATTTGATTGAAGAGCTGCTGCTAGCATAGAAACAAGGTTAATTATGGATGTTATTTGTTGTCCTCATTGAATTAACTAGTTTCCCAAGTCTTTTTTTTCTTGAAACTTTAAATGTGCTGGTGGGGAAATGTGTTATTTGTATACAGTAAGCTGTTGGTTACTGATTTTGGTCTGAAAGGTTTAAAAGTGTAAAAAATGATATCTCAGAATGACATATGACCTCAGGAGTACAAACAGGTTATTGATATGCATGCCTGTTGTTTGGAACCACATTTCCCCAAGAGTATGTTATAGCCATGATGGAAAAATATTTTTTAAAATACCTTTACAACCAAAAAGCAGCATAACTTCACTGAGGCTCTCAAGTCGGGTCTGATGAGATGATGTAGTCTTTTTTTTGCTTTGTTTATCGTTTGTCTTTTAGATTTAGGTTAGACGACCATGAATAGTGGAAGGGAGGGACATGGAACATTTATGAGTGCCTGTCAGCGTCCACCCACGTTGCTGTCAGTGCCAGAGTGTGTGCATCTGTGAGCCTGCATCACCTGCAAATGTTCACATGGTGTTGTTCATGTGTTTGGACTTTTGTCTCTCAGTGCAGTCCTTCTTTATACTCTTGAGTTACAGTTGTATATTGGTATGGAGTGTGTAAATATCCTGCTGTTTTAAGCTCTTAGTTGTGGGCCTAACATTAGCACAACAATTTACACATCTGTCCCGAGGCAACTCCGAGAATAATGAAAGCCTCAGTCAAAAAGAGAATGTCTGCATGTGTGTGTGTGTGTGTTTGAAAGAAAGGACTTGGAGAGACTCTGTAAACAAGAGACAAGAGGAGGTTTATTAAAACCCCACTAGCACTCACCATCCCTTTGTCCCTCTATTCTCTGTGTCCCTCACCTCCTCTCCCCCTCTTTTAGCCAGAGGAGCGATTACATGCCTCTGTCTCTCTTGTCTTTCATCTCACTCTGTGAAGAGGAGAGGAATGAAGGTCTTCTGTGGCGTGTAATTACTCTGAGACATCCTGGATGAGGGCATCTGTCTCCACAAACAAAAAAAAAAGCCACCCTCTCTCCCTTTAAATACCTCTTGATAGGAGAAGATCTAAAAAGAGACGTTTAACTGCCTTTGATCTACTACAGGGCTGTTGTCTTTACCTGCCACTTATAGAGGCCTGATAAGTACTATCACAAGTCCATTTATTTCATTAGAAGCCCTGACACTAACAGGCATGGCTCAGCTCCAGCACCGTGGGAATGAAATACACTGCTTCTGCATTCATTTTTAAGTAGAGTCATAACGATGACACATTTACAGGCCGAGGTTCCTGTCCCACCCATGAGTCATGTTTCTGAATGATCGTGGCAGGGTGGATTTATATGGGCACACACTGGTACTGGCTCAACCACTAACTGGCCAAAAACACATTTGCATTCTGGGAAGTTAATAATGGGGCTCTTTGGAGGCAGAGCAAACGAGAAAGTCACTGCACTCTGACTTAATTCTGCTCATAGAAGTGCTGATGCCTCCAGATGGCGTTTTTACAGAGTGTGATATGGCCATTTTATGTGCGTGATTAGACACTTAGCCACTACTTTGGGAACTGCTTACTTTCGGGTATTGCCACTGGTCACAGCAATATAATAGCTTTATTGCTTCTTCATACTTATATATGTAGTTAAAGAAAATGCAAATAGGGTTAGCTAATGTGCTGCATAGAATGGACAAATATTTTACTAAATTAAAGATTTCTCCTTTTTTGCCTTTAAATGTGTGTTTGAGCCTCTGTGTTTGTGGCGGTGATCTTGCATTGCTGTGTTGTTACATTTTCCTTAGTGCACTGAGGTCAAGCAGCACCCCTTTTTTAGCTGTAGATGTCCTGAATGTGTTCAACATGTCTTTTTACTTGTGTAAATCCGCCCTCATTCACAGAGACTTAACTGTTTCTCTAAACCCTCTGGGAAATGAAGTGAGCGTTTCTCAGCAGCTCAAACAGATCTGGCTTTAGACAATAGACGGTGATCTTCTATTGCACTTAACAGGGGCTGCTGAATAGGCCTGGGGTGGTGCAGCCATGCAGTTGCTGGACAATAGCCTGCTCAGCAGAAAGGCTGTGAGTGACCTCGAGCTGTGGCCCTGCCCTGTCCACACTGATCCCTGAACCACAGAGAGTCAGCACGGGGGTGAACCACCGCAGAGGCCTGCCGTCAATTGCACAGATCAACAGATATACAATCAACTGCAGAGTTAGTTACACAATAAGGTGGGGGGAAAAAAACGTTATTTTCCGGAAGGTGAATTTGAATCTGATCAAATTATTCATGTTTATTAAAAAAAAGAAATGAAGCCCCTACCAACAATGCAAATGAACACTTTTTATGTCACATGTGTTTAAACCTTACACGAACAGAAGGGCAATAATGAAACATTGTGGTTTTATGGTCGGATAAACACTGGAAATGGAATTTCTTGATATGTCCCTTATGCCACATTTGTGAAAATATTTCCTTTTATTTAGGCTCCCGTTCCCTCCGCGACCCCATGAGGGAATAAGCAGTATTGATAATGGATGGATGGATGGATGGATGAAATGTTAAAGAGCATCACATCTCTGAGGCACTTATGTTGTTAATATCCAACCCTTTACTTTGATTCTATCATTTTCTCTCAATTCTCTCTCATTCTCCTTTTACCCAGTTTTCTTCCATTTTCTATAGTGATATGCTTGGTGAGAAAAGCTGGATGCTGTTTGATCCCTCAGGTTGAATTCTTCTCTAAAACTATGCAGGCTTTGTTCGAGCAGCATTTACCATAGTTTTAATAATAGCAACTCCAAGCCTCAAACCTACTCTTGCTTCCCAAAATAATCACCATCAGCATTTGAAACAAGCACAACCTAACACAAATCCCCACCATCAGGAATAAAGGCATCCACACACAGGAGATTCTGCTCTCATCCCAGCATTTTGATCACATGCTTCTTCCCCTCCTCCCCGCTTGTGTTTATTCCGTGGATTATTTAGACTTAATCTCTTTAGAGCATAATTCAGATTAGATTTTGTGTTATTATTATTGCTATGTCCATTCCCTACTGTAGGGATTTCCTGGACGCCGTAGTACTACTGCGTTTGGAAAATTGATTAAAACTGCTGACTGTTGTCCTAGATTGTGCACGCTATGAAAAAAATTGATAAAGAAAAACAAAAGCAAACGCAACTTGTATAGTGCTGCATTTTAGAAGAAACGTACCATCTAGCAGAGGCGTGGGACCATGTGCTATCCACCATTGCGTCTTATGTCGACAAATATTGTGAAAGAATTTAGATTTCAGAAACACCAAAGCAAAGAAGTCTGGGAATTTGTTTCTGACCAGCCAAAGGGATGCTAATCTATTTGATATTCAGATGCCGTGTTTAATTTGCATTGACAACACAGTGTTTAAACACTATCTGATTTTCATGCAACTGTTTATGCTCAGTAATCTTAACATGAGAACCCTTGAATGAATTGCACTATAGACATGGAATCAGTGAGCGGAGATGAGAAAAATATATCCCCTGTTTAGAGTTTGATTACCTTTTTTAAAAAAAAATGGTAACAATTTATTTTCATTTAATTGAATTCTCTTCCGTTTAACTGTAGTCCTTTCCCGTGCATGTAACTGCGTTGTTTTCAGTCTAAATAAAGTAAGAACCTTTTTCCTGCGAGTCTAAAAAAAGTATAAATTTTTCAACACTGAAATTCACCTTTCAGAAGCTCAAATTGTACAAGATCCCTCTCTGTCAGAGGTACATAACCTTTTCTGCACTTTACATCCTCCCTACTGTCCCCCTTTTTCTTGGTTGCTTTTCTCAATTAAGATGAATTATAGAATTGTGTTGGGAGACAGGGACAAGGAGTGCTTACTGTAATGTTGCCCTGAAGAAAGTGCTGTTGATATTTTAGTCTCCGTGCCTCACACCCTCTTGTTCATAATGGACCGAAAGATATGCAGCAGCTTTCTCCAAATGCATGAGAGCCAGTACATGTGCATGCAAAGAGGAGAGGGAGTGGTGAAGGTGAAGGTGACGCATTTATTGCTCATATGTGAAGGTGGTGACTATAAAGGAGGTGCGAAAGTGGTGGCATTGGGGCTGTGTTTGCTCTGGCTGTTTGGGACTTGGAGATAGGCCGGTTTGGAGTGTACATTTCATTACTCTGTTCTCCCCAAGACGCCCAGCGTATGTCGCAGCTCCCTTTGTGGGTGCGTCAGATGATTAGATGAGCTGCACCTCTGTAAATGGATGCTATTGATCTCCACACCTTGTTATATGGAACACCTCAGAACATGATGAGTTTAAGACAAGATGACATGATGAATCTCTTGCTATCCAAAATTGCCTCTTCTGCTCAGTTAACTCTCTCTCTCTTTCATCTTCGCACTCCTTAAATACACAGGTAACTTCGCTTTATCACGTCCACTTTGCTTCCATGTATCTCTCTCTTTCGTCCTCATTTTGCTTCACTGATTGCTTTCAGTGTCTCCACAGCCATTAATGACTAGGGGACTGTGTAGTGTATATCAATGTTGTTTTGCTTTGAATGCCATAATGTTTCATTTGTAAAAAAATAGAAATATATATATTTGCAAACGTTACAAATGTCTGTACAGGGAAATGAAATTGAGAGTGCAGTCTAGTGGTTTTCTACTCATATTTGCCTACTAATGTTCAAGTACACCCTGTTCTTGGATTGAATATCTTTTCCCTAAAAGATTTAAGTGAACGGTGAAATGTATGATCAATACTTCAGGGACAGTTGGTAACCATCCAACACTTTACCATCTCAGTCAAGTTGTATTTATATTTTTGAAGTGGGTTAAGTAAAGCACTGAATAATTGCGCCATTTTCCTGCAGAAGGCACTGGTCATTTGGGACAATGAAGAAAGAAGACTTACGGCCAAGCAAAGTGGTTCAAAATAGAGGCATCAGAAAAAGCACATTTTTGCTATCTAAAAAAACTTTTAGAGGATTTAAAACAGACTCCATGTATGTAAAAAATAAAATAAAAAAACAGACTCCATGTAGATGGTTTACCTTGCATACACTTTCTTAGTGTATGCAGTATGCAGACTGCTCAGTTTATCAGTCTGTATATACACTGGCTGTAGCCGAAAAATAAAATGGCATGGTGTCCTTGATTTCAATTGTATGTTGTTTTTTTTATATCATCGGACTGGCAGTGTTGAAAATCACAACAGATTAATAATTTCTACAAAAAAAAATTTAGATCCTTTCAAACTAACGGCTGTTAACCGGAATTGCGGAAGTCAAGTTGAGTTCTTGAACATAAAAAGAAATGTCTAAGAGAGCTGCTCGGCTATTCAAAACCCCTTTTGTTTTCTTTCTCTCTTTTTTCAGTTTTTCCTCCAAAAGCGGTTTCAGGATGATTCATCAGGGCCCGGAGCAGTGGTGCACATTCAACTGATCAGCTGCAACTTAAATATAACCTTAATCAATCCTAAATAGTCAGTTCACAACTTTTCCAACATCTTTAACAAAAATGTTGTTGGAATTGTGAAAATCATATTTTTTGTAAAGCTGTGACAAGGTCCAAATAAACATTCCTGTGAAAAACTCATGTGAACTGATAGTCAAATAACTGTTTTAGGTGCAATGAGCAGTAAAAATAAAAAGTAAGCAGTAAAGTAACAAAAGATAGAGGAGCAAATGGATTCCCCGTCGCATGTTTCTTCGCATTCACTTAATAATTGAGATTCACTGAATTTGGGAAACATATTGCCTTTTTTTTCATGCCACTGCATATGCGTCATAGTTCCCTTTCTCTAGAGAACGATATAATCGGGAACCTAAAAGTCCAGGCTGCACAGTGTTTTTCTGAGAATCCTTTGACTGTTAGCCCTGGCTGCTGTGCATGTTTTATCAGTGTGTGGTGTCGTCTTGTCGAGGCAGAACTGTGACAGTCCTGTAACGTTGAGCACTGAAGTGTGGGATGTGGAGTTTACAAAGGCTGGACCCTCTCACCTTCAAATGTGCAAAAAAACAAAACTCCTGTATGAATATTGGATTTCACCAACTAGCTTGGGTATGCTGTACAGCTGATAAACCCACACTGTCAGGCATGGATTTTTTCAGGCTTATTTTGAGCGGAGCTGCACATACAGTCTCATTTTATACACATCAGTCATTTTTAGCTTTGGCAACTAAGCATGCAGCCTGTTTAATTGTGTTGAATATGGTGCAGATCAGCCCACTAACAGAACTACACGCATCCCACGTGGTTGCTGTTTTCTGGTTGGACCTCAAGACACTTACTGGATGTTCTTCAGCACACCGTCTGTATACACCTCACACAGCCAGACCCAGTAAAAGTTTGTTCTTGCTGTAAAAAAGGACCTGGGGAAGTCAGTAATGCTGAAAAGATAGTAAATTGTGGAAAAAAATAGGAACACTTTATGTTTTGAGGCTGCCATTGTGCTTCACAAATGACCCAATCGACAGACGCCATATGAAGGTCAAGCTGTTCCATTCTTACGGCATCTTTTGTGGTTGTGTGCGTGTTCAAGAGATGACTTGTTGTTGTTGTTCTGCATGTTGAACTAAGAGAGGCCTCGGGGGATAAAGGGGAAAAAAAATTAGCTGACACTGCACTTCTACACAACAGAAAATGCATTATATACCTTAATCTCCGATCAGTTAGCACTTGTATAAATGGTGGTTTAACTGACTGCAACTGTAAACCTGCAAAGAGTAATTACCACATTCTGTCATTTTTCGCGCCACTAGTATATTTTAGACAGTTTTCTTGAAACCATTTTGCTGAGCAGGAAACATTTTTAGCTCGTTGTTGTGGCTATTGACATGGTGCTGCCTGATTTTTCCATCTCATTAAGAAATCATAATCAGAAGAAGCTGTGGAAGTGTGGGCAGAGAGGCATTTCTGCAGAAAATACGCCAACGCTCATTTATGGTAACTCATCAATTCATTTTGAAGGATTTTTCTGAGCTTGGATGCCTTTATAAAAAGAAATGAGGAAGTTACAGGAAGGTGAGCTGAGTGTGGTGGTCACTGCTGCTCTGACTGAGAGGTATTCCGTTTATATGACTATATATGTTGTTGTTTTATTGAGCCGGTTCTTCCTCCGGTTTTTACCTTTCTCTTGATCTGATTCAGCAGCTCAAATAATTGGAAAAGTTTAAGTGCAGGGGTTTGTTTCATGATGCGACTTATTAAACCCCTCAATTTCATATGTATACAGGGTGAAATGTTCACCACAGACGTGCATGTTCTTATTCATATGACTGCTAGCATATGCAAATTATGGTTGGTAATAAGAGCTTCTACAAATGAGCTCTGATGCTTTCTTTTTTTCGCTTGCAAGCCACTGCAACACAGTTTACCTGCTTAAGATAAGTTGATTTTTTTTCTAGTAAAAAAATTCCCCCATAATATTGTAAGTATATCATGTTGCCACAGCTTTATCATGCAAAATATTAGTGATTATGTGAAAGCTTGGACGTGATGGAGATGGAGGTATGCTTTTTGACTACCTGTGTTTCATTTTATTATGTGGCTTTGCTGAAATGTCTTTGCATTGGACTTTAAAGCTCATAACTCCAAGAAGCGATTATAAAAAGTTAATCTATGAGGAGCAGAATAATCCAGACCGCTGCAGGGGAGATGGGTCTCTGGGTTGTGAATGTGAGAGTGTGTTTTGGTGGATACAAACCCTCATAAATCACACATATTCACATTACATAGACTGCCCCATAAAGCAGAGCAAATCTCATCAGGTCATGCCGTGTCCCATATGCTTTAGCTCTTGATAAAGCCGTTTCTGTGTCTGTACACAAATATTTCCACTTCTGACCTAGCATACTTCTGACTTTTTTTTTAATCCAATACTGCAATTCTTTGAACAACTGACTTGTTTTGCTCCCACAAGAATTTAAAACAAAGTATCTACGAAGCATAGATTTAGTGTATTTGTGTATGACCTGATCTGCTTGGGAGTGTGTTCATCTATCCCATATGCAGGGTTCATTATATGGCCTCTCATCCCCGTGTAATCGATACTAGTCCAAAAAATCCAGGTCAACTTGGCTCCTGTAGCTCATCTGTCTTATCATCCCTCTCTATCAATCTCAGTCAGTGTTTCTGTCCCCATGTCTTTTTTTGTTCCTCTATCCTTACGTTCCATCTTCTTGCTCCTGCTCTTCCCCTCCTGAAAAATTGCTTTTCCCATCTGGAGTAAGCCCTGCATGAATGTTCCACTATTACTCCTCTTGTGGCCGTGATTAAAAATAGATCAGAGTACAAAAGAGTCAGAATTATTCAAGACTATTCCTTCTCAGCCTCTTCTTGTCCTCCCCTCCCTTCTTGTACATGAGCTCTTATGGTTAGAAATGGGTATAAGATTGAAAGTGAAAAGTTGGCAACAAAATGTTCCAGTTTTAACCTTATTTCCGTGCCCAGAGTCTATATGTGTGTGCGCCTGTATGTGTGAACAGCAGTGATTGTTTGTCAGTGAGTATGTGTTCTGCCCGCGGATCCCTTTACTGGGTGCTGTCTCATGTCGAGCTGTGCATTTGAGAGGCTTGTCGAGGTAAAGCTCCTGTCAGCGCCTGGCCGGAGGGAGTGTACTGATGAAAGGCCTCTTCATCATCCTAATGGGATACACAAACCTCTTAACCAGTGCTGCTGTTTTGGCTTCAGCTGGGTGAAGGGATCCTGAGCAGGAGAGAGGGGAAAAGAGAACACTGAGTGAGGAAGCCGGGCCACACGCACACTCCAGATACGACAGTGAAAACACACACGAGTGCACAGGTTAGGGAAAGGCAACGGGCAAACAAAACAGTGCTGCCGGGAGTCAGCTGCTGTGGACGAGTTGTGACTCTGGCTGACCTTTGGTTTGTGAGAGGTTCAGTCAGCCATGGCCATTAGGATCTGGGACAGAGTTAATACCCTGCTGTCTACGGTCATGTGCCCCTACTCTCCTCTGGAAGAGACCCAGGGTATGTGGAGTAAGACCAAAAACACGTCCTATTATGCTTTCAGCCATGTCGACCGCTTTTGATTTCTTCTTATCTTCTTAACATGTAATCATAATTTGACTGAGCGCTTCTGTTAACGCAACATTTGTAGGTTAGTTTGGTTTGAAACTTTTTCAATGCTAATGATATCTGAGCACATTCACATCTGGAAGTTTTTCAGTCAGTGCGGTCAGTGCTGATATGCATTATCCTAACCTCTGGAAACCTTATTTGGCAATGGCAATGCTACACTTTGTCGGAGGGATGGCATTGTGGATAAGTTATGAAATTAAAAAAAATCACAGTGTCACTTTCCTTTATCCCATCTGCCACTCACTTTGTTTCTTTGACATTTTTGAAAACCAAAGATTACACTCATACGGAATTTGGTGCATATGAGATTAATTCAGCAGTTTCTTCGTCACATTTAACATTTCAGCTTTCGAGTGGAATGTGTGGGGAAAAAAATAATCGGATTAGATTCCGTAAATATATTCAGTTCTCCTCCACAAGGGTTTTACTTTTAAAACAAAAAATGTGAGAATGCTGATGAGTATTTCAGAAGTTATGATGGGGAAGGGTCCATCCATCTGTGCAAGGGCGCATGGAAAAAATAATTTGAGGATGTCATCATCCAGATTTTATGAGGTCAATTTTGTGCCTGCAGATACCAAGGCTGAAAACTATTGTTAAATCCATGGGTTCTTCAGGCCCCTTACTGACGCTGAATTTAAAAACGCACACAGTTTATGTTGTTGTAATCATTGTTCTGGCTTAAAGCCATCATTAGGGAACAGCCATAAATGCAAAGCACAAAAGATAGACTGAGGTGAATTGTTCTGTGGTCTGACAAGTCAAAATGTTCATTTCGATGAGAGGAGAAATCTTTCTAAAGGACGTATTGATTGAACTATCCGTTCGCACAGATTTCAAAGTTTAGGGTTTGCAGTGATTTGAGGCTATAAAAGGGGACATGACATGACAGCCTTCTCTCCCATCAATACTCCAGTAATGCTAAAGACCTCTTTCAAACAGATTTTGCTGTGGTTTGTGGTCAGATCTGCCACCCATTAAAAACAATGCCTTGAGAAATAACACAAAAAATAAAAATCAGACCCTAGACTAAAAAAAGAAATGGAAACCAAAATCCTCTTTTGAATGTTGCTTTTCATGTTGTACAATTCTTCTTATTCCAAACAATTACACATAGATTTTTAAAGCCACTGTAGCTGTGCAGTTTTTCCCTTATCTTCCTGGAGAAAATGACCTGTTCTGTGTAGTGTTGTTCCTCATTACGCATGGTTGTTATGAAAGGAACTTTGCTCCCTGACCAAAAACAAAACCCCTGGCCTAGACATATAAAAATAATCCATAAAATGTTATTCTATTTTCATGTCGGCATGTGCAGACCATTTCCACTTTCTTTGAGAGTGAAATATTTCCAACATCAGAACGATAATATTTTGGGTTTGCATGATCATAGGCTGCTTGCCAATCTGATCAGATCAGGGCAAAAAAGAGCACAGGCAGTCAGGGTGAGGATCAAAGTAATGTGATGCCTCAGGGGGCAGCAGTGGGAGGATAGACAGACAGGAGAAGAAGCCAGCTAGATCAGGACAGAGTCTCTCATCATTATTATCACTGTGTCGCATGCTTTACCCGCACAGTCACCATCGGTCGGCCTTGGCCCTGGATGCCTCTGCTTGAATCCCACCATCTCCCTCTCTTTCAGTTTATATTCATAAACATGTGCAAGCTTTCCTCTCTCACAGCCTCCTGCTTTATTTGTCCATGCCAAAGCAATTTTGTTTTATTTTTGTTGTCATGCCCTGTTCATCACAGCTCACCATCACCACCATATCAGCCATTCCAGTCATACTGGTCCTGGCTCTAGGCTATGGGCTGTCCTCTTTTCTAGCCTAGCCCTTATTAGGTCCTGTCCTTGGGTCAAGGAGACATTGAAGCAACTGCGGTGGAGAAAAGTAAAAAAAACTCGAATTGGACAAGAATGAAAGCCTCATGAATGATTGATGTCTAACGGCTGACTCATCACACAGGGGGGAGGACCAATATTTTGACCTGGAACCTAATCAGATTTACATTTGTGGAGAAGTGGTGCGCACAGGTTGCAGAGATGTCTGTGCACTCTTCATGCTCTGCTGAGTTTCCAGGTCTTCCTGTTTCACAAGCTGTCTGAAATATTGCAATGAATGACGAATGAAGAAAATTATGAATGTAATAAAAACTGTTCTCTGTGAAATAGTTGTGCTTTTTAACTTTTATGTTTTGCTGCTGCGCTGTGCTAAAATTACATGGAAGTCAAGCGAAGTATTGTGGATTTTCTTCTCCCTCTCATTGAAGTGCACCAAAATGGTTGAAAATGTTAGATTAATTACCTTTTTTAAAAAATAAAATCCTGACAGGATCTATTTTGTTTTTTGTCCAATGTAGCAAGTGGTTTGAATTGAAACATCTTCTTTCTCTAACTCTCTGCTGTCCTGGTTTTGGCATGGTTTGAGAGGGAAATTTATTTTGAGGGAACGATGAAGCTAGGTATATAGCAAATGAAGGGAAAAGATCAGAAGGATAAAAAGAGCCATTAGCCTCTGCACAGGACTACTTTTTGCCTGCAAGACCCTGACATTCTGCAGAGTAAGGAGATTGAATCGCTCTTCACTCTGCTTCGTCTCCATTTGTCCTCCACTGCTATCGCCACATCACTTCTTGTCATCTACCTCCTCCACTGTGGATTTTCAGCCTATTAGGGTCCTAATCTTTACTGTTCCTTTGCCTAACTTTCACTCTGTCCTCGTTATCTAGCTATTTCTATCGCTACCATCTTCATTTTCATTTTCCATTTCCACTTTAAGTAAGACTTATTCTTCTAGGTGCTTCTCGAGGTACTTTCAAATGACATAATCAAAGCCATTTATAAACCCCTTTAACCAGCAAACTGACTGATTATTTGCTCTAAAACTTGAAACAGTCCTCAAATATATTTTATCAATATTCATGATTTCAATTATGTGAAACATCTATGGGCTTTAGTGTGAATCTCACAGAGCTAACCAACCATGTTGGGCTTTACCAAGCTCACACAGACACAGTGCCATCCTACAGCCTGTTGCCTGTTGTCCGCTCCATATCTTGGGATTTCTCTGATGCAAGGGGACGCAATAATGGAGCAGAGTGACGCCAACCCTGCTGTGCTTATGCCGGAGTTTGATTGTGCTTTGTTTGTGGTTTGTGTTGTCACCTCTGTCAACTCGATAACGTGTTGGGATGGAGATGTCAGTGTGTGTGAGGATCTGTGCATAAGCAAGGTCTGCTTGTGTTCCTGTAGACTGCTGAACCCTCTGTTTGTCCGTCTGTGTGTGTGTGTGTGTGTGTGTGTGGGTGAGTGAGGTAACGCTCGTGGTCAGTCGATCCGCTGTCAATCCAGCTCATCTGCTCATCTGTTCATTAACATGACAGAGTAGCCCTCCTGCCAAAGCAGTTAGTCACAAGAATCAGCCCCTGTCACAACACATTACAGCGGCATGGATCTCTAATAGCACTGGCAATTTTGGCAACCATAGCCAAAGCCCACCCCACATGTACACACACTAACGAAGAATTGCTCTCTGTCTGCATCCAGATAGTGTTTCTATGTTTCTCCTCGACTCTATTACCATAAAATTCGTCCACATCTTCCATCCTTCTTTCCCTTCTTACATTTCTATCTCCTTGCAGTCAAACTAGCAGCCTTGCTAAAACTTCTCTCTTACTTTGCCCCTCCCTGTTTCCCTCCATTTAGCCTTACTTCAGCTTACTTTTATGCACATAACCCCCATCTCACCCATTTTCTTGTCCTTTCTCCTGAATTTTACTCCCTGACAGGCTCTATTTCTGTCTCCCGGTCCCCTGCTCTCTTTCTTCATAATGCTTGGGGAGATCCATACTTTTCATTTTTAATCCATCCGTCTTCCCCTTGTGTTGCTTTAGTTCTCCTTCTCTCCAGCTCACAAAGCAGCCCCAACACTCTCCTCTCCTTCATTATCACTTGCTCAGGGTGTCTGATGTGATTTGTACAGGAAGTTTGATCCGGCCATCTTGGTGTCCCAGGGGAGCTGAGTTGTCATATCATATGATAAAAACATATGTTGTGATGCGTGTGGTGGACTTCTTGCACAATCGCACCTCATGATTTGTGACTGAACATATTATAGCCCGACACATCCCAAAGAAGGTAACTTAAACCAGGCTTCAATCTTGATTTTTGAACAAGGAACCTATCTGGAATGTAGACAAGTTCAATCCGGATTATAAAGATAAGTGAAAGAGTAGCAGGAAAGGCTTAGTCCACAGTTGTGGGAGTTTAGGATAACTCGTAATTTGTCTGTCTCTGTGTCTCCAGTTTTACCACAGCTCCTAAGTGGCATGGGCTTACTGGTTTTGTTGAGGTTTGTCTATGTGTGAGGTCATGTGTTCAACTCCACCCTGACTCTTAGTGTGTGAGAGACAAAAATAGGGTGAGAAACGGCAGGGATTTACCTTTAGGGCAGGAGCTGTCTCTTCTCAAGAATGGGCCATAAACACTGCCTTTTACCAGTAGCCCTACCTCCTTTCACATACACACACGGTTATATACTGCAGAAATCTGCTTGTGGTCACCAAGACTGAACCATTACGTGTTTTTAGTAAAGTGCTTGCATTCTTTTTTTTCAACTTAAAGAAAGATTCCCAATTTGATGTTTAAGAGATCTCTGCTGTTTTTCCTCTCAGTGTTGCTGTGAGTGTGTGTGTATGAGGCGTAATCAGTTTTAAGGGGCTATTAGAGAGGACAGAATAGTGACCTGGGGCTGGGGGGAGGGGGGTTGTTACAGAATTTGGGAGAGAGGTGGATCAGAGGACAGGAGGCGGGGAGGGGAGAAACTGTTGCCCCGCTGAGGCTGAGCACAACTCGTGTGAGTAGAGTGGGATGGAGGGTGAAGCTTGGGCTAGGGGAGGGTAGCCAGGATAGGGTGGGTAATTACAGGGACCCGGAGAGAAGAGGCCTGTAATCAGCCGGCCCTGAGGAAGGAATGCAGCTCATCTTCTCATGTAATTACAGCCATTTAAGCAGCCCTGGTTTCCAAACACTCATCCCACTGTACTGCTCACCTTTTCACTATGCGTATTTACATGCACAGTCACACAGTCTGCAGCAGAGAAGGACGTATTTCAAACGAGGCTTCCAAGTAGAGGAAGTGAGGTTGCACAAGACCACGGATGATACATGCCTTTGTGTGAGCGGTGTGCTTGTGAATAGCTGTGTGGATGGCATGCCTCTTGAGGAGCTCACTCCATGTGAACATCCGCCATGGCAACAAACCACTCCGGGTAGATTTGCACAACTCTTATCAAGCAGCCGCGCAGTTAGGGCACAGAGAAGCAGTGGCGCCTTACACTCAACACATCCAGCATTATCGGCACAAAGGCACAAGCAGGAAAAGGAAGTGTCTCTTAGTGGCATATGAGTTTGACCTCCACGTACAATAGTTGTGACACTGGTCTGTAATTTGGAGGAGATAATAGGACAACATCATTGTCTCACCCACTCTTCTTCCTCTTCCTCCCTCTCAGCCCTACTTGTCTCCACTTGTGATCGTGATTGATAGAGCTTCTTATGTATGCTTGTGTTCCCATGCAGTAGGTGGTTGCCGGGTCACACACAAACAACACAGGGCCACTTTTTGATGAGCAGTGATTAATGAGCTCGGTGGGGGGTGGCGCCCCCTAGCTGTGGTAGAGCACTCTTTCAGCATCAATGTGCAGCACTAGGCTCTAAGCACCAACACAAACCCAAATCCTTTTAGTGCTCCCACACTCAAAGTCACACTCACCCACTCGTTCAAAAACAGTCACAGAATATGACTTTGGAGTAGGCTGTTGGTTGCATAAATTATGGGGAAAATATAATCCATAGTTGGTCTATGAAGCTCCCGCCATGTCTCAAACGAATGTGGATGGGGAAACAGCCACAAATCTCTGCAGTATTTACCTAGTTATCAGTGAAAAACACAGTTGACTGTCACTCTTTCATTGTGTGTTATTTACTGTCTGTCACTGTGAGGTTGGGTGACATGTTTGCACATGTTTCCCCTATGGCATAGCCTCCGATCGGGCTGATTAAGTGTTATTATTACTCCAAAGAATTGAAGGGTAAAGAAAAGAAGGACAGAAGGTGAGTCCTTTTGAAAAGAAAAATAGGCAGGTCACACTTCATTTACAATTAGACGCTTCCAGAGCAACACACCTTGCAGCTAAGCGTGTGAAATAAACCCCCTTCACAAGCAGATCTGTAAATGAGGTCTTCTGCATTTGTTGTGCATGCGTGTGCAGGCATGTGTGTTGCCATGTCCTCAGGCCCTCTCTTCTTGCCACACGGACATGCTGGATGGACAAGCGAAGCATTTCTGTCACTGTGCATCTCCATCACCTGCTCGGCCTTCTCGCCTCTGCCAATCTGCTCTCCAGCCCTCTGTCACCTACCTCTGCCTGTCCTAGCATGGTCAATGAAGGGTAAAAACAAATGTGGCCGAGTCGCAAGTAAAGAATGACCTCAGGAAGTCTTAGCTTTCAGTTTTTGTGTATAGGCATGTGGTATAATTGAGACAGAAATGTGACATTGTAACTTTGAGCAAGCCCTGGAAACAAAGCTGGTTTTTACATTGTGTTTGTACAACACTACCAGGTGCACATACGAGGTAATTGTTCCTTTAGCCAAGGAAATGTCTTAATTCCACCATGAAAGACTTGATGCACAAGCAGATCTGATCAACTTTACTTGACAAAAGATTAAAAGCGTTGTGCAACTTGTTGTTTTTCTTTGTCTTTTAACAGCTCTTAGATTCCCCTTCTAGCCTAAGCTTCCTGTAATGGGGAGGGTTTCAAAAAGAATTTCTCGATTCAAACAAAACTTACAAAAGACAGATTAAGACCCATGTGCTTTAATGTTAAAATAAGATAAAAACAATAATTCATTTTCATACATTGCCTTCCACATCTAATCACTATCTGTTTTAAATGGCAAACTTTAGTACATTTCTCATTAAGTAATCCCGCCTTAAATATACACATGGCTTCTTTTTTCTATTGGTTAAAAAGTGACAGCCATAATGTAAATGTGTTGCGAAGAGATACTACGAGAAAAGACTCTTACATGCAAAGGAAGCATTCCAGACGGTTAATTCCCAGCATCTTCTGTGGGGGAGAACAACTCTGTTTGAAGACTTTGCAACACTGCAGACATTCCACAACAATTACGAGTCTTAAAGAAGCTGAGGGGGGCTATATGTGCGTGCTGTTCTAGGAAACGTTCCTTAGAGTCCATGGTGAGTACAAAGAATCCGACTGGCGTCAAAATACCCCAAACCAGAACATGTAGAGGGCATCATGAGAGCGCACACAGAGCTGGATCTGTGTCACCCTTAGCAGGAAGTCAACCGCTGCTTCCTGCCTCCTGCTGCCTCACAGCCTTCACTGTGAAATAAAAATAATGGCATGTCTGTTACTCACTGGTGAATTAATGACATTTCCTATTAAAAGATGACCATTTTTGCCCCCTGTGTGCTCAGAAGGGCTGCTTTAAATTGTAAGTGTTGCCTTGGGTGTGTGTGTGTGAGCAGTCAGATGGGTGAACTGCATGACTCCTCACACTCAGTCCGCCTTTGTACATGTGAGAAGTGATGTTGTGTCGCTCCTACATGCACTCCTGTGGCCTGATGCCAACAAACACACACGCAGACATGCTATCACACACTGAGACTGCGTCCTTGCACATACAGTGTTATTTCCATCAAAACCTTCATCTAAATCTTGACGCTTGATTTTTCCAGTCTTCACGTGTCCTCACTTTATTTTTTCCCCCGCTGCTTTCTTCACTCTGTTGCTGTGGCAATTTTTTTTAGCTTGATAAAGATGAGGTCAGTCTGAATATCAATCACTCAGTGTAATTGTCCTTTAAGGAATGCAAGGAGAGACTGTCTCCCTCCATCCATCTCTGTCTCTTTCAACCTGCCTCTGTGTGTGTGTCGGGTGTGTGAGTAACTGACACCGCAGGGGCTTCCTCACAAGAATGACAGTAATGAGGTAGATAGGATGAGGATGATATATATGCTCAGCAAATCAATGTTACATAATAGCTGTTGATCACTATATTAATTGGTCCTGTTGGCCGTGTCACCAGAGGCAGTGTCATATTTGACAGTCTGTCCACACATCTGTTTGTCCTCAGTGAGCTCAGCTAGCTGTGGGCTGCTGCTCCGGCCTTATGTGTGTTTGCATTTAAGGCTGTAGGCTGTCATTTGAAGTCAACTGGAGCTTCACAAAATGCTTTGAATCCAGCACGCAGGAGGAAAGGCAGACTGGGGTAAGGGGGAGCAAGAAGAATAGCTCTCCGGTGTCACAGATGCAACTAGAAGTCGGAAGGGGCTACGGGGTGGGAAGCTGTGCTTTTTTATCTTAAAGGGTGCTTAAAAGAAAAGAAAATCGGAAAAACATTTGATCTTGCCAAACACAACTTGACCCCATGTCTTTTGTGGTTTCGCTCTCTTGTTTGGCCGCTTCAAAGTATTCTTCTGTATACCCTTTATTCTCTCTTTTGTGCTTCTCCCCCTCACCCTTCTATTCCCCTAACTTCTGAGTGCTGTGTTGGGATGGCGAGGGCACTGGAGGGGACAGTAATGACTAACTCTGTAAAGGTAATGATAAAGTACAGATGCTTTAGACTCCACTCTGGCTAGAGGCACTGGGGCTAAGAAAATTACAGTCCACTCTGTGTTTGTGTGTGTGTCTGTGTGTGAGAGAGAGGGAAACAAAGAGAATGAGATGCAGAGGGCAGAAAAAACAACAGTCAGGCAAGAGACAAAGACAGACTTAACTCTTATTTATTTTCCCTACCAAAAATGATAGCAATTCAGTATTCTGTATGGTGTGTGTGTGTGTGTGTGTGTGCGTGTGTGTGTGTGTGTGTGTGTGTGTCTGTCTTCTCCTCGCATGTATTTGAGGGTTTCTTCTGCTGTCCTTTTCCAGACATCTTGTCTTCACATCTTGTCACCTTTGCCCGCATTCCTTTCTGTCTCTCTCACATGCAGGCCTGCCCTTCCGTTTAGCCCGGCTCAATCATTGTCATTGTGACTCTGTGGACCTTTCCACAAAAGTGGTTCCCATCTTGGTTTGGAGCAAGAAACTGACTTGGAAACTGCTCTTTCTGTTTCAGTAGTCAAAGAGCCTGATTCCAGCCATCCCAAAAAAAACTGCTGGCCCAGAGCAAATGATCAAGAGCTTTAACATAGACTTGAAGCTGAAAGGGCTGTATAAGCATAAGTTTTCTGTAACTTTCCCTTTAGTTTAATGTTCAAATATCAACTATCACATTTTAAAATTTTGGCAGTGTTTCCATTCGTAGCACTGTCCATGATTTGGGGAAAGTGTTTAGAAATGCCAGTTAGCATTAGAGTATTCACACCTACTCTTGTTTAAGGAAGCATTTATAAAGTGTCCCCAAGTACTGGTCAATAATGATAAATGGTCTCCTTGTACAGTAATCCTCTGCTGATATTCAAAATATACTCGAGGGAGGTTCGACCATGCATTGAAACAGCGGCATGAAGGCTCTAGCATTAGTTCTGAAACAGAACTGGGACAGGTTTGGTCGAAATAAGCTTTCAGTTACTCTCCTCTGCAAACATGCCTCACAGAGGACATGATGCCTTCACCTACAGTTAAGTTCAGCACAGAAAAATACAAGTTAGTGAGAAGGCAGTTCATAAGCATGGGTTGTCTACCGGCTAGATGTGTGTTTGTTCGCATGATTGTGTGCTCAGGAAAAGAATACATAGAAGTCTGTGTTTGCTGTCAAGCTGTCTGCTGTCTGTCATTAGAGTAATAAAAGACTTGCTGTGCTGCACAGCGAGGAGTTCTCGTCTTTAAGGCTCCTCCATTTTCCACAAATTGCCAGCTGCTGAGCTCTGATGGATGTTTGTATGCAAGCCCCTAAACACAGGTTCCACTTTAAACCCACCAGCTCCATTATTTCAGAAAAAGAGAGGGGGAGAAAAAAAGGCTGTCTGTCTCCTTCCTCTGTCATCCCAAATGTTTTTTTTAATTAAACTGTGCCTCCCTGCAGGCCTCTGACCACAAACACAGACTCTTCAGAAAGAGAGATTTATCCAAATATGCAGGTCTCTCCTCCTATTCTGTCTCCGTCTGAACCGCCGTCTATCTCTGTTTGTCTCTCTGTGCAGCCTCTCGTCATGCCTGAGGAGTGACAGGCTGTATTTCTAGCCGATGTTTGAACACCGACTGATCAATGCTGGACAAAGGGAATAGAGCGGGAGTGAGGGGCAGGGAGGGGCAAGACAATCGGTTATTGACAGAGAATTTAGACTCTGAAAGAGTGGAGGCGCAGACTTTGTAAAAAGAAAA
Source organism: Menidia beryllina (assembly GCA_013363375.1). NCBI lineage: Eukaryota > Metazoa > Chordata > Actinopteri > Atheriniformes > Atherinopsidae > Menidia > Menidia beryllina. Next base: position 5,921,912 of record JABUIW010000010.1, read on the forward strand.
AGAGAGGGGAGAGCTGTGTGAATCACAAGGATGATTGCGATTCATGGGCATTGTTAAGCATCACTTTTAGACGTGTTAACGTTCAGCTGTTACATTTGTTTGTGCTCACATGCATGTGTGCTTGCAATATTGTCCATGTTTAATTGAGCGAGCACAAATGTGTAAGTGCTCTGTGCAAGCTCAGTGAGTAGAGTTGCTTGTTTACATTTCTTAGTTTGTCCTGCTTAAGCGTGCCTGTGAGATAAAGATGCATAATGTAATCCTGTATTTCCTACAGTATGAGATATAAAAAAAATGCAGAGGACAGATAAATGAGTGGTTTGATGATAGAGCTCTTTACTTAAATTCCTTTCAATCTTTTTTTAAGACATAAGTATAAAGAAAATAAATCTCAATATTCTCAGCAACTGACTTTATTGTATTCATAAAATGTAAACAAAGCTGAGATGTGTTTCTTGTTTCTTCTGGCTTTAGAGAAAAATCGCAGCCTGTTCTTACTGTCTGAAGATTTTAGCTGCTCAACAGTCTATGTTTGTCGTTATCGGAGTCTCCTCATAATCTGCCATAAATTTTAATAGGAAGCAGATCCGGGCTGCCAGTCAAGCACACACACTGTGAGCCTTTCTGCTGTAAGTTGTACAGAATGAGCTCTGGCACGTTTTCTGCTGAAATAACCACATATCTTTATAAAAGATGTCTCACTGATGCACCCCTATATCATTAAAGTTGCTGGTTTGGATGGTGTTTTTCATCTCTAATAATCATAACGGGAGGGTGATTTCTTTTGCAGAGCTTTTTTTTTTAATTTCTCAAAGTTTTGTTAGTGTATGTAACTCTGCAATGCAATTGTTGGTATTTACCCATCCCCTCTGTGGGACCAACGTGTCTAGAAGGAGTCAAACAGAAGGAGCGTTATACTGAGTTTTATTCAGTCAGAGTTTAGTGAAATAGTGAGCGAAAGAAGTTTCTGGAGAAGAACAAGGAGGTGTGATGGCAAGAACACAGAGAAAAGGACAGATACAGGACGATGGGTCCATCCCGGGTTAAGCCTCTCTCCATGTGTCCTGCGGCCACAGCAATGCAGGGCTCAGAGCTGTGGTAGTACTCTTTCAGCCTCCTTTTGCCCCGTCAGACAGAATCATTTAATTGGAACAGTGGGATGGGAATAGGAAAGGGCCTGCTTTCCCATATTAGCAGACAATATCTTACTTTCTAAGTAGTTTTTCTTGTTCCCTGGTGGTAGAATAACTGATCAGCTTGGGCTTGATACATTTTGAAAATAGAGCACTGCAAATTTGCCCAGTTTAAATCTGACTGTGTGAAGGCAGTATTTTTCCACACACCTCCTTCTTAATCCACTGAATGCAGAGAATGAGATTTAAGAAGTGTGACATTGCTTTTTTTCTACATTCTTATGTGTATGCAAAGAGGAGGAAGTGCGCTGAGCTGGATCTGCCTGTAGCTTTTTCAGAATCTCCAGGCCAGAGCCAGAGTTGTCAGTTCCCTGCATTCTGCTCCAGTCTTTCACTTAATGCTTATTGAATTCAGATCATTTTCATAAGGAGCAAGTTTTCTTCTGGAAGGTCAGAGCTATGAAAAATTTATAAGAACCTGGTTTAACCTGACTGGAAAGTGATGGAAGGAGTTCCAAGTCGGACGGTGTTAAATCATTATATAAAAAGTTAAAGAGCCATAAAACATGCTGACCTATAATGCCATTAAAAAATGTATATACCTGTATTTGCTACCTTGCATGTGTCAGTGTTTGAACAAATTATTGTAAATTTACTTTTTTTTCCCGATTCATTAGTTTTTGCTCTCTTTTCTAGACAGATAGCATAGTGACATGCTATATGTACCTAAAGATGTAGCACAAAACTGTAGCCAGACCAGAAATATTGTATGCAGGATCTGCTTAGAATTAGTAGAGTAAAAAAACTGGCTGAGAGGTCAGAAATTTTGTATTGCTTGTGCCAGGAGAAGCTCGGCCGAAGTGCCAGGAGGGATGTGTCACATTGGAAATGTCAGGGGATAATGTGTGATCAACAAGAAGGTCAGCAGCTCTCCTCCTCAGCTGAGAAGCATGGACTCTTCTATAGAGTTCCAGGCAGGAGGCCTTCATTGAACAGATTAGTGGGAAGACATGGAGGCAAAATGTCATAGCACTCCTCCACTTATAGTGTATACTGTCAACACCTTAAATGTCTTCTCGAAGAAAAAAAAGACAATCTTAGCCCTACGAAGCTCAATTTAGACACATAAAAAAGTCTTGAGACTACATACATATTGCACAAATCTTTCATAATTCCTGTTTCTTTCAATCTGAGTCCAAGATGTTCTACAGGGCATATCCTGGGGACCCATCGCATTCAGGTTTCCACTGATAAACAGGCAACCTAATCATTTCTGTAATGTGTTTTCTAGAGAGCAGCGACTACAGCGAGGCAGAGGTTCTCCCAGACTCATTCCCGTCTGCGCCAGCAGAGCCTCTCCCAGAATTCCTGCTGGAACCAGAGGACGCTTTCATAGTAAAGAACCGGCCAGTCCAGCTAAGGTGCAGAGCGTCGCCAGCCACTCAGATCTACTTCAAATGTAACGGAGAATGGGTCAATCAGAACGATCATATCACCAGAGAGAGCTTGGACCAGATCACAGGTGCACACACTCACCCGTGCAGAGAGCTGTAGACATCACTGCACACGCATAGTAATGTCAGCTCCTATTTTACAGAGAAAAACATCATCTTCAATTACCAAAATCCATTTAAACTTCATAATCCATTAGGTCCTTTGGGATTTTATGTGCACGTTAACGGCTTTTGGCCTCCAGCCAATGCATTATTTATATGCAGTGTGAAAAACATGCCTTGGTGATAACCCCCCTCTCCCCCGTCTCTGCGTAGGTCTAGTGGTGCGGGAGGTGGAAATATCCGTGTCGAGGACTCAGGTGGAGGAGCTGTTTGGGCTGGAAGACTACTGGTGCCAGTGTGTGGCCTGGAGCTCAGCGGGCACCACCAAGAGCAACCGTGCCTACGTCCGCATTGCATGTCAGTATCCAGTCTGTGGGTGTGAGACTGACCACGAGAAAGAAAGGGAAGACAGTGGAAAAACATTTAGCTGATTTTTCTTCCCCTTTTTTTTTTCTTCAAGCAAATCAATTTGCAGCAGTTCAAGGTGAAAAATATGAGAATGGCAGAAACTAACAGATGACTGTATGTGTGTTGCCCCCTATAGTCCTGAGGAAAAACTTTGAGCAGGAGCCTCTGGGGAGAGAGGTGCGACTGGAACAGGAGGTTCTGCTGCAGTGTCGGCCCCCAGAAGGCATGCCCGCTGCAGAGGTAGATGCCTCTCTCTTCGTCACCATTCTCCCACCTACTCATATAACTGTTTTTTCCTCTCTCTTAGGATTGAGTTAACGGTTTCTTTTCTTTTTTCTCAATAAGCAAGGTTTGAAATGTATTTCTGTTTCACATTGTAAAACCAAAGGAAGGTAACTTAGATGGACACCAGAGAGGAGGGCTGGCTAAATCAGATACACACATTGTCCTAATGTGGACTGCCACAACATAAAACAAAAATGAAGAGAGTAAAGGGCAACCTCTGACACCACCAGTAAAAACCTCACAAAAGCACATGAATAACAGTGAATAATATCCTCAACGACAAAGCTGAAAAAGCTTGAATAAACAGCATCTCATTCTTTAACACTGAGCTGCTCTGACTCTACCAGCCTATCTAATAGCACATGAAAAATCAATGCCACATATCCAAAAGGAAAACAAAATTACTTAGAGATATTTATAATTCAAATAAGAAACCTGTTTTTGACAAACCATGCTGTTGATTCAAATGTCTTATTAAAATGGTTGTATGTGACATTAAAAAAATCATAATGATGATGAAAAAGAGAAATAAGGGGGTGGCGATCACGTAAGACCATCACATAGTAATTTCAGTGTGTTTGACTATAAATACCACTTGTGTTGCTTGTGGTAGTAAGCTATGATATGATCCTCATTATTAAGGAAGATGTGTTGTATTTTTCTGTGGAAAGAATGCTAAAATTCTCTAAGTGTTTGATCATTACCGAGAGTTGTGATGGCTTAATACTCTAAAGGTTTATAGTGTTTACTCAATAGCTTTTTTCATGGTGAGCTGGCTCATGTTTATGCATAAACAGCTGCTGGTTGTACAATGATTTATGACACCAAACAGCCCAAAAAAATATTAAAGAGAAAAATCACGCAACTACAAAGAAAGATGAAAGTTTTGTAACCACATTTTTGCTCATCTTTGATAAGTTTTGTTTTAAATGTTTAGTTATCTTTCACAATGATTTTCTTCTTACACCTTAGCCCTTTCTTTGCAAATAAGTTCCTGGTCTTTTGTAAATGTTTCCTTGTGTATCTGTCCAGGTGGACTGGCTGAAGAATGAAGATGTCATTGATCCATCGCAGGATTCCAATTTCCTAATCACCATTGATCATGACCTGATCATCAAACAGGCCAGACTCTCAGACACTGCTAACTACACATGTGTGGCCCGAAACGTGGTGGCTAAAAGACGCAGCAGCACAGCTACTCTCATCGTTTATGGTAAGACAACTTATTCGTTTTTTCTTATATTCCTTCCTCACAGCTCTTCCTAGAGACAAGACCTCCTATCAATCATTCCGGATAGTACTTCTAATAAAGGTTTATTATGGTGTAGATTACAAAAAAGGACATTTTAGCATTACTTTTGTTCATTTTAGGCTATTGATAGGTTGACCACATGTGAATGTGATAAATATAAATGTCTTCTTCTCTGCCTGTCTTTCTCTGTCAGTAAGCGGAGGTTGGTCGTCGTGGACCGAATGGTCAGAGTGTAACGCTCGATGCGGGCGGGGCTTGCAGCGTCGAACACGCAGCTGCACAAATCCTGCCCCACTGAATGGAGGAGCCTATTGTGAGGGCCTCTCACAGCAGAGGGTGACATGCACCACACTGTGCCCAGGTAGAGAACACTTCCCTTCTAATGTACTCTTGCATTGGGATATCAGGATACATCCCAATGAGAAGCAGCTGGAACTAGAATACACTTAAACTTTCAAGAAGCCATTAAACACCTTCTACTCGTCTCTCTTGTTTACATCAAGCTTTCAGAACTGAAATGCAATCTAGTGTAGACATAAGAGAGACAAAGAGGTTGAAATGTTTTGCAGTCATACTTCTGACTTTGTTTTTGTTGTGTGTCAGCCTGCTCATGATTTAATGTGTTAAACTGAAAAATAAAGCTTTCAGCCATTGCATCTAACGCTACCTGCAGCGATGTAAAGATCAGGCTGGAACTCATATCTCTGTTGTCATTCCAGTGGATGGAGGCTGGACAGAGTGGTCAAAGTGGTCCGCCTGCGGGACAGAGTGCACTCACTGGCGCAGCCGCGAATGCCAGGACCCCCCACCCAAAAATGGAGGAAAGCACTGCAGTGGCAGTATGATGGAGAGCAAAAACTGCACCGAGGGGCTTTGCACGAGAAGTGAGTCACGGATTTCTTTAGTGACTTAGTTGTTTTAGAAATGTCAAGTTAGGGTGAATGTTTACCTTGATGTGAAATTCCCAAATGCCTTCCTTTTGCCTTTTCATAGAGGACAAAATCTGTTGCTTTTAACTCACAAGTTCAAATATCTAGACTCTATAACAACTATTAGGACAGGCCCTAGTAGCATGTTTGCCGCGTCAGGTGATTGTTCAGCTGATAACAGTAAAGCCTTGCTTGCTGTGATTTTCTTTTTGCTCCTAGTTCACAAATATAGAAGTACACCTGCATTTCAAAGCTATATTGTATTAAGCTGTGTTCCTTAGGTATTAAGCCGCTGCTGCACATTGAAAGTGAAAATGCACCGGGAGATGGACTTTAAAAGAGCAAGTTACAAACAGATGATTCAAAAGGGAAAATGTTGCTTTACTGACAAAGAAAGCAACTGATTCACATCTAAAAAGCACGGACTGAAAGTGAGTGCAGAAAAGATAGAGAGAACAAGTGCAGGCTAAGAGAGTGGATCGAGTGGGAAGTGAGCATGACATGGCCAAGTCAAAAATTAGCACAAGGAAGAGCATATGAGAGTGAGTCAGACTCGCACTGACACCCAATGTGCAGCCTGTGATGAACTGGGAGGAATCCAGCTGACAGTGCATTACAATCTTAAAGTTGCATGTCCAAAAAGGCAGTGAGATACATTCATGTACACATTTAAAAAGTCCGGCTAGACTCTAAGCCCTCGGAATGGCTGGACATTGTGCAGAATTGGCGATCGTTTGCACACAGAGCATTACTGTGCTTTAAATCTGTCAGGCGGAGCTGACATAAACAGTGGTGAGATTATACACGTACACTGTGTGATCTGGCTGTACAGAGGAAGGCCGTAAGGAAAACAAGCCCCCAAGTGTCTCTGACTGAAAAAGAACCATGGGAAGCACTGCTCTGTATAAGATCTGTCAGTGTGTAACGTACACAGACACTTTTATATTCCCTGCACGTTCATCTGATTCTTCTGTGGTCACAAGCAGCCCCTCCCCCCTTAGCTACTTTAGTGTTATACTCCAATCGCAAATGTTACATTTTCATCACCGACCAACATCTTCATAACTTCTCGGTAGATTCTAATTGATATTCAGACGAATGGCAAACTCTGGGAAGCCATTTGGTGTTTTGATGATGCTGTGGAGAGAAGGTTATTTGATTTGAGATCCACTAAGTGACACAATCCTGAAAGATGGTTTTGATATTCCTCAAACTGCTCAGTGATGATTCACATTGGCGTTATTTTGGAAATGACTACTCCCATTGGAGAAGATGTTTGTTTTTCAAAGGAAGAAGGTAATAACGTACCCCTTGGGGTACATTGACAGTCATCCCTGATATTTCTAAAATAGTCTTTTACTCTGCCACTAGAAATGTTTCTATTCTCTTTATATACGTTTACTGTTCTTTTACAGTGTATTTTTTCATGTAATTTCTCTTTTTGCATTGATGAGTTTTTCTTATTTTTTCATTGCACTGAATTATCGTGACTTTCATTTGTGTAACAATTAGGACATTCATTTTTATGTTTTTTGTTTTTTTTCCTTTCTTCTCTTATTTTTTCTCCTGTTCAAACAGATAAAAAGATCTCTATTGAACATACAAGCCATCGTAAGTTCACATTTCATGACTTTGCTTCATATTGTCTGTGTGTGTGTGTGTTAGGTTTGGAGCTCTAACCTCTGAATTAACATTTAGAGTTGAATGTGTGCCGTGTTTTGTGTCATCTCAGATCAGGTTCACTTAAAACAGGCCCTACCTTTTTGTCTGGCCTGTTTGTGTGTGTTGACAAACTGGAATTTGGGTTTTGGAGATGTTTTATAGTCTGCACATTGCACCCCATTGATCCATTATCCATGAGTTCTAAAGCATGATGTTTCTCAGTGAAAAACATTTGATTCCTCACATAATATCTGTTCATCAGTGATTTAGTTTACATTCGAATGATGATAATTCCTCTGTCTCAACGTAATGCGAACTCAGGGGAGAGTTCTCCCAGTAATGCACCTAATTTGCTATTGTTCCGTTTCTGATAATAAGTGCGGACGGCTGTCGGATTCTGTTCAGTTGCTCCACGTGAGAGCAGGAGCTCCCTTCTGCCAGCCCGCATGCCTCCGGCTTTCTTCTCCTCCACACATCCCGATACCCTCACTGCCGCTCCGCAGTGTCTTTGGCTATCCTTATCTCCACTCCCCTCCTCAACACACTTATAATCCCTCTGTCCTCTCAACAAATCACAACCTTATCTTCCTCCTTCCTGTCACTTTTGCCAAATTGCTTCCTATCTAGCTCTCTCCTCCTCAGTATATCCAGCCTGTCTGCTACTTGCTTTTTTAGTTGTTTTTTTTTCTTGCTTCTTTATCTCCCGCCAACTTTGCTTGCCTCTTGCCTCTTTTTTCCACCGTGGTGTGACTGGCTCACGTGTACAGGCTGGGTCTGGCTCTGCCAGCATTGGGGAGTCAGGGCTAAGCAGGCAATGGAAATCCTGCTGACCAGTCAAGACCAATCACCCAGCAGGAGAGTAGGAGGGAGCTCAACAGGAAGCAGGTGAAGTCAGGGCCAGCCACCCCCTCACCCTGCTCCTGTCAATGCCCAGACACTCCCCCTGCATTGGAAGAAGAGCTCTTACTGTGCCTCTCTTCGATAATTAACCAAATAATGCATATCAATTGAACATCATAGCACTAATTTCGCTCGGGTTATATTTTATTCCAACAGATAAGAAAGAATAGCCATGGACCTTTTTCTAAAGAAAGCTTCCTGAGGGGCCAAGCTAAAACACTGGTTTGGTGAACATGTAGATGCTTATCAGTATTTGACTGTATGGGACTATTTGGTTTCTCTATATTGGAGATAACGTGCTGTCAGCAAGGCACTGCGACTGAAATACCTTTTCTCTGAGCAAAAGCTGTAGATGTGATAATGACATCGTCAAGACTGCAGTCAATGTTCTTAATATTATGACATTTAGCATCAGTATCTGTGTCAATATTGCTTCACTGACTCAGAGATGATCTTTAAATTTCCACTAAAGCCTCATTGTAGATTTTAGAATGAGAAGGGTGGAGCTGTACAAGTTATTGCACGTTTTTGCTCAAAAAGTGCACAGCAAAGACTGAAGGAGAATGTGGGTTGAAAGAATGGAAGAATGATATGTAGTGAGGGTCAGGCCACCAAAGAGTCAAATGGAGGACTCTGCTGAGGCCAGTGGCTGTTTACATTCAAGAGAGAAATGCAGGTTTTTCCTCAGTCTGTGTAAACTGTGGGAAAAGATAATGGGGAATAATGTCAACATTCCACAGGTAAACCCATTAAGAACCTGGAGTTTGTGCTCTCAAAGCTCATCTTTAAAGTTCAGTTGTCTGTTATTTTATAAAATAACCAGTAGTTTAGGTACTAACTTGATCTACAGTAGAATTTTCATTCCTGGTTGTCTTGTGTTAATGATGTGTTGACTGTCTGCCCCTTTTCCCCTGCTTTTAGCCATGGCCCCTGGTATGGGTGTGGCGGTCTACACAGGTCTGGTGGTGGCCTTGCTGCTGAGTGTGGTCATGGCGCTTTGTATAGGAGTGCTGGCATATCGCCACCGATGCCGCCATCTCCACGGAGACATAACCGACTCTTCCTCTGCTCTCACCGCTGCATTCCATCCTGGAAACTACAAGCCTCCCAGACAGGGTGAGCTCCCACAAACACACATGTTCATCCATGTCATTGTTGTTGTTTGTTTTTGTCTGCGTCTTGTGTTTTTACATATTTTCTTGCTTTGCCATAATTCATTCACTGTGACATTACTATTTTTACCATCCCTTGAATTAATTTCCAGATGCCATTATCTCCTCTCAGTCAGCTCTCCATTCTTTACAGCGTTGAATTTGATACATTTTCAAGCATTTGTCACAGTGTCCGTTCTCTTGCTCTTGTCATCAAATATTAATTATCAACATTTATCCATTTTGTTCGTGTCACTTTTAGCCCACTCTGTGTCATTTCCAGTGATAAGAGGCCTGTTCCTCTCTTTTTCATTCTGTCCACAGACAACCCTCACCCCCTTCATCCATCAGCTCCTCCAGATCTGACAGCTACAGCTGGCGCTTTCCGGGGGCCGCTTTTCTGCCTGCCACAGGGGGTCAATGACAGTCCTCACAAAATCCCCATGACCACCTCTCCATTGCTGGACCCTATCCCCAGTCTTAAAATCAAGGTATACAACTCCTCTACCCTCTCATCCCTGGAGCTGCCGGCCGACGTGGGCTCGGGCGACGGAGAGATCCTCAGCCTGAAAACGGTGGGCACGGTGGGGAGAGAGCGAGAGTTTCACAGCCATACTCTGTCCAGAGAGCCAGGCTTGAGCACAAGTGCTACTCTGGGAAATCTGGGAGGACGCCTTACCATCCCCAATACAGGTAATGCACGCTGCATGAAGTGGCTATTTCAGTGAAAACTGAATTAATTTGAATCCACAGTTGATCAGCAACATCTTATGTTGATTACACTACAAGAGGTCATAATATCTCCTCCTTCAGGTGTGAGCTTGCTGGTCCCGCCTGGCACAATCCCCCCGGGGAAGTTCTACGAGATGTACCTCATTATCAACAAGTGGGACAAAACAACGTTAGTGTCCTTCATCTTTATTCCTTTATTCCTCTCACTGCCTCTGCAGCCAGCCACAAGGCAGAATAGACCTCGCTCTCACCTCAATCAGTAACTTTTGCAATGCAATTCTGCCTGCTGTGTAGTTTATTTGGAGCCATTATCACTTTACCTGAGGACAGAAATTTGAACAAATGCCAGATGATGCCATGACAATTACCTTTTATAAATAAAGTCTGATATTATGTTGCAAACTCATCTGTGGGTGATAACGCAGGTTACCATCTGAGGGCAGTCAGACAGTGCTAAGCCCGGTGGTGAGCTGTGGTCCCTCTGGTATGCTGCTGAATCGACCTGTGGTCCTTACCTTGCCTCATTGTGCCCAACTGGATACACCAACGCCCGACTGGACCCTCACACTCAAGACACAAACACACCAGGGTGCATGGGAGGTGAGAATTAAACTGGCCCCAGCGTTGATTATACTTTTGTTGGGAGATGTGCGAGACATTGAAAACCCTGGTTATGTTTTCACAGGAGGTACTGACAGTAGGGGAAGAGACTCTGTCTTCCCCGTGTTATCTGCAGCTGGAAGAGGAATGTTGTCATGTCCTCATGGAGCAGCTGGGAACATACGGCCTCGTGGGCCAGTCCTGCCCTCCTCAACCTGCATGCAAACGCTTGCAACTGGCTTTGTTTGCCCCCCGAGCACCATGCCTCTCCCTGGACTACAGCCTCCGCATCTACTGTATCCATGACACCCCACATGCGCTCAAGGTGCCGCTTCTGTGTTCACATCTCCTCCACATACATCCCCTTTAGACTGTGTTAGTGTGTGTTTACATACAAACACTTCCCTCTCTCTATCCTTTCTCACTGTTTTTCTTGGTGTTAGCTTCAATTCTAAAGATAACACTAAAATGACTGGGGGACATGTTCACACACATTTAGAAAATATACTCAGAGTGTTCTTTGTTTGGAGTTAAGTTTAAGAAGTCTTACCTTGGCACATGCATGTGGTTGACCACATAGAAAATACGATTTTTTAAAGAATATATAAATAAAGAGAGAATATATGGCATGAATATAATAGGCACACAGTTGTGTTCAGCATTGTGCTACATGTAGATACACTCAAACCAAATGTCAATACCCACATACAGTATATCGAACTAGTTGCACAGCAGCAAGTCCCCAAAGTGATTATCATAATTTACTTAAGTAAAGATTAATACAGAATCTATTGATTTTTTTCCCTCCCATTTTCTCTGGCTAGTCTGAATAAGCAGTATACTGTATAAAACATTAATTTATCACAAACCAGACATGCCAACAACCATGATAGCAGCCATTGTAGGCTCTACTGTTACTTTATTTTTCTCTCAGAGTATATTATATATATTACGGTGTTATAGAATATATTATAAGTTTAATTTACTATCTGAATTATTCTCTACAGTCTCTTGCATTGCATCTCAAATTAACTGACCACAAACATTTCCCCCAGTATCACTTAGTGAAAAAAAGCCCTCCTACCTCTTTTTCTGCCAGACATTTTCTCTTCTACTCTTCTACTTATGAGACTCTTAAGCCTCTTAAACACCCACCTCCCTGCTCTGAACTGCTTTTTGGATCTCTCTTAAGGGCTGAGATCCATTGTGAGTAACTTTATCTTTACTAGCATCTAGTCTTGAGCCCAAAGGCAAATTCTTGGAAAACAGAATTTAGAAAACTATGATGCAGAATTTTGACAGTCTTTGTTGCTTTGCACCAGATGATTTCATCCAATGCTGATGTGGTGATTATACACTTAAGAAGGCTGTTTGTTCTTACACGTGGGTTGTTGTCCTCTTCTTTCTTTTAACAACAACCTTTTGCGTCCAAATTATATTTTTATTAGAATTATACTTTTTAATTAGAATTCTTTGAACTTCTAAGTGCCTTGGATTGTTCCTTAATCTGAATTTTTAGTTTTAATATAACCGGTTTACTAATGGTTAAACCCACACTTATACAGTGTTTCTTTTTTTATTTGGTCTGTCTATTTGTATATTAATAACAAATATCAGCAACATGAAAATTAAAAGATATTGTGAATGACAGACAAGAACCCAAGCTAGGTTTCTAAATATTTGATAACACTGCTGGTATAAACATGTTTGATATTATTTAGCAGGCGCACAAGAGGTAGAATGAATTTAATCAAGACTCCAATTATGGATGTAGGTCGTTTCAAATATCTGGTTCTTCACATGAGACCACTGATTTTGAGAAGTCAGACTAAACCGAAGATACAAGTCTGTAAAGTTTTCTGGAAAATATGTCAATGTCTGAGTTTTGAAAGGCATTTGGTAATGATGTATTAATGAACTTATTCCATCATGTCTGTTAACTTCAAGTGCTGGTAACAGCTTGTATTCACTGAAAAGAAAGGCAGAGAAAGACAATTTTTCTGCAAAAAAATGTTGTTGTTTTCACTTGTACAACCTTATGTTTTCAGAGACGTTTCAACAGAGTTTAAGTTCTGACACAATTCAGATGTTAAGATACTCTTGTCTTATGTTTTCGGCTTATTTTCCTGAAATGCTCATTTAGTACACTTTGATGATAAATAAAAGAGGTCAGATATTATTATTAAGTCTGAGATCAAAACACCACAAAGGACCTCAGCCATAATCATGATTATTAATTGATATATTATGTACTTAGAATACCCATATTACAATCCTAAAGCAGCAATATATATTTCTCTTTTCTAATTTCCAAATAAAAATACCGTGATCTCAAAAGCCACGGACAGATCTAATGCTGTTCGTCCGAGGGTGATGGAATGATGAAATTCAGTGTTTCTGCCTAATCAGAACAATACAGCATTGTTTTGTCCAGATTTTTGTTTAATCCCCTTGCATGCTAATTTTGTAGAGGCTTAAAAGAAACAGGCACAATGTTTAAGCAATAATTGGTAAATTTGCCTGACGCACCTAATTTAAATAGTGGTTGGATTTTGTGCTACTTGATCTAAACCTAATACAGCCCAGCTGGAGATTTCACCTTTGATTTGTAGCATAATTTGAAAACCCACTTGCCCTATTATCCACACACATGCAGCAATACACCCAAAAAGTGGTAGGCCATTAAGCAGTAAAAAGTTCCACCTATCAAATGTGACATATAATTAGAACAGGTTCAGATCCTATTTTAATTAGGTTTTGCAATGTGAGCCTAAAATGTCATGATTGAAAAACAAGGCTCACATAACAACAAGATATCCATCCATCCATCCATCCATTATCAATACCGCTTATTCCCTGTTGGGGTCGCGGGGGGAACTGGAGCCTATCCCAGTGGTCAACGGGCGAGAGGCAGGGTACACCCTGGACAGTCCGCCAGTCCATCGCAGGGCAACACACAGGACATACAAGGACAAACAACCACTCACACTCACATTCACTCCTAAGGGCAATTTCCCCAATCTCCAATCAACCTAACATGCAGGTTTTTGGACTGTGGGAGGAAGCCGGAGAACCCGGAGAGAACCCACGCAGACACAGGGAGAACATGCAAACTCCACCCAGAAGGGTCCTGGTTCCCCCGGGGTTCGAACCCAGAACCCTCTTGCTGGGAGGCGACAGTGCTAACCACCACACCACCGTGCCGCCACAACAAGATATGTGAAGTGAAAAAGAATAACTTTAAATTAATTTAAATAATTATAAATAGAACATAACAGATATATGATGTTTGCACTGTATTGAGGTGCGGCACAAAATAATAACCCTTAAAGTTAATAAAAGATATTTCCATTGATGCTTTGGGAAATAGAGACATACCTTACAAATCCACCTTACTTCTTCAGATTAAATTTTGGTATGATATATTGAATCATCAGGCCCCAGAAGACACAAGTACTCAAAAGTAGAAAAATAACTGAGCTAGAACTAAACATTCAGTGAACATTTTACCGTCACCACAATCCAAAATGCATGACCTTCAGCTCTTTCAGCTCTCGCACGTTTTCCACATTTTCTGCAATATGAACATCACACTTGGTTTAATCATTTTTAGAGGATTCATAAAATGTGACGAGCCCCCCTCTCTCTCCCCCTGCCTCTGCAGGAGGTGCTGGATTTGGAGCGGAGTCTTGGCGGAATTTTGCTTGAAGATCCCAAGCTGCTGCTCTTCAAAGACAGTTACCACAATCTCCGCCTGTCCATCCACGACATTCCTCACACCTACTGGAGAAGCAAACTCCTGGCCAAGTACCAGGTGACACAATGCACGATGTATACTTGAGACTTATTAGAAGTATAACTGGTGGGCTTGATACTTTCTCTGCTGCCCTACAGCACACCTCTGCTGCATTCTCTCAGCCACAGAATAGAGATTACAGTCTGAACATGTTGTGAATAAACAAACAGGAGATCTGATAGTGGACCCAATTCATGGACGTTGTGCTTTAGAAATAAATCTGAGCTCCAACACAGGGGGTACACAGAATTGTTGGCATCACCCATTATGAAAATAAAGCATTCCATCCACTCTCTGAATGGAAACTGAGTTGTAGATTCTTCCAGACTCTCGTGCAGACAATAAACCAACTTCAATTGCAGTGTTGAGATTCTTTCTCCAGCTTTCTTCTTGAACAGCTCTCCTTTGTATGACAGGAGATACCATTCTATCACATTTGGAGCGGCAGCCAGAGACCCCTTCACTGCACCTTCAGCCTGGAGAGAGGCAGCCTGGCTGTGTCCCAGCTCGCCTGCAAGATCTGTGTCCGGCAGGTAGAGGGAGAGGGACAGATATTCCAGCTGCACACAGACATCCAGGAGGTAAGGCTTACGGCTGAGCTCATCCGTGCCAAGTGACGATAAAGTTGTAAAGCGATCACGCAGTCATTCAGAGGCTGATCTCAGTTCCTTTCGCTTCCATCTGCAAAACCAGACTCTGCCACCACACTCCCCCCTCCCCTCGGGAGGCACCTGCCTGCCTTCCTCCCAAGTGGGACCTTATGCCTTTCGCCTGCCTGAATCCATCCGTCAGAAGATCTGTGCCAGTTTGGATGCTCCCAGTGCTCGAGGGTGTGACTGGAGACTGTTGGCTCACAGCTTGGGCTTTGACAGGTCAGATCTCTCATATGTCAGTTTGTGTCAGGAGCACACCTTCAACATTTTGAATATCAAAGTTTAATATGTGACTGTCTGTCAAGCTACATATTTTAGCTGTAGCTTGTGCAATATTAAAGTGTTATGAATCATTGAATGAATTAACTTTTTTGTAATCAGTGATTGGTTACTTTTTTCTTCTCACGTCTTGCCAAATCTCTCTTCCACCGCAGATATTTGAACTACTTCGCTACAAAGCCCAGCCCCACAGGTGTTCTGCTGGACTTATGGGAAGCATGTCACCAAGGTGACGCAGACCTGGTCTCTCTGGCAACTGCATTGGAAGAGATGGGCAAAAGTGAGGTGCTGGTTGTCATGACAACAGATGGGGATTGTTGATTGGGCAAGGAACAAAAGAATGAGCAAGATTTTTTTTTATTTCCACCTCCGTGATGAGAAGGAGAACACCTGCCTATGGATATGCACACGTTGACGTGGATCTTTGACCTACAAAGAATTTTGGTTGCTTTACATATATTCATATTGTTTACCTCACCTCTTTTGCTGACTCATGATCAGCCACTGTAGCTAGATATCAACCATAGCCCATCCCCATTATTGCAATCCCACAGCTATCCTGATTCAGCTTGAAGCCTTCAAAGCAATGTTGCAACCAGTTTGGATATACTGAGGAAAAAAAATTGGTATCAAGTCGTCTGAAAAATGTGATGTCAACTGCCTTCAAGTACTGAAAATAACATTATTCTTGTATATTTACGGCAGTGCTTTGGGACAAACGCGAACATCCATGTATGTGTCACAGGCAAGTGCACATGACAAAAGGGGATCGGCCATATTCCAGTAGCAGCATGAAAGTGCATGATTAAAACCATCTCACCTCATGGCAGGGACTTACATTTCTTGTCATTCAGTGAATGACAGGTGGCGCCATCCTGCCCACGGCCACCCGAGACAACACACACTGAAACACAGGCGGGCCCAGTGGCCATTAGTCCACTCTGTGACACACAGATGAGGATTGGTTGTCTAACTGCCTCGTAAGAAGATCGAATCCTAAAGGTTTGAGTCATATTGCATATGGCCTAAGAAAAGCTGCCTTCTTCTTTGTGGTAGGAGATTGAATTGCAAAGTTAGTTTCAGAATTGGCGGATAACTCAGCTGACTCTATATTGTATCAACAAATGCCTCGAAGCCTTGGCATATCGCTCTGACTCGTAGGGGTGTTTCTCTTTCATTTCTCCTTGCCTTCTTCCATCATGCCGGCACACTCATATCTGCTGAGAATAAACCACATCATCCGGTAATAGTTTCCTTTGGGGAACGCCATTAATTTATTATCCATATTTGTGGATTACCTGTTTTGTTTGTTTGTTTCAACTGTCATCAACACTATGTTAAAATAGAAGCTGTTTTGTCATCTTTGCTCATTTATGCAACTGACCTGCTTTTCATAGTTTTTTTTTATTCAAGTAGAATGAGGCGATGGGAAGATAAGGTGCACAGCTGATATTTCCGTTGTGAATAACAAATCCATGTTTATGTTGTTCTTTTGTTTTGGGCATCTATTGAAAATGTAAAATATAAACTGTCAGACAACAGTAGAAACGATCACGGGGAATTAACTGAATGCGTATTGTGGAAGTATTTTTGCTTTTCTTAAACTGAAAAGAGTTTCCAATTATAACAATTAAGCTAAATGAATGAATATATTTTACTTGATATCAGCCGGTCAGCTAGGAATAATTGCAGGTAATTTACCTCAACACAAACAAAAATGTGTTTCAAATTTCCTCCCCATCATTCAGCTCATTATGTATCCCCGTTTTTTAAATTGAAACATAATGTTGATCTGCTTTGTGATCAGAGTCCTCAAGCTGTTGGCATTATCCACATTGCTCTGTCAGTTTTTGTCAGACGGGAATTGAAAATTCTTTCATGCGTAACATTAACATTCTATTCATTCTATGTTGTTGAGTCTTTCTCTTCCTCAAAGCAAAAAAAAGAAGAAAAAAGTGTTCATATCTTAAAATGATAAAAACCAAAACACCGGCAGTATCCCTCTTCTCCAGCAGTGAGTCATGTCACTGCTTTGTCTGAATGGACTGAGCGCACGTGTGTGTGTGTGTGTGTGTGTGTGTGTGTGTGTGTGTGTGTGTGTGTG
>JABUIW010000010.1:5939361-6017432 GCA_013363375.1 Menidia beryllina
GTGTGTGTGTGTGTGTGTGTGTGTGTGTGTGTGTGTGTGTGTGTGTGCGTGTGTGTGTGCGTGTGTGTGTGTGTGAATGAATGAATTGGTGTGCGTGGGTAGTTGGATGTGCATATTATATATATATACGTTTGTGTGTATATATATATTTGCACACATTTTTAATATCTGTCATTTCTCTCTGTAAGTGCTATGCAAGTACAAAAGAAAAGTGAAGCTTTTCCAATTCTTTTGTTTCCTGGAAGAGTAATTCTATTTTTTCAGATCAGGACATTGACAGGGTTTTCATTTTGTATCCCTAAAGTGGTTTAAGATTGGTTTAACATTCTTGGAGATGTTAATCCATGTGGGAATTCTCTATCAGGACTGGAAGAGTTGGATCGCCATCCGAAAAAAGCAATCAATGTCAAAAACAAAGTGGTGCAGTGGCTTCAGCACAAGTTGAAACTATAATTGTGAACTCGTACCTGCAGGTCTTTGCTGTGAAGACATACCTGAACACAACCGGTTCAGTGCTTTGGATCCCTGAACACTTCTCTTAATTCTTGTTACAGAGACTGACTAGCTTTAGACTTCAGTGTTTGTTCCTTCAGATTTCTTCAGTGTCTGCTGGATATTTTGCCATATTGCTGGATAACTTATGCTGGAGCTCTACTGGATTTAAACATGCTCCCTTTCAAAGAGATAAACTCAGCCTTTGTTCAAGAAGTCAGACATTTTTATGGAAAACTAAATGGATTCAGTGACATTATTTTCTCTCTGTAAAGTACCAATTGTAAATAAATGTCTAGCCTTCTTACCTGTAACTGAATATAATTTTTATGCAATAAATTATATTTCTTAGTTTAACAGCATTGTTTGTATGTGTCTGTTTTTCGCTGAGTTAAAATTCAGTATTGGAGAGCCAAGCACTTCACTGTAAGCAAATTCCTCACAGCCTTGCTCTGGATCTTGGCACTTGCCACTGTGAGACTAAAGTTGGCTTCTTTCTCTTCAGTTACACCTTTCTTTAAATGAAAATGGTCAGCCAGCACCATTTTACTTCATACCTAAATGGGAGAATTCCCTTCAGGTCCATTTACCTTTAAAAGCTTTTAACTGGCAATCTGACATGCCATCACAATTACAAGGTCTTAATGGTGGTCTTCAAGGATCGAGCTGGGCATTTACATCGAGGGTTGTAACCTCTGTATTTTTTAATGACTCTAGGATGTGCGGGGACTTGTTGGATTAAATTCCTCTATTAAGAGCTAAGTGAGTCGTCTCCAGTGATTGTGCACTACAGCAAGGTTGTAATGACTGGCGACACTTTGCACCTTTTTTATGAATTAAATGCACTGTTAATTAAGGATTGACTTAGCACCTTTCAGTGCAGACGTTAACTGGTTATTTTATCATTTGTGAAATGGTGGTGCAGCAGTGGACTTCATCCTGACTCAACCTTCCTTTAATCCCAGTGCAGGATGTCTTTTTTTTAACCTTTAACTATACAGAATTAAGAGTGAGGCTAGTATTAAATTAAATAAGGGTCAAATATTACCCGCTTTGAAGTGCATGCATATAAGCACATGAATAAGCACTATATTTATCTTGTGTAAAATACTTAACATTTGTTTGAGTTTGTTTTTTATTTAGTTCACTAGATTTGGGCCTTTTACATGTCATAACTGGTTTAAATCATAGGTCAATAAAAGTTCTGCCCAAATCTTCTTTTTTTTTGTCTCAGATTCGTTCATTTGTTTCCACTATTGTCATTTAAGGTGATTTTCCCCCGCTGTTTTTATTCATGAAGGAATTTAGCCAGACCTACTGGCCACATCAAACCTCTGAGCCTAGTGAGCCTGGTCTCGTTGGGTCCACTGCACTGCACCGCCATCTTGTGGAGAATGCAGCACAGTGCATGCCCAAACCACCTTTTTGGATATATGGATATAAATACCCAAAAAATCTCAATACCAAAAAATAAATAATGTGACAAGTTTGGGATGCTTGTTCATTTTAAATGGTATGATGGAAGAAACGCTTTTAGAGCCCTATCATATTTATTAATTAATACTGGTGAAAATAGTGACCTTTAACGAGGACAGAACAAATGTCATCCCAATATCATTATCGTACTTAAATCTTTATTCTGAACGGTAGTCGTGCAGCAGAGTGTTGTGTTACGTTACGGATGGCGTTCAGTTCTCTATCGGGATAAACATACTTTGTGTTACCAAAGATATGCATCAATAGTTATTGCCTAAAAGAGTTAGTGGGGATTGTTTGAACTTTTAACATCAAAAGTCTTACAGTAGCCGAACTAGATGTCAAAGCATACCTTAATAATTGCGTACCTTCTGTGTGAAAATTCGTGCACATGAGGTTCATATTATCTGTTATCATATTACGGGCATAATGTGTGCTTTAATCACACAAAGCTATGCAAGTAAAGGCGCTTTTCCTCAACAAATATCCGGTCTATCAAAATAATGTAATATCTGATGTTCTCTCTGTTAAGCTATTAATAGGATTTTCTTTTCTCAATTAGTCTAAAAATAAAAAGAGATTGTAATATTACTTATTTATGAGCAAAAAGAAAAATTAACCCGAAATCCTATATATTTTGGTTTGGTTCCAATTTGTTTGTCTCTACTGTTGCAATAATTTCGCACCGGAAGTTCAGTTGTCGATGGTGACTTTCAGGAAGCTACACAAATTATCAGCTGACCTAAGTCGACGTTGGCTTTGAAATTGGACCTTTGTGTCGGGAAATCATTGCAAGAATGACACACAAGAGACAGCACCAAGATTTCTGAGATAATGAGAGGTACGTTTGTTGTTTTATTATTTCACCTAGAGGAGCATGTAGCACGAGTCGTAGTGGTGGCTACATTTGTTGTTTCCAACTTAGCTAGTATTTAGTATTTACCCAGAATCGACCCAATTAACTAATCGTATGCCGTTATACAACACAAATAAAGCAAATGTCAAACCGTCGCCAACAAACTATGATATATGGAAGTGAAGTTTTGCGCGGAGCTGTAAAATATAGCTAGGAGAGCAGCTAGCTGCTTACTTTTTCTTCTTCTTTTTAGAGAAACGGCTGAATGTTTTCCCTTAGTTAAGCATCTTGCAGAAACTAGTTCCTCATTAACACACCTACAATGCGAAGTCAGCTTTGTACAAATATACCACAGTCCATGTCCTTTTGCAGAGGGATGTGATGTCTGTGTTTGTTCCCACGGGATCGCCGTCCGCCGCTTGTTGTTGAAACTCCTCACGTGATCCCACAATGCGGAACACAGAGGTGTGTGATCCAATTTGCAGGTACTGCTTAAAGTCAAGCTGTCACATGCCTTTAAACACGAGGTTCTGGGCTGTTCTATCTGATAGAGCATTTAACGGTGGCGCTCGATGTGTTTTGGGCATTTAGGAGATAAAGGGTTTTCAAGGTGCCTTCGAGTCGATCTTCGCATTGTGAGGATGCTTATCATGCAACAGTGGCACATAAATAATTCTGCGAAATTCCACATTCAGACTCCAATATGAAGCCTTGGTTTATTTTTGTTCCATCATAAACATGATCACAGTATGCTCATAAGCTGCCTGCTCCCAGTCCCTCTGACATGTTGATTTTATGCTTTGCAAAGAGGCCGATGTGTATGTTATTCTTTTATATCCATTGCAGAATAACATAAGATTTTGACTTTTGTTTCCAGGGCGTAAATCCCTTGATTGATACCTCGCAGCTACGTGATGGAGATCTCTGCAGACCATGGAACTCTGACATGCAAAGCATTTTTTTTGTCATCGTAGTTTGAAGTAAGTGTCATCTAAAACATGTTCTTGGCTGCAACGTTTTTATATCCTGAGGATTTTGCTCATCTCTTACAGCGATGTCTCTGTTTGTTTTACTTTCTGCTCAGATTTCTTTTACTGCCTTCCATCTAACGTCTTAACTGTGCAAGTATCCTGTTTCCTGTGAAAAATGGACCACACAGAACCCGTGCTGCCCAGCGTCAACTCATCGTACGTTCCGACTTTATTTGCTGACCAGAGCACAACAGATGAAGATGGGGAGGGTGAGAACCACAGCCCCTCTGCGTCTCTCCTCCCAAAACGTTCCTCGGTGCCGCTGGCCGTACGCTACAATCCGGAGGATTCGTACTGTCTGGTGTACATCATCTTTTTCCTGATGGGCATCGGCTCCCTGCTGCCCTGGAACTTCTTCATCACAGCCAAACATTACTGGCTCTACAAACTTAGCAATAACACGGATCAGAGTGCAGAGGAGGAGCAGCGCTCAGACCTCAGCGTGAGTAGAAGAGCTGCTCAATACCACTGGTGTCTGTACAGACAGGAAATTTTCATTTGTGCGATTCAGCACACTTCTGACACGCTGCTGTCCTATGACAGACGATGGGATGAAATTACGTTTCGCATCACTGAGAAATCCCCTTATAGAACAATAATGCAGTTAGAAATGCCTCAGGCCCTGTTTAACAGCGAGTTATATTAAGGGATGACAAAAGAGTCGCTGGGAGGTTAATGTAGGAAGAAAAAGTAATACAGGATGCGAGCAAATGCATGTGTACTTTTATTCAGGTTAATCCTCAACATGTTTTTTTCTTTTCACAGGACTACTTTGAAAGTTATCTGGCCATTGCCTCAACTGTGCCTTCTGTGATGTGTCTGATACTTAACTACGTCCTTGTTAACAGGTTGACTCCCCCGTACCAACACACACACGCACACGCACACACACACAGACTATGTACTGTGGCCTGATTTATTTTGTCTGCAGATGTTTGGACAGAACAATGCCACATTTCTTCCATGTAGCAGCCTGGAGACCAAACTGTAGTAATCTAATTTATGCTTGGAGTGTAAATGCTGTGGGGCTCTCTGTCTTTTAAAGCCTTTTGGATTTCACATGAACATTGTGTATGTTATATGTAATATAGGTGACAGTTTCTTTTTTTTTTTTTTTTTTCTTTTTTAAAACTTTCTGACTGCAGTGCAGAAGCATTGATACTGTGTTCATTCAGCTCATCTTTGATGACATCAGCCTCGTCAAAGAACGTGTTTGTTTTGGTTTATAGGCTGTCTCCAAACATTCGAATCCTATCGTCTCTGTTCGTGATCCTCTTGGTGTTTGTGGTGACCACGGTGCTGGTGAAAGTGGACGTTTCAGACTGCAGGAGGGGATTTTTTATCGGCACGCTGTCCAGTGTGGCCGTTGTCAGTGGAGCCTCCAACCTTTTCTCCGGGAGCATGTTTGGGATCAGCGGCCATTTTCCCATGAGGATCTCCCAGGCTCTGATATCAGGTAGTCTTTATTCTAGTCTGGACAGGTACAGGTTTCTTTGGGACATCTGTTTAGGGACCGTGTAAATGTTTTTTTTTGCCAGTTAGCATGTCTTAAATGTAAATAGGTGTAAATGCCCAGATGTTTTATATTTCAACCGTTTATTGTTTGCAGAGTTTATAACATGAGACCTTTTTCTGTTTTAGGCCAGGCCATGGGGGGCACGCTGAGTGCTACAGCATCAATAGTGAGTCTAGGCGTAGGGGGCGATGTGACAGACAACGCGCTGGCTTACTTTCTGACAGCTGATGTCTTCATCCTGCTCTGCATCATTTCCTATTTGCTTTTACCAAAGCTGACATATTCAAGGTCAGTATCAGCAAAATAGAAAAATGTTTAACTCACCTGCCACACCATCACTACAGAGTATTTTATTTCTGTAAAGATACAGTTATTAGAGATGTGCGTTTTACCTTTACAGTTACTTTACACATGGCATTAACAAGTGATTCATATATTAGAGCTAACAGACAGCACAAATGTATTCCCCCTTTGCTCTGCAGACACTACATGCTGGCAGCGACATGCATCACTCCAGGAACAATCAATGAGGGCCAGGAGGCAGAAACCATCGTCCCACCGCTTCAGCCAATCCTTAAGAAGGCCTGGGTGCTTGGTCTGAGCGTCTTCTACGTCTTCTTCATCTCCATCACCGTGTTCCCTGCAGTATCATCAGGGATCCAGTCTGTCAACATGGACAGCAGCAACCCATGGACATCGACCTACTTCGTGCCCATTACCAGTTTCCTCCTGTATAACGCGGCAGACTTCTGCGGCAGGCAGGCGACGGCCTGGGTGCAGGTCCCCGGACCCACCAGTCGGCTTCTGCCTGCACTGGTGCTGTGTCGCTCCGTCATGGTGCCACTATTCATGTTCTGCAACTTCCAGCCACGGGACCACCTCCACACTGTCCTCTTCTCCCACGATGTGTATCCTGTGGTTTTCAACTGCCTGTTAGGTTTGTCAAATGGTTATCTAGGAACACTACCAATGATCTATGGCCCCAAGGTGGTACCCCGGGAGCTGGCAGAGGCCACAGGGGTGGTCATGTCCTTCTTTCTTACTTTGGGATTGGCTGTGGGATCTGCATTCTCTGTGCTCATTGTGCATCTGATCTGATTGACTTTAAAATGACGTGTCATATACAGCTGTGTGGCTGGAGCATGTGCACCTTTTTCAGATCTGACGCAAAGTGCTCCAGGACGGCCGGCTGTCTGCTGTGAGGGACAGTGCAATCATGCTCTACACTTTCACCAGACCAACAGGTCAAGACCTGTTCTTACCTCATGTGGTGCGTTAACAGAGATGTGACACAGGCAGCCCCTGAACTGCCATTTGGAAATGTGCCAAAGCATGCTGCTTTTATCGTGTCTGACCTTTCAAAACCCATCAGAGTATTTTAACGTGTGCAAAAGCATGTAATAATTGTCTTTGCAGAGGGATTGGAAGGTCAGTAAAACAAGTTGTAAGCGGTATGTGTATATAAAGACCACTTCTTGGATAATTGTGGCTTTTTGTCCACCGCTGCAGTCTTTGTGAACCGAATAAAAGGAGGATATTTTTGTGCTATCTGAACGTTTCCGTTTCACATAATTTTATCACTGATGTCTATGCAGTGATAAAGCCTTGCTACTTCTGAAGAAAACTGTTGGCAGTTTAACTGTTTGTAGTTAAACTGATTTGTTAAGAGACAGGAGATTTGTGTAATGAACTTTTAACTACAAATCACAGCAGTGGTGTGGGATCACTTTAATTGTTAAAGTTTACAGATAAACTGACAATTGGCCAGAAGGTTCAATGCAAACACATTTTAGATTCTTCCTGTGCTGTAGAAACAGTGATTTACAAACAGTACGAGGAGTGCAAACAAGGGGAGGTAACCTCCAAATCAGCTGATTAAAAAAATAGTCTACAAAAATCAGCATCCGTTCACAGGTCAAATGTACTGCTGAAAGTAATGCCAGTTATAATTACACTGAGCGTTTTTTCAGATACAGGGGAAAGTGAAATAGCTGATGGGATATAAGCTGTTTAGACAGCCCAAATGTAAAGAAAAGAATTCAAACTGTTACAACATAAACAGCAAGCAGAAAAAGAAGAAAATCCCAACAGTGAAGTTCTGACGGCTGCTTTCTGGAGCAGCAACAGGTCAAGTTTCAGGCCAACATATGGAACCATTCCCTCTGTACCCAATAAACCTAAATGCACCCCCCCTCCTAAAAACAAAAATAAAAACAAACAACGTCCAGTCCCTTTCCACTATAACAAATTAAAATAGCAAAGTTAATTTTAAAAATCACACATTGCAGTTGTTGAAGCTTTTTAGAAATTAAGTGGGAAGCAGCACTACAGTATTTTCTTTTATTTCCCAGTCAGTTTGTGCACATCCTCCTCTATACCCACACGTGGCGTTGGCAGTGAGCCACAGCCTGGAAGAGAAATAAAGCAGTTTAAACAGGGCTGTCACGCCATCACTGCTTGCTGATGTTTGCTGTGTATGAAAATGACACGACTACATCTATTCAGTTCATCTCTCTCGCTCTTACGTGTAAAAAGGTTCATATACTCACATTGCACCGAGTAGCCGTTTCCATGTTCTTGCACCAGAATTCAGGCCCCCATGTACATTGCTCTGTTCCCAGCAGCCTGCGAGCAGCTTCGGGACACGCTCCCAATTTCTGTAACATGCATGAAAAGTTCAGACACCGGCATGATTAATGCCTTTTTCTGTCCCTTTTCAGCACAGTAGTCCTTACCGTACACACGAAGTCTGGGTCGAGCATCTGGAGCAGCAGCTGGACGAGCATAGGCTCATACTGTTCGATCAACTGGTCACACTGTTGTTGCGCACGAGGTAAAACATTAGGGCATCTCAAAAAATGATACGGGCAGGTAAAGACAAAGAACCTAGCCACTAACCTCAGTCTTATAGGAGTCAGGCAGGAAACTGCACACCTTCTTCACAGCCTCTTCAATCTCAGCCTCTGTAGCATTCTTCTCCAAAATGCCATCGACGTAGTTAACGGCCAGTTTACACACATCACAGAAGCCACCAGCCTTAAAACGGGCCTGGTCAAGTTTAGCTGCAAAGAGTTTTTACAAAAGTTATTACCTACAGACTGAAACCACTCATTTGGTTACAGAATTTTAAAAAAATTATACAAATACATTTAATTTCCTATGTAGAAAAGAATATACCAAAACACTGCAGCAAATAGTGAACTACTTGCATGTTTGAAAGTTTAATATTCATTACATGCATGGGCTGTGCACAGGGCTAGCTCCCTGTCATCATAACATATCCATTTAAAGTGGTGTTCACTGGCATTTGCTGTGTGAGAGTGAACTTACCGACATATGCGCGGCTGGCATCGTTACAGAGAGCGAGCACGGTGCAGATGGTCTTGGGGTCGGCCTGCTGCACCAGCAGCTCAATGATGGCCTGGCCGTACGTCTCAATCAGGTCTTTACACTGGCCGGACAGAGAGGAGGGCAGAAACGTGCACACCTTCTCCACAGCCTTGATAACCTCCTCCTAACATGAGACAGACGGGTCAGCATGCTGGGAGCAAAATGCACAAACACTGTGTCTGCAGCCTGTATTGGGTCTATGTTATAGACACAGACAGTACAGGCGCAGCATCACACATCCCACCTCTGTTGCTTGGTCTTCCAGCATGGACTCCAGCTGTTTCATCACAAACTCACAAATGGCACAGGTTGGGGAATCCCGGACACGCACCATGGGCTGAAACACAGAAGACCACAGATTCTTATGTACACGCACAACTCTGTGCTCCATGTGGCTTCTATCATCACCTTCAGAAACGGTCAGTTCCTCTGCAATCATCTACCTGAGCTGGTGCAGAATCCACTTTGGTGGCAGGGAAGAGCTTGGCGGCTGGGACAGCTTTAGCTGCAGGGATAGCCTTGGCAGCCTGAAGCTTCAGCATGGGAACAGACTTCTTGGTGGCAGAGCAGAAACCAGCAAGGGTGCAAATCTCCTTGGGTTGCTGAGGACAGAAGAAGATCATTATTGTAGGGTGAAAAGACAGTGAAAGCAAGTAAGGAATACCACTACATGCAGTTAGCAAAACAAAGGGGATCTACATGCCATTCCACAATACCATGCAAAATGGAAAGGTTTCTTTGCAGCCGGGAGAAAAAGAAGCCTGCTTACCATTACTGAACACAGCAACACACACCCACAGTGGCAGAAAAAAAATGAACAGTGATGCCAACTGAGGCATTCTCAAAGGATCAGCCGTAGCTTTAAAAAGACAGCCATTTTTTGTCACCGGTGCATCTCTTAGCTTTCACCTTCATACATGCTGAAACCATCAGTGTAATGTTCCACCCAAAACTCAAGTCTGTGGCTCCCAGTTTCAAGTTTTTAAAGAATTAAACCACGAATAAAAACAGTTTAGTGGGTCGAATAGACTAATTATTAGTTCAATATTCACAAGCGGCATCTGTGAGGTGTTTAGCACTAGAAGTGGACAGCACAAGGAGAGTGAACTAAGGGTTAGAAGGCTACAGGCTGAACACAGAATGACCTACCTGTTCCTGAGGAGCAGCACACAACCCAGAGCAGGATGGGAATTTATATGAAAGAAAAGAATTTAAAAAAGGAAGGGGAACAAATAAGAAGGAGCAGAATGACACAGTTGAAGAGGTGAAACACGAGGAAAGAACATGAGTAATGAAGACAACACAAATGCAGAGAATTTGGGGGGAAAAAAAACAAGAAAGAAATTAAAAAGCTATTTAGATCAGTGAATAAACTGAAACCAGCAGGCCAGGTGGTGCTGCTGCAGGAGCAAACACGGGCTAGGCACCATCACTAATTATCAGAGCCAGTAGTTCTAATGGTAAGATGGCAACTGCCTCTCAGATTTAATGGCTAGTACAACTTACGTGGCTCACATGTAAAAACATACTTAGAAAAAGGATTAATGAACCGTCATTAACTCGAACCTATTATGTGGGAGGCTAAGAGGACTCACCATGGACATGAGCTGCATGACCACAAGGGTCCCATACTGGCCAACATACTGCTTGCACTGCAAAGAGACAAAATACAGTCAACATAAGATATCTGCTTTAGTTTGATAAGAAATAAGTTCAAATAAATCTGCAAGAAGTTCTGAGCAACCCCCACCATATCTGCCAAGCCTGGTCCCAGCAGGTCACACTGGTTCTCAATATTCTGAATGAGAGAGTCGATAAAGGAGGAGTTGGCCTTAGCTTCTGCTTGAGCGTCAGTCAGGAACTTGATGCAGTCCTGGCAAACTTCATCGCTTCCCTGCAGGGGCAGAGGATTCACGATCAAAGTGAGACAATATGACACAGCAGCATCACAACGTAATTGTGTTCATGGGGGTGCTGAGCTGAGCAACATACCTGCTGCGCACTCTCCTGCTTAGGGGGGTCCTGTTTGAGGTTCTTCTGGGGGTACAGGAGCTGGGGCACATTGAGCAGAAAAGGAACCACTGGCTGGGCAAGGTCCATCTGTGGAATCTCATTGGACATGATCTGTTCCTGGGCCTCAAGCTTGGCCAGAGATGCCTGTTGAGATTTACAGAGTCCCATGGCACCACACACCACACCTGGATCCTCCTAAACAAACAAAAGCAGAAGTTAATTCAAAACATCATTTAAAGAGCCCTCTGAACAGCTAGGGCAGAAGTGATTTACACTGTGAATAATTGTTACTTCCGTTATCAGTGTTTGTGGAAGGAGACAGATAACTTTGTCAAATGTCCCTCATCATGAGATTAAGTGTTACACAATGAGTGCTCTGTTCTCATTTAGACTTAAGTCCCTTCCCCATCAATAGCCCCTTTTCAGTCCACTGCGCTTTGCTCACACAGCCACTTCTATGTCCCCCTCCCTCTCTTCCGTACCAAAGATCAGATGGGTCATCAACAACATCCAGCACAGGGGCAGAAACTTAAAATAACAAAATCTCAATTCCATTTTAGCAGGACATTTGGCTAAACATTAACAGATTCTTGAGAACATTTCACACTGTCCAGATTGAAACTGCTCACCAATTCCCCAGTGATTATTCCAATGAGGATGGGGTAGTAGCTGTCCACCATCTCCTTGCACTGCTCAGTCAAACCTTGATCAGGGATGAGCTGGCAGGCCTTCTCCAGGTATCCGAGAATCTCAGCCTGCAGTCACAGAAAACATATGCTGAACATCATCAAACAGTCTTTAGATCTCAAAATGGCAACATTCAATTACAGTTAAGAGATATGATGTCAATTATTAGTTCAAAGCACAATTTCTCACCTCGGTTGCATTATCCTTCAGCAGCTGCTCCACCACCATCAACACCTCTTTACACAAATCACATGGCACCGATTTCTGATGACAGACATTTGGGCGTGTAAATATAGAATTTACTACATGTCTCTCAATGAATGTATGCTGTTCTACAGATGTTGATGCTAGTTTTTGTCATTGAGAGTACTTGAAACCGTAAGAATAAATTTAAATTCGTCTCACCATCTGGGGCTTGTTCCACACATTCTGCTGACAGTGAGGCACAGCTCCACACAGAGAGGCTGTCTTTACATTCTGACACCAGTAGGGAGGACCACGAGCACACTGCTCAGTGCCCAGCAGAGGGGTCGCCACAGCTGCAAGGCAGAGAAAAGGCAGATTTCAAACCATTAGCCATGTATAGGCTATAGACACAGGCATGTATAGGCATAATAGAACATGAAACTTCCCCATCTCAAATTGCTCTGGCTAGATTCATAAAAGATTGACTTCCCATTGCCCAGTCCTGCAAGCAGTGACCAGATAACGAATTCTGCAGCCAATTTCCTTTAAACCCTTCCAAAAGGAAGTTAGCAAGAGTTACTTTCAAGCCTGATGCTTCTCCATACATGTTCTCCTAAAGTGTATAGGCAGAAGTACAAAAAATAAAATACAAAATTCAGACAACAGCCTGTCCTCAATTAAATTGAGTGAATGTGAAACGTAGACGCATGACCCAAGATCTAAAGTACATTTTATTTGCATTGTTGGTATTGGCTAAGATTAGGTTTCATAATGACAGCCTCCCAGTTTCCAAACACGTTCCATTAAGTCTTAAAACCAAAGGTCCAATCAGAGAGGAACTGATACAGTCATAATCCTCCAATAGTTAAAAAATCCCTTATAAAAACAAAGTTATGCAAGTGGAATTAATAAAACAAACATGTACAAGCTTGCCAGGGGCATTGTGGGTAAATACCATGCCCATTTGTTTTCAAACCTCTACCAAGGACAAGAAAAAAAAAACACCACTAAATCCTATTAGCATGAAAAACAGAAGAAATCAGACTGTAGGCAGCAGCTGCACAAAAATATTGCAGAAGTGAGAATCAGATTTTAGGATGAACACATCTGATCTTTTGTTAAGTGACCGATCACCGCCAATAGTGAAGTGAAAGTGCAGCTATGTGGGAAAGCACCCAACACTTCCTCTTCATCTCTTAAAGAGAAACAAACGATCTCTACATGTCCAAAAGCATTAAAAGAACAAGACAAAAATTGAGGGGGAAAAAAAGCTGGCCAAGATAAAAGCAAGTGAAC
The DNA here is from genome assembly GCA_013363375.1 of Menidia beryllina. NCBI lineage: Eukaryota > Metazoa > Chordata > Actinopteri > Atheriniformes > Atherinopsidae > Menidia > Menidia beryllina. The sequence continues at coordinate 5,952,305 of JABUIW010000010.1, forward strand.
TTTGCTTACAATAGTGAGTTTCTGTAAAGTAGTGACTCAGATCAATCACCCACCATAGGCCACAGGGCCCTCCAAGCCTCCACTGAGTCACATGAGCAGGCAGGCAAAATAATAAGCTGTTCTCATGCTAACAGGCTGATCCAACTATGTCGACATCTCTCCAAACGATTTAAAACTACAGTAAACTATTTACAGCAAAAGTTATGGTAACGTGATTTTATTAAAGCGTGATTTATAATGGCTACCTGGTCAGCAAACCGTTCAAACTATCAGAATGTAGAAAGTCCGCAATTTATGAACGTCCTTGAACTGTGTTGTGTTACGTCTAATGAATGTCTAGAAGAAATAAGAAAAAAGGAGAAAACAACGGTACATGCAGGAATGCGGAGAACACTCATTTTATCCAGGTCAAAATTAAAGTAGACCCAGTATCAAACCCACACAAAAAACAAGAGCTGCTGTTTGAAGGCAACCATGATAGCCAGCTGGAGGGAAAGCCCAGCTTTTGCCCTGATAGGAGGTAAACATTACAATATTTTCAAATCCAAATTCAAACAGAATGAACTAATATCAAAGGCAGAAACAACCTTGTTGGTTTCGCTAAATATGACCCGTCTGACTGACCCAGTTTAACTCTACAGTTAAAATAAGATAATGAGAAGGTTACAAGCGATAAAGTGGAAGGAAAAAATATTTTTACAAGCTACTAAGACTTAAATGAAAAGCTTTAAACCGAAATGTTGGTTTAATTGAGCCAACGTTCTTCTGGTCCAAATAAAAAAAAAACGAGTGGACCAACAAGGCACCTGAACTCACCTTGTTCAAAATAGAGCTTATCAGCCCAACACAGAAACTAAGCTACACGGAAACGAAGACAAAATGGGACGGGGCTCCTGGACGTCAGCCAACCCCCTCTTCAAATGACCATTTCCACTGCTTTTAATTTAAAAAAAAAAGCCACACACTCATTAGAATGTTTATCGTGTGCTCGCGTAGAAACGTCGACGCCAACTTGCGTTAGCTAACAGGCTAACGCTCCTTAGCAGTTCCCACCAAAGGCCACAGCAAACCTCAAAGGAAACACGGTCACCGTGTCAATTTGCACCGCTTATGTGATTGTTTACGTGACTTATCTCGATTATGCCAACACAGAGTTAATTTAACTTTAAAACACAACACCTGACAGTAGCTGTTGTTGACCGTTTAAGTTAACTTGTTTACCCAGGCTGACGCCACTTACAAAGCTTCCTCGTACCGCTAATGAAACGCACTTCGTTGCGCAACCAAAAACCTCTTATTGAGGCCTGATAACCGCCAGAATAAAGGCCAATATATTGCTCAAAACGCACACAGTTGCTGCGCTGTCTGGCGGAATTACCTGTAGACACCAAAAGCAGAGTTAGGAGGAGCATGACTGCGCTGTTGGCCGTGTGTCCTGTGTATTCTTCGGTTGTTGTTGTCGACTGCTGAATGGTGGCTGCTGCAATGCAGCCGGAGCGCGTGCTGATGTCTTTATGATGGCTCACTGTCAGCTGACTGCTCAGCGAGACACGTGACCCGCTATCAGCTCTGATCCGCTGGACTCTTGATGTCAAAGATGAAGACCTTAAAGTGGGTTTTTGATAATCGTTCGTGCACGTGCTTAACTTTTTGTTCTAACTGAGTCGAGTTAGTGTTTGTTAGTCATTTCAAGCAGAAATGAGGTGTTTAGATGTTCATCGTAAACTTCAAATCTGGTAACTCTGCAGCTTTATCACACCAAAGCCAGTACTCAGTTATTTCAAAATTAAAATATATTAAACTAATGTCTGTATATACATTTAAAAAACTTTTTTTTATAATTGTCATTTTAAGTTAGTTGACCCTTGCTAAAGCATTGAACTTCAAAGGTGACTTACCTAAGTGCTTCTTGGTATTGATGTTGTGTAAGATTTAGCTTAAATGAAGCCAACACATACAACTGAGGATCTCTCCTCTAATATACAGTATCTAAAAGGTTTTAAAAAATGTTTTGAGGTTATATCGGATGGCAGTTCATGCAATATGCTCAACGATACATGGAGTTTGTAGGTTTAGTGGAAATTTGATTAATGTTCTCAGAATGGACAATTTATATTCCTTCAACTAAATCTGAAGCTGAAAAGGAACAGAAATTCCTATCACATGACTGAACATCACATGGAACAAAATGTCCTCTGTGAGCTATCAAGTGAAGAACAAAGTTTGTAACAAGAAGAAAAAACAAGTTTATTATAATTTATGCCAGCATCCACAAGCGAGGTCACACAGGGAAGAATCACACTCTCTGACTGGACCGGACCAGTGAAACCTGTAAAAAATAAAAGGAACAGGCATTACTCAAGAGTTAGGTTACAGTACAGTCAGCAAAACATAGTGCAACAGAAGGAAAAGGACACATTTCAATGAACCTTCTAAGCTGGTTTGTTGTCAGTACAAACCCTTTTCTTCAGTAAGGCTCTACTAAAGTTATCTGAGGATTAAAAAAAACATCACAACTTTTGTGTTGTAATTTAAAGAAAAACTAACCAAGGAACAAAAATGAAAACATTCAACTGATGTATTTCAGGTCTAGAAGCACCAAAACTTTAAATATGATGAAAAGGCAAATGTTTCTAAGCCAAAACTGAGTCCCCACATGAAAGCAGAAACCCTGCTGACCTTAGAGGACGTTTACATTCAGCAAAAAAATGCTTTTGGGGAGCAGGTCTGAAAATGGAGTCGGTTTCACATGTCTAATCACGGGCGAGTTTCTACACACTTAATTCTGCTTTCACATTTCTGGGGCTTCCCGTCTTTCCCCCTGCACTTAGCTCAAAAACATCCTTTTGCATGGATTCTTTTTCAGCAGCCAGTCCGATATGACACAGTATGTCATATGTACATCTGACACCATGGTATAATCCTTCTGAGGCATAATTATGCACTAATTTTAGAACATGGCCGGGCAAGATTTGACCTTTTCCAACAGATATTTTTGCAGCGTTGGCGATTTCTAGTTTGCCATCATATGAGCAGACAGCTCTCCATTTGTGTGGTTCCAGTTCCGCCCTGTACCAGATGGTGGAATGATTTGTTGGTCTTATTAGTTTTTCCTGTTCTCTCTGATACCGATGCACTCAAGCAAGACAGTGCAAGATTTACATTCTCCTCCTTTTTCACCTTTTCTTACCACGCTGTTATAAAAAACTACAACCCATGCTTTGCCAGAAAACAGATTTCATTGGCAATAAACAGTCATTACTGCGTTGGGTATTTCTGCTTTAGTTTCACAAAGTGGATGTAGGGCAGGTTGTATTAGTAAAAAAATGAGAAAAAAAAGGGGTAGTGGCAGAAACTGCCTATAACGCCTTCATGACGAGGGTTTAGCTTCTTCTACTATGATATAAGTTTTTTCCCCATAGTTGTAAGAGTGCAAAATAATGCTCAAATTGTACATGGCGTACTTCTGTGTGTGTTCAAGTGGAAGGCTGACTTCAGGGAATATGAGGTTTACTCAAACAATGATTTATGGAACTTATGGTTTTTGACAACTTCTGCTGACTTATCCAGCCACAGACAGTAAAAAGTAGACTCTGAATCCTAACTGAAGGCAACATTTCACTGCTTTCCACTATCAACCCAACCAGGTACTGAGGTAAGTATTTTAATCATTATGACATTCTTATGACATTCATAGCACTGTGGACTATCTAATGAGTTAATACATCTCTCACCCCATTTTCTGACTCCTGATAGTTTAAAAAAAACAAAAGGTTTATCTGAAGATGGATTGATTAACATTTAACTATTCAAGTTAATTTTTACGATTATTTTTTTTCATAATTAATATAAAGGAAATATGTTCATAGACTTTTCTATCATATATATATATATATATATATATATATATATATATATATATATATATGTATATATATGTAAACATAGTTTTCTTCAGGTATGAATTTGATTTGCATTAGTGATACAGTAATGACAATTTTGTTGCAACCCTGAATGCATTCACAACAATTTGAGATGCAACAGCTATAACCAATTATTTGAAATACTCGTGCCCCTAGCCCTGCTGTTTTTTTTTTGTTTTACAACAAATGGAGATGAGCTGTCTTCCGCTGCCATGCCTTACATTCACTCACTGCTGCGGACCACAGCAGCTGGTTTGTGAGACCTGGTCTTCTTTCTTCAGCACAGTGGGCCTCACCACATCCACGTCACGATGCAGGTGATCCAGCAAACTGTTGAGGATACTGGGGGCTGCGTAGAAGTCGACAAGGAAGAAAGACCCTCGGATGTGCCTCTCATTGTGTTTGGTTATCTTGTAGGGCAGCAGTCTCTCTCCCAGGTTGTCTAAGTTTCTGACCACGGCGCCCCGCTCCATCAGAGTCTGCACAGTCCGCCGCAGAGCGGCCGCCGTCTCCGGCCGCTGCATCGCCTTCAGGATCAGCGCCAGTTCGTACCGAGGCATGGCTCCTGAGAAGTAGTCCTTGTTCCACACTTCCTATCCTGCTAGCACTGGCTAGATGTCATTGCCGTTGTTTTCAGTTAAACGTCGACCATGTTATGACACGAGGGACAGGAAAGGTCCTTCCTGGTGACGTAGAAAACATGCGCCTCTGTTGACATCAAAAGAGGAGTGTTTACTTAAAATGCACCTCTTAAGAGCAAGTGAATACAGTGTGGCTGCTTTACTACTATACATTTTTATAAATATACGCATATGCATTGTACAAAAATCTAATTTCAAGAACGTGCAGCAGCAACAGAGGTCTTGCTCCATTCTAATTCTCAGTTAATTTTCCTTAACTGCAGTGCTTTCACCTAAAAAAGCGCGTGGTACATCTTCTGAAAATATAAATTTTCGGACCAAACAAAAACATCGAGCAATTTATGAGAACTTTTAAAAATAGGAATCAACAGGCACGAATTTAAGGCAACTCTTGACGTCATCATTATGCGCCTCCGCTCCCCCAGCATTTCCTTCCTTTCCAGAAGGAGCGTGGTGAAGATGGCGTCGCAAAACTCGGTGCCGAGTGATCTTTACAAATGCGTGTACACCTTTCTCTTGGAAAATAAATTCACTAAGGCGGCCCAGCAGTTCCTGAAGCAAACAAAAGTTGTAAGTAGCTCGCGTTGGATATTCGGTAGCTCGTGCTTAGTGCTGTCTACCTTAAGTCTCACTGGGTTGTGTGGTCCCCGTGGAGGACCGCACAGCCCGGTGAGATCAGCACGTGTGGCAGTACACGCTGTGCACTGCCGTTTGTGATTGAAATAGTTAATAATATAAAGTTATAGAGCAACCAATTTGCATCATCTATATGTTGTTTTGGCTTTATACTGTCCTAAATCGTTTTATTTACAGAATTCTTTTTTGTTTCTCGTTAGAATCCCCAAGATCAAAATGAAGAGAGCCTGGTCAGCATTTACGACTTCTGGGTGAAGTGAGTTTCCTTTGCAAGCATTTTTCATTGCATGAATTTTTGTTAACAAATAAAAATGTATAAAACTAATCATGTCAACATTCCTCTTGTGTTTCTTTAGAGGTGCAGTATATGTTAAAGATCACTGCATTCAGTCTCTTACGTTTCAAGCTGGGTAGAGGTCTATATCTGCTGAAAGACTGAGTAGTTTTACTTTTTTTAATCGTCAGTGTTGGCACATAATCTTTTGGTAATATTACAGAAAATCCTGTTTCGCATCTTCAAATTGAGTTTTTTAGAAGCACTGGATATCATGCAGTGTCTCCTCATCTTGACCAAAGGTCCTGTGATCAGATATTCATTAAACAACACTGCTGAAGTTCTTCAAAGTTATTCAGAATGACCAGCTTTTTTCTTTTAACACCAGAATGGAAAAGTTAAATCAACAAATGCGTTCAATGACTGGATCATGCACAGTTTAACACACACATAGCTGTAAATGCTGCTGTGGTTCCTCTGGAGCTAGTCTCATGGGAATGTGGTATAAATAAAAACTTGTTTTTCAGAAATACTTGCGTAGAAGACTGAGTGTGGCATTTTTATGAACTTTGTAAGGGACTTTTTGCCTTATTTACATAGGTCACCTGAAGCCAAGAAGCGAAAGGCACCTCCAAATGAACCTGGTGGTGCAAGCGGTCCGTCGGCCAAGAAAGCGAAAACCAAGGCAGAAAGCTCCAGCAGCGAGGAGTCGAGCAGCGATGAAGAAGCTAAAGCTAAACCGACGAAGCCAGCTGCAGGTGAGAATGATTGTATTTCCTACTGAGGTTGTCTTTTCTTTTGCATCTTTAGCAGAATCTTAGCTGCATTTTTGTCTGCAGCCAAAGCAGCGCCTGTAAAACAGGGAGCCGCTAAAGCTGCGTCCAGCAGCAGTGAAGAGACCAGTGACTCAGAGGAGGAGCAGGCCCCCGCAAAGACTCCTGCAAAGGTATGAGAACACGTCCAAATGCCAGGTAGATGCTAGAACGTGTTGGTGGAAGAAGTGGCTTCATATGAAGTCAGTGAGATGTTTTTTTTAATGTAGCTTCCAGTTAAAGGGCCAGTTAAAGAGACACCAGTTGCTGCTGCTCCAGGCACCACAAGGAAAAAGGACAGCAGCTCCAGCAGCGAGGAGTCCGACTCTGAGGAAGAGCAGCCTGCCAAAGCTCCTGCAGCAAGTGAGCCAAAAGGCCCAAGCAAACGAGTAATTCAGCTGTCAGTGATTAGAAGTAACTCAATGTAAATCTGTTGTTTGCTTCTATTTAACAGAAACCAAAAGTGGGGCTATCGCCACACCCAAAGCAGCTGTGCCACCCAAAGGGGCAGCTCAGAAGAAGCAGGAGAGCAGCAGCAGTGAAGACAGCTCCTCAGAATCTGAAGATGAGCCACCCGCCAAGGCTGCCAAGGTAAACATTATCTCTGTATAATCATGTATCCTTTATGTCAGACATGGACCCTTTGGGTCAGTGAGGTCAGCAGTCAATAATAAACCCATTTCATTTGTTCTGTAAGGCGCCAGCCAAAGCTATACCAGTAAAGAAGGCAGTGGCACCAGCTGCCGAATCAAGCAGTGAAGAGTCTTCGTCTGAAGATGAAACTCCACCGAGCAAGAAACCCAAAGCAGGTGAGCATATGGACCAGAGGCGCAGTGGGACAGCAGTGAACGATGTTTATTGTTTTCACATTAAGTTTAACACGGATATAAAAATACAGAGAATTCAACAGAGGTCTTCATTTATTTTCGATATTTTTACTGTTCTGATACTGCCCCTTGAACACAAACCCCAGAAACTGCATCCATCTGGTGTTAAACCCTGTTTTACTTGATGCTGATCTGATGCCTCCATCCTCTTAGGAGCATACAGTGCCGTCCCACCTCCTGCCTCAGTCCACAAAGCTCCTCCTGCACCAGCTGTCAACAAGGCCAAGGCCGACAACTCTTCAGACAGCAGCGACGACAGCAGTGATGAAGAAAAGAAAGCTCCCGGTAAGAGCAAAAGAGAGATGGAAAACTATCATGTCAGCATTTTTAATGAATGTCTAACGGGGAGTGAATTTGTGCAGCAAAACCGGCACCAGTAAAGAAGGCCAGCGCCAAACCTGCTGCGGCCAAACCTGCTGCAGCCAAACCTGCAGCAGCCAAACCTGCCGCAAAAAAGCAGGAGTCCAGTTCAGATAGCTCCGGTAAACGTCGGCAGTCAGTCGCTTTTTCCCAGGTCGAAGCTGAGCCTTACATTCTGAGCAGGCGTACATGTTTTTCTCTGTCACACTCTCAGATTCAAGCTCAGATGAGGAAGAGGCTAAGAAGCCTGCTGCTAAAGTCACCCCAGCTAAGGCAGCCCCGACTAAATCTGCCACAGCTACTCCCACCGGTAAAACTCCACCTACCAAGACTGCCCCAGCTCAGGAGTCCTCCTCAAGCTCAGGTGAGAGAAACCAGATTAAACGAGTCACCTCTTCCAGTTCCATGTCTGGTTCACGGCTGTTCTGATGTGCAAACGGCTATGTTGATTACATTCTAAACTCTCTAAACGTTCTGGCCTTCCATCCTCATTTCAGATAGCAGCTCTGAGGATGAGGCTCCAGCTAAACCCTCAACTAAGACCTCAGCTCCAAAGGCCCCTGCTGCTGCCTCTAAACCCCAAAGCAAGGCAGCGACATCCAGCTCCGACACAGACAATGACTCTGAAGAAGAACCGGTGAAAACCAAGGCTAAACCTGCAGCTGTTAAAGCGGCTACACCTGCTTCAAAGCCGGCCACCCCCGCGGCTAAAGCTAAAGCTGCTGCGGCTGAAAGCAGCTCAGAGTCTGACTCCTCATCAGAGGACGAAAAACAAGTAAAGGCTAAACCTGCAGCTGTTAAAGCAGCTACACCTGCTTCAAAGCCGGCCACCCCCGCAGCTAAAGCTGCTGCAAAAGAGAGCAGCTCAGAGTCTGACTCCTCATCAGAGGAAGAAGAGCCAGCGAAGGCCAAGTCTACACCAGCTAAAACAGCTACACCTGTATCAAAACCGGCCACCCCCGCAGCTAAAGCTAAAGCTGCTGCGGCAGAGAGCAGCTCAGAGTCTGACTCCTCATCAGAGGATGAAGAGCCAGCGAAGGCCAAACCGCCCCCTGCTAAGCCAGCTACACCTGCAGCTGTTAAAACGGCTAAACCTGCATCAAAACCTGCCACCCCCGCAGCTAAAGCAGCAGCAGAAAGCAGCTCAGACTCTGACTCCTCATCAGAGGACGAAGAGCCAGCGAAAGCCAAGTCTACACCAGCTAAAACGGCTACACCTGCAACTGTTAAAACGGCTAAACCTGCATCAAAACCGGCCACCCCCGCAGCTAAAGCTAAAGCTGCTGCAAAAGAAAGCAGCTCAGAGTCTGACTCCTCATCAGAAGACGAAGAGCCAGCAAAGGCCAAGTCTACACCAGCTAAAACGGCTACACCTGCATCAAAACCGGCCACCCCCGCAGCTAAAGCTAAAGCTGCTGCGGCTGAAAGCAGCTCAGACTCTGACTCTTCTTCCGAAGATGAAAAACAAGTAAAGGCTAAACCTGCACCAGCTAAAACAGCTACACCTGTATCAAAACCGGCCACCCCCAAAGCTAAAGCTAAAGCTGCTGCGGCAGAGAGCAGCTCAGAGTCTGACTCCTCATCAGAGGATGAAGAGCCAGCAAAGCCCAAGTCTACACCAGCTAAAGCGGCTACACCTTCCGCTGTTAAAACAGCTACACCTGCATCAAAACCTGCCACCCCCGCAGCTAAAGCTAAAGCTGCAGCGGCTGAAAGCAGCTCAGAGTCTGACTCCTCATCAGAGGACGAAGAGCCAGCAAAGGCCAAGTCTACACCAGCTAAAGCGGCTACACCTGCATCAAAACCTGTCACCCCGGCAGCTAAAGCTAAAGCTGCTGCTGCGGCTGAAAGCAGCTCAGACTCTGACTCGGAAGAAGAGCCTGCCAAGCCGGCGGTCAAAAAACCAGCTCCAGCAGTGACCAAGAAGCCTGCAGCTAAACAGGCAGAAGAGAGCAGCTCTGACTCCTCCGATTCGGAGACGGAGGCCAAGCCTGCCGTGGCCAACGGTAAAGCAGCGCCCTCCAAGACGCCCCCCATAGCAGCCAATACGGCGGCAGCAAAGCCAGCCGAGTCTTCATCCAGCGACAGCAGCTCGGAGGAGGAGGACAGCGGAAGTAAAGGGAAAGCTGCCGCATCAGCAGCCAAGACGCCGTCTGCAGCTAAAGCTAAGGAGAGCAGCTCCTCCGACAGCTCGTCAGAAGAGGAGGAGGCCCCACGCAAAGCGGCCACCGCCCCCACCACCCCCACGGCGAGTACGTGTGAACACGCTCATCGTAACGAGGATGTTCTAGCGTTTCATTTGTTTCTGCCGGCCTGGGATCTCGTAGGATGTCCCTGCTCTGCTTACTGTGGTGCTGAACTCTCCTTCCTCTGATTCCCACAGAAACCAACGGAAAGACAAAAGGAGACGAAGAGTCATCAGAAAGTGAGGAGGAGGAGGAGGAAACCCAGCTGAAGACGCCAAAAAACAAGAAAGTAACAACCACACCTCAGACTTTTCCAAAAGCCAACAAGAAGGTAAGAGCTGGGTCGCAGTTGCTGGGGTTTTGTGGAGCAGCTGCTTCAAACGGGGCGTCTGACCGAAGCCGCTCTCTCTGTTAGTCCTCCAACATACCCTTCCGCAGGATAGTGGAGGAGCACGTGGATGTGGACCCCCGCCTAGCAGACAACTCCTTTGATGCTAAGGTGAGCTCACTTTACTGTTTTTAACCCAATGACTTTCTGTCAAACATGGTTATGTTTGACAGAAGCCATCAGTCAAAGCTGTCTGTACTAAATGGCTTTGATTCCAGCACGGGGCTAACGGAGACTGGGGCCAGAAAGCCAACGACGTGCTCAAGTTCACCAAGGGCAAGTCATTCCGCCACGAGAAGACAAAGAAGAAGAGGGGCAGTTACCGCGGGGGAGCCATCTCCACCACAGTCAACTCCATTAAGTTCGACAGCGACTGACTTTCTCACTTAGCTGTACCCATGTGATCAGGAAGAGGCCGTTTGCGCCCCCAGCCTCACGAGAACAGTCTGATATCAGCAGCGAGATCCAGCTGGCGCCTAGATTAATTGAGCCTCTGTAAGTCTGTAGTGGAAACTATTCATTTGATCATTGATCTGAGCATTTCCGCCTTTTTTAAAATGGATCACTGGAGCCAAATGCATCTGTTCTGACTGCTGGGTGACATCTGTGTGACCACATTACTTATAGCCACTAGGTGGCTGCAGGCTCCAGGCTTTTGCTTCAGTTATGTCCACCCTGTCATAAAATGTGACTTTAACTTCCATTTATCTGTGGCGATGACAGCCCTCCATTCGAACATGTTGCTCATTGTGTTTTCTTTAAATGGATCTCATGCATTGTTTGTCAGCTTTTATTTGGCTTCGATGGGTTATCTGGGCTTTTTCTCTCTATAAGAAAGCATTACAGTTTTATACTGTTTATTAAATTTTATTCCATTTCACCATTAGGGACCTCATCTGTTCAACATGCATTTCTTGAAATTTGCTTTGACAGTTTAGTGTTATCATTTGATGCCCACGCTGACCCTCTTCAGTTCCTCAGTGGTATGAATTTAGAAAGCCTTTGTTTAAACTACAGTGTACGGTACCACTGTCATTTTTTAAAAGCGTGACTGTAAATAAATACATAACAGTAAATGATGCCTTGATCATTTATTTCAAATATATATCCAGCATATTGCTGTTTAGTCATCAGACCATCATAGATTTTACTCACAGATGACAGGACGTTGGGAATGAGAGGAGCGGGTATCTTCCACACGTACAGCAGATGGCAGCGGGGCGCCACCGCAGCAGAGCTGAGCTTCCAGAGGAAATGAAGCAGAGATCCCAGTATCCAGTCTGTCAGAGTCCAGGCAACATACAGCACCCCACCACCTCTTTATTTACTCCTCATTTTTCAAATGAGTTCTGATATGAGACGGCTTTAACATACAATAACATATATTACAGGGCCCTGAAATAAGTTATGCTCCAAAGGTTTGAGTCCACCATATCTGCACGAGTCAGCTGAAGCTCTTCAGTTCTCTGGTGCACTCAGCTGAAAAAAAGAACAGCTCGCTTTCTGATAGTTCTGCAAGCAGCAGAACAATTTACAAGAAAACCAGCTACTTCTAAGGAGCAGCTTCTATCACAGGCAGCTCCTTCCAAGCGGAAACGGTATTATCTGAACTTTAGAGAGTACAGACCGGGGCGCTCTTTGCAGCAGCGCTTTTGAGAAAACTAAGTCTGTAGGAAGGTGATTCTTTTCCACCTCAAATCGTTTAGGGGACCTCTTATAAGTGGTACTGTTAGGGGGAGTCTGTAGTCATTCTGAATGCAGGCTGACGACAGTCCCCCGCTGAGCCGTGCTTCAGTGCTCGCCCCACATCGCTGACAGATTGCCAGCTCAGGGTCCACATGGATCAGCTGCCAGAGGGAAGTTTCTGCCGAACTGTTGCCGGGCAGTTTTCAGAGAAGGTGCGGCTGCTGCTGTTCGCGGAGGCTGTTTGCTGCAGTGTGTAAAGCTTGTAAGAAACATCTTCTCTAACCCAGTTCTAAAGCCTTAAGATGGATGTGTTCCTACTAAAGCGTATAGATAAAGCGGTGAGGCGGTAAACTTTTCAGAAAATGCAAAATAAGGCGGAAATTTTGGGAAGAACCCGGGTGACGAAAACTGATGAGGTCCATCAAACTTATCCCCTCCTTGGCAGCCATTCTTAAGCACCACTTCGGTCTGCCGGTTGCAGCACGTGGAGGACAGTTTGTCTCAGGCCACTGCAGCAGAGTGTGAGAGGAGACTGCAGGACAATCTTTTAATGGGCGGCAAAGGCCAGGGACTGCCCATCCTGTCTATTTCAATTAGTCCAAACTGCTGACTACTTGTATAACACACAGCCATCATTTATTGCCCTCTCGCACACTGCATGCTAACAGATGCAGTCCAGTGTGCATTTTCCCCTGAAACATGTTACATCACATTTCATTACACATGACAAACGACTTCGGAGGTGCCCCCATGGATTAGTGCTGCTAATCCCCGGCTGCGCTTTTCTTCTGGCTGTTCAGAGTGAAAATGAGAATAGGGCAGCACCACAAACAACTTACCAGTGAAGCGGAACGCAGTCGTTAAGAAACAAAGCTTCATCAGTTTTTTTTTTACATTATTAAAACATATTTAATAGAGCGTTTCTTTTTTTTAACATCCATTTCATATAAAGCGTTTCAATGAGCAATAATAATTGTAAGGGTAACCACATTGAACATTACAACGCTGGGTAAACACGAGCATTATTGATTTTTTATGAGAGGAACATGGAACAGAAATTCAGGGCTGTTACCTGCACGGTTCTCAGGGCTGAGCCAGCAGTTGCAGCTTCAAACAAGACAACTCTTTTCTTCTCGTGCCTTTAGCTGTCCAGCATAGAAAAGGTAATTGGGGTTTTTTAGTGTCTGCCAAAAAAGCTGATTGTGTCTTCCTCCACAGAATATGGCAAAAATAAACATACAAATATTGTGTACTCTAAAATATACAAATACCCATAATGCCTTAGACGGGCCCACCAGAGAAGCCTTTCAGTACACACTGCGCTGGATTCAGTCACTACACAGATAGCATGAACTACTGCAACATGCGATTATATTTATTGGTGCCCCTCCGGGCTGCAGTCTTTATGAGTTCAATGCGATAATTGTCTATTTGGATGAATGAAACCTGCTGGCGTTCTCTCGTCTTTGCTCATTGTCTCCCATCTCCACTACGTCTTTGGTGAGGCCCAGTCCCAGGCGGTGTCCTGGGCACACTTCCACATGGCACGCACCAGCCGAGTGAAGCCCATGTCTTTGGGTTTCTCCAGCCCACGCATCAGCCGCTGCTTCATGATGGCTATGAACTCCTTATTACTGAGCTCCCCATTCCCTAGAGCAGACAGGTGAGGGGAGAGCAGCGATGGACAGAGCAAAGTATGAATAAATAATAAAGAAATTAAGTGAATAGGATTTTTATCTAATCTCCCTTCCGAGGATACTGTTTTCTGTCCATGTTTTCCACTTACCGTCACAGTCGAACAAGGCGAACACCACATCACACACATGATCTGATAGCTCCACCTTGGCTACAGTGCGGGCCACCTGCTTCATGGTAACTGAGAGAAAGAAAAAGAAGCGAGTGAGTGGGCACAAACGCACTCGAGTCAGCTCAGGGTTGGAACACGTGGAGAACACTCCAAGTCAAACTGCACCGGATCAATACAAGGCAGGCTTTCTATTCAGCGGGGAAACATGAGAGAAAGAGGCTAATAAGAGGATAAGGAGCAGACGGCATCAGGACATCGAGCTGAGAACGAGCCTTGCTGAGAGGAAAGAAAGAGGGAGGATGTGAAAGGAAATTATTCCAGTGTTAGAAAGGGAAACATGGGCCTTTCAGGAGACTAAAAAATAAGAATAATTCATTACATGAATTAAACAGAGGGAGAGAAGATTAACCACTAATGGCAAAACCTCCAAGCACCTCCAAGCAAATGGCCACATCATGCCAAGAATCTCATTAGAGGCGTTCCTTTGTATCATTCAGAAAGATGCTGTGCAGTCTGACACAACACACCCACATATATGAAACTGCTCTGAAAGGGTGTGAAATGATTGGATTTGAGAGGGAATTGAAAGAAATGAAAGAAAGGAGGGAGGGCAACAAAGAGCTGCAAATAGCAGCAGCTCCTTCAGGCTGGGAGAGAAGAGCTTCAGAGTTTCAGAGCAAGAACGGCCGTAGGATCCAAAGGATTTCCAGACTGACGCCTGGCAGCTCTCCACAAGCGCACGGCAGCCTGATGTTTTCAATAGCCCTTCAAAAGACACTCACAAACAGACTGACACCCAAACACAGCTTGTTAGTGTGCAGAAACGCAGCTGAAGGCAAAGTCGGGAACCCCTCGCTCCTTCATGCCGAAGCTGTTTCATCAGTAAATCGCAAACAGAAAGCAAATGGAGGCCTAGCGATGGGCTGATTCACTGCAAGATATACAGGAAACGGCGATTCATCAAACTATTTCCATTTTATAAAAGCTACATGTGTTTAAGGGACGTACGGCTGTTTCATTAAACTGGTTTTGTTCTTTGAATCTGGCAGTGAAAATGTGGAGAGACAAATGAAGCCCAGGTTAATCATAAGTTATAGAGTGTAAGACTTAAAGTCTTCATTTCAAGCTTTTTTGTGCTGCTGTGTCCATGGTGACATGTGAAAAGGGAAGTGTGATAGTGTGAGTCAATGCATATTTTTGGATTTCTGCAGTTACGCATGACTTAAACCTCTTTTAAAAGGCAAAAGACAGAGCCTGGCACTTTGCTTGGGGCTCTTAGTTTAGATAATATCTCATGTAGTGAGAAGCAGATACATCACACACACAGCTTGGAATAGACACAAACAGCCATCCCATCTTTATCTCCATCCAGGTTCAAAATTAAATCAGACTGCATCCGACGCATCTTTCATGTGTAAAACTGTCTTCCTTCTGCTACGATATTAATAACAAATTCTCTCAATTCACGTTTTTCAAACAGAAAGTTGAATGTTATAATTTTCCATGTATTTGAATACAGCATGATCAAAACCTGCTAGCCTGCTGTAACATTTTAGGGTGCAGTAGTCTAACAAGCAGGCCGGTTCATTGCATTATGCAATGAACATAAGATTATGCCTTAAAGAGTGATCAGTACCAGCGGGACATGGCTGAACTAAGGATGAGAGAAACGTACACATTTGAGAATAAAACAACCCATTAATTACATCCCTCTTAGTTTGCTTTGATGTAGCCGGAACTCAATTTAATAGATGTTCTAACATGAGCTCTCGAGCTTTTTGGTATTCTGCCATCCTGTAAGGGTCTAAGCGTAAGACCCTTAGAATAGAGGGCCTACAGGGGTCACTGCACACCATGAATTTACACCAATGCTACCTTTGTGGTTTGGGTGTGTAATGGAGCTGTCCTCTTGTGGTTTTCTCACTGAAGAATCGTACATAGTTTTAGTAAAAACCTCAGGAAATGGTGGATGCTTGTGAGAAAATGATGCATTGTGTATTTTGAGATGAAAAGAACGGGCAGCTGGTTGGAAAATCTCCAACTCCTTTTTAAGGTAGCCTAGAGCCCCACTGATGAGGGATACAGCAGCCAACACACGAGAATCACTGTGACGTTGTATCATGCTTTTGTCCAAATCGGTTTTAAAAGGGTACAAAAAATGTATTTTGAAGCGTCTCAAGCTAACTAAAGAAATACACTCTTTGTTATTTCAGAGAAAAGATGCAAACACTGAAGAATGTATCAGCCCAGTCCCCTACACCCACTGACTGGCTGTGTGACAGTGCTGGCATGTGTCAGAGAGCATCAGCAGTCAGTACACCAAACATGAGCCCATCCATCATGTGTGCATAAGCAGCTCTCGAATTTACATATGCACTCTACGACAGGACAGAGGAGGATGAATGGATGGACGAACAGATGACAAGTAGCTGAGTTAGGACTGGGAGCAAAGCCAGACGGAGAACGATGTGGGAAGCAGATAGGGTTGGCAGGGTTCTAACAGCTCTGAGAGGCAGACAGTGACAGGAGTTACGTCTGCAGGGCAGTCATTAGGAGAAAAGTGTGGGCATACCTTTATCAATGGAGGCTCCTGCCATGTGGTAGAAACTCAGCGCCGTGTCCACGTCATTAACGTTTTTTAGGAAAGTGAAGAAGTTCTCCACCTCCTCAAAAGTGATTCCCTGGACACAAATGAGAGAGCCGGGATGAAAAACAACACAAAAATGTTTGAGACTGCAAGAATGGGCTCTGCCCGCTCCTGTAAAGGCCGGCGCAACAGGACAGCGCGGTGGCCTTTTTGTGAACGCCGCGGCGTGACAGAAGTGGACAGAAGCTTCCCACACACATGGATGAACAGAGTCCTGGGAACGGACAGGGAAACAGATGGTTTTAAACACATATGCGCACATACACACAAGAGTGGACCTTCTATCACTCAGTTGCTGCTCTGCTGATGAGCTTGTTTGCAAAGAAAAGCGAGCAGCTGGTCTTTGGCAGTAAATAATCTTTTTCCTCTCATTTACATTACCGGCTGAGCCAAAGCTGAGAGGCAGGGAGCAGGAGAAGAGTGGATAAATGGTGAAGGATGGAAAAACAGACAGGGATGCTATACAGTCTTTTTTAACTAATGGGAGGAGCGTGCAGCTTGTTATTTCTTCTCTCATCTAATTGCTCTATTCAGCCATCAAACATGCTTTTTCACAGCTCAGTCTGACATCTCAGGTTTTTTAATCTATCAGAAACAGAGGCAGCCTTTAAGTCTAAACCTCTGAGATGGGATACATTTTCTATAAAACATTTGAGGATAATGGGCTTAGGCGGAGCTTGACTCGGTTGACTGATGGGGCTCATTACAGTGACGCAGCAGTAGCAGGAGACACAGCAAAGGAAGGCACATATGGAGGTAGGCTAGTTTACACCTGTTTTCTTTATTTGTTGTCCTACAACAAGGTGATACGGGTGTAGAAAAAAATCCCTTATTTCCCAAAACTACTTAGCTTACAGTGAACCTAAAGAAGTTCTTATGAGCGAAGAAACAGCGTAATGCTATGAAGACTGAGACAGCTGAGAAAAGGATGAGGGGTGCCCTCCTGCTCCTTTGGGGAGAGGTTACTGCTCCGTCTGAGCTGCTGCGGAACACTGGTGAGTGCTGGTCAGGTGGGTAACATAAGGTTCCGAATCTGCAGCTCACTTTCAGAGATGTATTACCTCGTATCCTGGCTCTCACAAACACAATTTCCCAGCCCAATCTCCTTTCTCCCTCAGGCACACACCGCATTGTCTGTCCTCCCATATAGGTCAGTTCGTCGAGCCATTCATCAAACAGTCTACGTGACCAAACAGTGCCATCGTTTATCAAAGGCTTTCATTACAGCATAAATAAAAATGGATTTATCTACCTGTGCATCCTTGAACATTTTCTTCAAGCCTTTCTGCATCTGCTTAAGTTTACGAGATTGGACGCCACTGTAGGCCAGCAGCATGCCCCCGAACTGCCTCTCTGTGATTCGGCCATCCACAGGATCATTCCTCTCAAACTGGTGGGGAGAAAAATAAGGACACGCAGTAACACCAAAAAATTAATAGGAGAAGCTCTGGGATTTGGAAAATGGTAAATAAAGGTGTCAGGCCTTAAGCTGATTCATGCATGGTTCTGCCATCGGTGGCATCAATTTTGCATGAGCATTTTTCCTTTGTTACTTTTTAAAATGCATGGCTGTAGGGTGACTTAACAACAGTGGGCTTTGCATGTGTCAGGTCAATACAACAGATGTTTTGCTAACAAACTACTCCCTCCTCTCTGAATGTGTTGGCATCTGAAAAGGTTCATTCCTGCCCTGGCAGGCAGCATGTCACTGAGTCAAAATGAACCTGTGGTGCATGCCCTGGAGGTAGCCTGATGATTTAGGAAACCATCTAGTCGCTGCCTTCTCGTGAAGTTAAATGGCCTCTTAGGTTTGGAGCTCTGGGTCTTGCTTTATGACATCCTCAGCCTGTATAAAAACTAATGCGTTTCTGAACTGACGGGTATCATAAAAGTTCGAAAAATAACAGAAAATAAGGACAGAAATGGTGAATTATTGCTCTGGGTGAGCTGCAGCCACAGCAGTGATAAAAAGAGGGCAAATGTGTAGAAAACCTTGTCAACCTTATCTGTGGAGTTGTTTTACTCACTGGACTCTGTGGAATCATGTGCACGTGGCCTGTACTGTGTTTCAAGTCTTCTATTCTAACTTCTCTTTAATTACCGGCTGAAGGATGCAACACAGATCACTTATGACTGTAAAGGCCAAACATCACAGAGACAGATGACTGATTACACAATCAGCTGTCAAAGGGACGGCAGAGGCCAGCACTGACATGCAAACTACAGACTAAATCTCTGACTGGAAGCCCTCCTTTTGGTTTGTCCAGTGAAAAACACTCATCTGTTGCTGCCTCTGTTTGTCTGGCTAATAAGATACACTTGATTGAACCATAATAGCTTAACATAAACCTCAGGCCAACAATTTGGAATACGGCAAAGCTGTAACATTTATTTCCTTTTTCATTACCTCCAATTTGAGCACGTCGTGCTGCAGTTTCCTTTGAAACTCAAGGAAGCTACCAATTGTGAGTTTTCCTTTAAGGTCCTGTCCGAAGAAGTAGGTGGTGAGTGCAGAGCTGCACCCGGCTGTCTTCAGGGTGTTTCCTGTGGTGGAACGGTCACGGTGTCGCATGCCCATGCTGGTCTGGGAGCGAATGATGCTCTGGACCTGCAGATATCAACCAGTATAAAAATGTTAACGATGGTAACAATGACGTTTTTGTTTTATTTTTTTTTATTTGATCAATCAAGACCCTGGTATAAAATAGACCAACATACTGAATAACACTTCAACTCCTTTATCCTATTAAATAATAAATCCATACACAATGGCCAGCATAAAAAAAACGTCTCTTTGCCTGCATTAGTCAGTGGTTGTTAATGCAGATTGTCAAATTCAAAATGTATGTATGTATGTACTGCTTCTTTTTAAGTCTCTATCCTCTTAAATATGGAGACAGATGTAGGAGATGTAGTCACAGAAGGAGATGAGGCCACATTCTCCCAGGGAATAAAATATGCTGTCCTCATCAGCAAACTTCTCTTAAAGTTTCTACAAATTCAATGTTGTTTGCGTGCAAGCACATATGTGTGGGTCACAGAGTTTAGAAATCAGAGACTGGTGACAGTCAGCTGTGGGAGTGTACACCCACACGTTGTCCCGGCACACAAATTAAAAATAGTTCTGCTGCATAAGCTTAATCATGTACACACGTCATGATGGTAACAGTCATGCAACTGCTGCATACACATGAAGCCAAACAGGCAGGTGATGATGGCAGTGAGGAACAATTAGTCTGTGGTTAGCTCATGAAGGAAACCCAGAGTTTACCTCTCTCTTGTGTGTGTTTGCTACATTTAAGATGTGTTGCTAACCTGTTCAAACTCTTCGAGGTCCACCTCTCCATCGCCATTCAGGTCAAACATCTTGAAAGCAATCTCAAAGTTCCTCTGGGGTGCTGGGTGCCACAGCAAATGAACCGCACAAAGAGACACATTCTTAAATCAATATATCACAATAAGAAAGCAACAGTCCCACTGAATCGACCAAGAAAACAGCCAAGAGTTCAATGCTGACACCGTCTTTACACATTTACTGCACACAATCTTCAGCCTTCACCCCACTGGGATGAGCTTACAGCCTTACTCAGGGAATTCAATATACCTCAGACTGTACAACAATAACTGCACAGTAAGCCTCGCTCTGCAAGCAGAATCCCTGCTCATACACACTGTGGACTCTGCAGGAAAACATGTGCATTCAACCGAAATTCATGCACCAGTTTCTCCATTTCAAATGTTTTGGCCAGTTATTGTTTTATAAATACTTCAGACTTCATTCTACTGATGTGTATGCTTGTTGGTGAGTGGAATAAGATGCTTTCCAGTTCTGATAAAAACTAATGTCAAATCATCCACACTATATTGCTTAAATGTGACCGCTCTGGACAAATATTAGGTCTATAAACTGCCTGAAGCTGCCAGTGTTGGATGCTGATTGGTCTATCTGCGGCAGACAGGCCACAGACTTATAGTTTTGAAGCCTGTCAAGTCACATTCCGTCACTGTGGTCTTCCATTTCTCCACTGCGTAATACATGGTTTGAAATTTGGCCTGCTGCAGATTACTCAGCATTTCCACACACAGCTGAGCGGGGATGCTTTGGCACATGGACAGGGAGAGAGAGAAAACATTATGCCACTTCTGTCGGAGATTAAATTACATGTAGGCAACACTAATTTTACTGCACAGGCATCTTAGAGTTCCTTAAGTGGGGACTTTGGCTGATAACACTGCTGTTTTGAAGCCGGGATCTGTTAGAGAAGAGTGGCAGTCTGGGAATGCCTTAAGTGATCTCAAGCTGACATCTAATCATAACTTACTGATTTTTAATCAAAATTTCTTCCTTTCCAGCTGTCTGCTAAGAGAGTGAAAAAAATGTGTGAATGAGACCGGTGCTACCCAGAACACATTTAAAGCTTTCAATTTATCTTAAACAGAAAGCAAGAATATGGCACTTTGAGCCAGAATGGGGCGTCTTAACTGAGTGTCGACAAGCAGGAGAGATTCAGTCCTCCTCGACATCATGTCAGTGCGGCTCTGAGATAGCGCAGGCATTTCATATGGCTTTTTCAATAATGACTCTGCCAAAGGCCTTCTCTACATGAACAGATTATGATAAATAGTATTTAACGATTAAAGGAAAAGGAGGTTTTTATTTCCATTATCTGATATCAGAGCCTAGATATTAAAGTGCCATTTGCTCTGTGTCTGTAGATCGTGCCATTGATTCTGTGACACACGTGTCTGAAGAAGCTGACTTATTAGATTACTTTAACAAAGACAGAACCAGATGACTCACTAAGCAGCATAACTGATTGTTATCAGTTCTGTGAATTTAAGAGTTACATCTTATCTGTACATTAAAAAAAAACACTTACTGGAAAGCACAGTTGTGAGGAAGATGTAGTCAGAGAAGGAGATCAGGCCACATTCTCCCAGGGAATAAAATATGCTGTCCTCATCAGCAAACTTCTCCCTCTCCTGTGCAATTTTCTGCTCATCAAAGCCAGGGCACAAAAAAGAAACACTTGCATTATAACCATTTCCCATTATCCAGTATAGTCCTTAAAGTTTCTACAGCTACAGTGTTGTTTGTGTGCAAGCACATATGTGTGGGTCTCAGAGTTTAGAAATCAGAGACTGGTACACACACACGTTGTCCCGACACACAAATAAAAAAATAGTTCTGCTGCATAAGGTTAATCATGTACAGACGTCATGATGGTAACAGTCATGCAACTGCTGCATACACATGAAGCCAAACAGGCAGGTGATGATGGCAGTGAGGAACAATTAGTCTGTGGTTAGTTCATGAAAGAAACACATTACCCACCAAAAGCTGTACTCACAGCGTGAAACAGACATAAAGAGAGGGAAAACATCACTTTTTGCACCAACTCACACTACTGATTAACATACCTGAACACAACCCGATGTACGATCAGAAAAACAACAGCGATATTTAGCTCCACTGACAAGGACAGCTGACTTGATGTATTTTTTTTCTTTGTTAGCATGTGTATATCACAGCATTGCATGAAAGGGTCACTTTATCGCATGCATTCTACAGACTCAAAGATAGACTTGAAAGACAGTGTCCCACTAGTGGGACGCCCCACCAAACAGAAGAACAGAGCATGCCCAGAGAAGAGGGAGAGGGGGTGGGGGGGCACTCTGAGCCCGTGTGGTTACCTCCGTCTGTAAAAAGGTCCATTTCAGAGGAGGAGGAGAAGGGGAAAAACAACCATTAGAGAGCATCGAGGCCTCTGCTGTCTTTAGCAGGGCCTTGAATGACAAAGACACTCATGTGCATTCATATCAATTCACACAGCATGGTGTTCAGAACAAAATCCCACGGGAATGCCAGGCAAAAGAACATTTTACAAATTTTATAATCTCCACTTCCCTTTAGTGTGTTTGAAATAAAAATGTCTGCAAAAACCTTAAAAGGGAACAAGTAAACAAAGCAAGACAAAACCAGCCCAGTGCTGTTGATGTTGAGCTTTTTGTGAAGTGAATGTGGGTGCTGCGGCTTCAACGGCCAATGCCATATGCTCAACATGGAATCAATTAGGATAAATATAGATGAATATAAATATTGGGTGGCATTCCTTCATGACATAACAGTTCTTTCACATTCCTTTCCCAAGACCCAACTCTCTACTCATACAGTCAATTTGGTATGGCCTGTTAAAAATGGTTTAGCTTATAAAATGTAGCAAAATCTGTAAAAATATGTCCATCCTGACTCGAGAGTCAGGAGGGCAAATATAGAGAACAGCAGGTTATGATGTGACATATATAATTGATTAAATCTATATTAAAGGTATAAGAGAGAACGGAGTGGGTGAGCAGGGAGGTGAAGGAGAAAATAAGTTATTTTTGGTCCTGCTCTCATGTTTGAAGGGGTTCAAAGGGGAAAAAGAAATAATGGAAAACATTGACCACGTGGCGCCTTAAGAGTTAAAAGCTTTCAAGTGTCTTCATATTCAGAGAAGTATAAAGTGCTACAACTGAAAGCCTGTGTGCCTATACTATTGAAAGAAAAAGTAAGATAAGTCAGAGGTGTGGAAAGAGGTGGTCCTGGCCCCTGGGATTAAAACAATAACATACAGATAACGCCCTCTAATCCTGAGGTGAGACAGAGTGCTAATGCCTGCCCACAAAACAAGAAAGATGCGTACAAGCAAGTGTATGTTTGTGGGGTGCACTGGTGTCTTGCACACAGACAGCTGCACATACGCAGAGACACGCACAGCTCAGGCCTCATTAGAATGATCCGAGCTGAGCCACAGAGTCCATTTGGTACATGGACCACAAAATAAAATGAAGCGATATAGCCAAAGATAGTTTGAGGAAAGACACAGACTGAACAGCACTTTCAGCTGATCAAATGAATGAAATGTAAAGGCAGCATTTTTTTTCTTCTTTTTTTTTCTTTTAGGGTACATGATATGCGGTAATAAGTAGAGTACATTCAGTCTGTGTGTTAGTGTTTTCTTTTTCTGACAGAGCCTGTTGCTCAGCCGGAACACTCTCTTCTACTTCACCGTCCATCTTCCATCTGTCATTGGTGTAAATCTCAGCTTCAGACTCAAGAGATTCCATATTGGGTACTCCAACAAGTCGAGTTTCAACTGAAAAATTATGCAAATACAATTCAGAATGATGACAAAATGTTTTATCTAAAAAGAATATGCCAACAGCCACGCTCAACAGTTTGTGAACTCTTTAGAGTGGCTGACAACTCTGAATAAATCCAATCTAAAACAGATATCGAGTCATTTTATAAAAGGGACATAATGGAAAAGTCATTTGTCAACTGAGGAAATGACTGACTCTATAACGGAAATTGGAGTGAGCCACTTCTACAGCAGCCACTGAAACCAACTGTGTGAGCACACCTGCTTCTGGTTCCTTCCTAACAGAATTTCAGATCATTTTTGTGTTTCCTTATTTGAACAAACCACTTCTCAATACTTCAGAAACATTCAGCATGGCTTTCTTTCTCCTGAGGTTCATTCCATCAACAGATGGTCAGACATCTTTTTATAGATTTTGCTGTTGTAATTCAGAGTTCTTTGTTCTTCGTTCCATCTGTGATAGTAAGCCTTCCTGGCCCAAAGGCAGTATAAGATTCTATTTTGATCTAAACCATCCACAAAACAGGTTTCCAACGTCCTTCTGGTATGTCCACGTCAGACTAGTAAACTACAGATGGTTAGCAGTCTTTCAGTTGCTCGGGCTAAACTGTACCACAACAAGAAAATAACCTATTTTTCCTTTGTCTTGGCTCACTGAACTGCTCTTCAATATCTTTCATTTACACACTATCTGTCCGATTGGGGAGAGCTTGAGTTGAAACCTTTTAGATAGAGTCTTTTAAACATTTTACTGATGAGCAATACGACTTCCTTCTTTACAGCACCATGAAACATTTTGTTTGTGGAATAGAACATTTCAACATTGGTTTGACTGACTTCCCCCTATTTCCTTTCGGGGCTGCAGGGGGACAATCTGATTAAATTCACTGTAATGCTTATGATAAAAATGAGAAAATTCTTATGGAGGTCTGCAAATGTGTCAGCAGCACTAGTTTACTCGATACCTGTTAAATTGATCATCCCAGATGAGATTACACCCATTTAATATACAGCTTTAATTACTAAAATGACCCCAACTGCACCTGAGTTAGCATCGCACACTAATTACAAATTTCCCCAAGACCCTGAGTCCCACTAGCACATAAATGAACCTCTTCATCTGCGCTTTTCTGTTCAGTGGCAACGTTGTAGATGTCTGTCTTAATGTGAGTCTGATCTCTCTATAAATCTCGGTCTGTAGTCATCTGCCCATTCTTTTGTCACAGGTCAGTGAAGTTATAGTGGAGTGTGACATTTCATCCCGATGACAAACTGAGTAACAGCCCAATTCGGAGAGCAGAGGCTGAAAGATGCTGACAGAGCTGCCGGCCGGGGGGGGCGGGGGGGGGGGCTGAGCAGAAATGTACCGCTGTCAGACACATGTACGGACAGGATTTAAGGTTTGGTCAGGACCAACACCACCTCTGCATGAAGCTGAGGAGCAGCCGCACAGATTGTCTGGTCAGACTTCAAGAAAGAAGCCAGTAAACCATACACACACACACATTAGAGCCAGAGGTGTGTGTGGTAAGGGCTGAAAAGATTTCTGCTCAATTCATATGAATGATTTAAGGATTGTTAAGCACACCACCATGGTACAGGCCAGGACTGACTAAATAGGTTTTTTTTTTTAATAAACTTCTTCAATCAGCTATCCAAACTGATAGGTCATCTCATTTGATCACATTTCTGACATCAGCTGAACACTTCAGATCTACCAATTCCTGCCAAAGCAATTTTATTTGTTTATAACTTGCTTCTTATATAATACCATTTTTATTGTTACTATCATTAATAATTCTACACTAGTGACTTCTAAGAGAGCCACAGTGAATGGATGAATTTATGGGTCTACTCTGAGACCGGGTAAAAACGAGGATTTGAGAGCGAGGCTGTTGACCATACCCAATTTATCTATGGGCCAGTGTTATGAATGAGTATGAGCTGCAGTGATGTCCGATCCTCCGGCATTTCTCTTTTTCCATGTGAGTCAAGGGAGTTCAGTCAACTGGAATGTGGATATCTGACAGTCAGAGGAAGATATGGGTGGGAGGGTGTGAAGACAGCAGAATAAACTACTTTTAGTTCCTTAAACATTTTGATGTGATAGCTAGTAAAGGCCATGGGATACAGAGGGAACTGAATTTCCAATGAAATCACCAAGCATGCAGTCAACTGGATCTGAGCAGGTGTTTCAGAAGTGTGGATAAAAGTTCTGATTCGTGTGCTTTTAGATGTCAGATGTAACCATCTGAGTGGCTACGGGTGAATTTTTCTCTTGATATATGATGAGAGCATGAGGCTGAAATATCACAGTGTGTAAGTGGGCAGGCAGGTGTGTGGGAGTAGAGAACATTAATTATTAGCTTTCCACCTCTGGTCCCAGATGGAACTGCAAAGCAGCTGTTCTGTTAATAAGTAGCAATTACAGAGGGAATGCATTTAAGAAAAAAATATTTCCTAATATGGACCATTTCAACAAATAAATGTTGTAGGCTAACGCTTGGCGGCTCTCTCTTAATAATTAAAAAAAAAAAAAAATTAGCTGACCAGGGCTAGGACCAACCTCTAATAGATGAGAAGAAAAAAGAAAATAGCCAAAGGGAGTGTTCTGAATGTGTGGGTATCTATGGAAGACCAAACACCAAAACATGTCAAAGGACATAAGTGGGAACTGTAGACTGAAAATATCAAGTAAAACAGAGGGGTCCAACGAGCTGCCCCAGTGAGCTCCCTGTGGAATCAGAAAGGTTAAACATAACATCAGTTTGTGACAAACAGTTTAGTTTCAGTCGGAGAAGCCTTCTCCACACACTATGAGTGACAGGTGTCCATTCTGCATCTTAAAAGAACACTCAGAAAAGTGTGTGGCTTCACGAAGAGGGAG
Source organism: Menidia beryllina (assembly GCA_013363375.1). Classification (NCBI taxonomy): domain Eukaryota; kingdom Metazoa; phylum Chordata; class Actinopteri; order Atheriniformes; family Atherinopsidae; genus Menidia; species Menidia beryllina. The sequence goes on from JABUIW010000010.1 coordinate 5,978,584, forward strand.
CGCCACAGCTGGCATAAGAATGTCTAGATGTACAGAAAAGTTCTGCCGTCTGTAACTTTAAATCATGCTTCACAGAAACCATGCAGCGTTGACATATCTACAATCCAGAGGATGGATTTTTGACGGCTATAAAGCACATCATACAGCCTTGACATTTGCCAACAGAGCCATTTCCTGGGTCCAAACCCACCCACTGATGCTCCCATGTGCAGAGAGGGGGCGCCACCACCAGTTAATTTCTCTGATGCACAGGCAGTAGAGCATTGCATGCTGGGAAAACAGCTACATCACCAAAGCATGTGAAAAGCTATAGCTGAGGGTTTTTTTTTTAAAGAAGGAATGAAAGCATGAGGAGAGAAGGTGAAAAGAAAAGAAAAGACAGATTGAGTGCAGGGGAACAGCACTTCTATGGTTTGGCTTTGAACAATACTTTGTTATCTGCATCTCAGCTTTCAAGCTATTGTCTTCTTCTTGAATTTGAAAAATAAATGTAAATGAACTTTTGGAGACTGACTGCTGTACTATGAATTATGGAGCAGTGCTGCAGCATTTATTAATCTCTGTTACACAAAGCATAGTTATCACTTTCAATAATTCAACAGGGAGGACCTGGTACACAGCTGCTTTCCACAAACTATAGAAAGGACACTTGGAAAATATCCAACAGAATGTCAACTAACAATAAGGGGCTTGAGTGTCTCAAACAAATGCACACACAGAGAGGTGGATGCTCACTTTACTGTAAGCCACTCCCTATTCTTTTTGTACTGAACAAGTTATAACCTGCTCTTTACCACCCTTGGCCTATCCCTTTATCATTCTTACTGACAGATGCATTCAGATCTGCTTACTGGTCTAATAATCCAGCTTAAAGGTCAGCGTTCCTGTTACCAACAATGAACAAACACATACACATTTACATGCGTTCAACTTTCAAGGTGTGTGTGTAGCTAACTGACTTGAAAGAGGTGGGGAGACCCATAACATTACAATAAGTTGCTTTTCCTCCACCCAATCCTTTATTTTCCATATGAAAATACATCTGAATTTAAACTGTAGATTATTATCAGGTAAAAACAGTCAGCACTTATTTCATTGCTCATAAAAGTTTTTTCAAAACTGACCTTGGAACGGGATGGGTTAGAAACACGAATGGTTTGAGAGTGATTTCTGGTTTAAATAGGTACATTAAAGGCTTTTGGCTGCTGTCATCCTCATCGTGGCCATAACCCTGAGAGACACCATAACTCTCTGAAAGCTGAGATGTGATAAAGAGAAACTACTTATTCAGCCATTCCCCTGAACTAACCAAAGTGAATAGCTATACCCTTCACCACTAAGGAGGTGTGAGTGATAGACATTGGGCGGAGAAGAAGAAAAGTATACAGGAGTTAGAGGGAAAAGGTGGTGGCTACAATGTGCAGTTTTTCATTCAGGTGCATACATGCTGCTCGGCACACCCCATACCTGCCAGAAGTCCTGCAGAGAGGGAGGGAGGGCAGAACAGCAAGGAGACGAGGAGGGAGGGAGACAGTCGAGGATTAGAGGAGGTGGCGAAGAGAAGGAGGGACGGGGGATTGGTGGGTGGAGAACAGGGGTTGGTAGGTGGGATGATTTGGGGAGGAGACAGAGAAAAGTCGGGGATGACAGTTTGCCATGAGGGAGGGAGGGGAGAGAAAATGGAGGGATTACTTGGTTTGGGAATGATAGAGGATGGCTAATAAAATCACGGGAGAGTAATCAACAGTTCACAATGGCAACATGAGGTCACATTAACATTTAGGGAAGCTAAAAGCATCTGCATATGACCAGGGTGGGGGGAGGAATCACAGAAACTTAGAGAATTATCAGCAGAGAATAGATCACAGACAAACAATCAAATTTAATGACTTCTCATACCACAGTGTTCTAATGGACAGAGGGACAAAGCAAACAAGATGAGTCAATATTAACAACTGCTACATGACCATAAAAAGCATGTAATGCTGCTCTGAACGAGGCTGATCCTAAAACAAATTAGTGCTGGCAAGAGAGCAGAGAGAAAGACATTTACGGTGTTTAAACTTGTAAAAAAGGCTCTGCTTAACTTCCTCCAAATGTACGTGTTCATCAAACCTGAGCTGGTTCTGCAATTATAAATCTATACAACAGGAAGTGATACATTAAAAGAGCTTTCAGGTTACACTTCCAATAAAGTGTTCCCCTACAACCAGTTTACCAAACAACCCCCCAACTTAAACACTCCTTTTTTGAACACCCCCATCCACTTCCTATTTTAAATGCTGCTGCTAATTCTACTGACGATGTAATGCTAATCTCTGAGTGTACTTTGCATCTCTTTCCTTATAGATTTCATTTTCATGTGGTCTGGATTTAACAGCTACTCATTGAACTCTAACGCTTTAATCTTCCTCCAATTATCTTGACAAACCAATTAAACCACAGAGGGTTTGGACACAGCCAATGAGGGAGAATTGCAGTAGCAGCTCTCTTGCCATGGCACAAACATAATTACATAGTAAGAAGGAAGCCATGTAGCCATTTGCATCAAAAAAGTATATGGCCTACAGATAGGGATAACATTTACATAAACAGGGATGTACTGGGAGGAGTGCATGAGTCAGATTTTTGGTTACCTGAGAACACTTATTTTTGATAAGCGATATAAAGTTTATGGAAAATAAGTCAGGAAATCATTAAACTCCAGAAAACTAAAATGCAGAGAGAGGAATTAGGGAATTAGAGATCTCTGACATTTTTGGTTGGGCTCATCAATATGGAGAGTAGGAGCAGACTCAAATAAATCTGATGGCTGATGAAATTTGTAATGAGGATAGAAAATACAATCATCTTAGTTATGATTTGCTTATATAAAATGAATGAGGACGATTAGCTGCTGAATATAAGAAGTGCTCAGCGCAATCTGATATTGAAATCAATGTGAAGGAAATGGCATTGATGATGTTGGCTTTTTAGAATGGTTTCTTCTTTCTGAAGGTGAACATCTTAATATATTCATTTTAATACACAGGGCAAAGCTCCTTTAAGTCAATTTGAGGCCAAAATGGGACAGTCTATTGTTGTAGTACCCAATAGTTTATAGTGGAGAGGATTAACTAATTTACGTAAATTAAAATAGTAAAAAATCTTACAGCGGCTTTATTATAAGCTCACCCACTAACCTTTTAAAAAACAACACTGACTTCTTACCTTCCCATCATAGCGCTTTACAACAAACTGGTCTAGGCCCAGATCTGTAGAACAGACAACAAACAGACATGTAAACTATCTCTGTGATTTTATGACAAAAATCCTTTACCAAAAAAGGAAATGAACTGTGAGATTATTGAACAATGAAAGTCACATGCAACCGATAACTTAACAAGAGGGAAAAAACCTTATGTGCGAAATTGAAGTTATTTATTCAACAGCCCTTTGGTGCAACATCTTAGTCATCTGGAATGTTCTGCAATTATTCAACCATCAGGCCAGTCCATAAAATACCTGCCTCTGGTTCTGAAGATCTGCTTTTAAATTAGTTAATATCATAAGAGCAGATTATTGATCTGCTTGTAAATAAAACTCATAAAACTTCATTTCTTTAGGGCTCTATCATTCAACTCTCCAGGGACACGCACTTTGAGTAGACAGTCAAAATAATCATTCAGTATGAAAATGCTAGATTCAAGCTTTAAGTTAAAAAATAAATAAATGAAGAGATCAGGTTTCAGGAGGGGGGCAGGAAAGTTACTTAGTCCAAGAAAACTGGACCAGCAGGGGGTGAGCTGGTGGAAATCTTTATGGTAAGGTGAGCAGGACAGCCAGCAAATGCGTGGAAGGGTACATTCTTATTAAGTCTTAACAGCTGTTTTGGTATTTGACATAAAATGAGTGCTAACTCACGGACAACTATAGTCCAGGTCTGTGATTAACACTAATCTACTACCATCTAGTAAAATGTCACACATATCTAACTAAACTTGAGTGTTGAATATTAATGACGGGAGTGATCCTGAAAAGCTCTTATCCTAAGTTAAGCTCCTTCCCTTTACAAACCTCCCGTGGCTGAAGATCAAATATCCCTTGCTGGCTCCATGCGTGACGCCAGAGGTCTGCTCTGGGTTCAACCAGCTAATTGATACACCAACTGCTGGGTGGTGATTTCCTCAACTCAGCGTGATTGGACAGTCCCCCCGCCTCATATATAGGTAGTCACATTGATGCACTGCATCCATGAACAGTCATATAGCGCCATTTATGTGTGACATACTCCTGCAGCTGGGTGGTGCACGGGGCATGGAGGAGGAGGGTGGGGGAGGTTGTGTAAGGCTTACAATTAGCAATCTGATAACAGCACTGCTAGTTCCAGCATCATAAACAACCAGCATGCTTTACAAGTACCCTTAAACACTACGTACAACATGTTCAGATTCTATGTGGACTTGGATTTTCAGGGTTAACAAATGGTTATTAATTAGTTAAATCTGCAGTCTTTAAGCAAAAATGTAGGAGAAAAAACCTTTTAAAAATAATAGGGAAGGTGAATCTTACTCTCCGGCTGCTTCTCATTGGGCGTAATAGAGCGTATGAAGTCCTGAGGCGTCATGTAAACCTCAGCATCCCCGTGCTCGTTGATGACTTTCAGCGTGGCAAAGTAGCGGAAAATCTTGTCAGGAGTTGAGTAAGCTCTGATCCTGTTCTCATACTCCATCACCTGCCAACCGGACAGAAAGCATACAAGTTCTATACATCAAGACTTCAGAACGAGTACACGTCTTATATGTAGCATCAACAGGATGAAGAGAAGCAGCCATTTTTCACTCATACATGTGGCAACCCTCTTAGCTCTGTCTGATGGGGAGCTAAGAAGGTGCAGATGGAGAGAAGAGGTGTACAGAGTGATGAGGAAGGTGGCAACAGGAAATTAAGTTGTCAGTTTTGATGGAGAGCTGCATTAACAACTTGACTGATGCATCACATAATCAAAACAGGAAGCAAAGTGTTCTAAGGGTCACTGTGACTGTCAGGTTCAACTGAGGGGGGAGTTGTCCGTGCCCCACAAAGCTGTCCGCTCATCAGGGATGTGGCCCGCCGTTCTTGGAATCACGACTCATTCACTCAGTTCCGTTTTACACGAGCCATCTCTTTGTTTTGACAGGAACTTCCGCTTTCCAGCAGAAATCTCCCAACAGATGCTGAAAGTGACATAGCGGTGTGTGTTTATCCACCAAGGCTGTTATTTTGTGAGACAATGAGTAATTGTGTTTACTCCAGCAACTCCCTGAGGAAAAAGTACAAGCATTTTAGAGCTTCAGCTTTTTTAGGTTGTCATTAAGTCCAATATGAAAAACAGAAAGTGTGTGGGAGATCGGCACAGAGTCCAACGCAGCTACAATTTCCTCTCAGGTTTGTGGCTGATTACATGCTCGGTGGTTTGCTCCAACAGAAAACTGCAATGGCCTTTGGGGAAATCACCAGCTGTGTCACCGCAGAGGTAACCGCTTCCAAAGACATGGAGAAAGGAGCTGGTCTACCATTCTCATACTGACTGTTTTCCAAAGCAGTAAAAGTTAATATTTCTTTCATTTTCATGGACGATTGTAGTTTTTTGTTTGAACTGCAAGAGAAAATAAACTCAAGGAAAAGTCTGGACACCTCATAGAATCAGGGCTTCTGTCAGAATTTTTCTTTGGTATTTCATAAAAAACTGTATTGCATTGTTCCATAAAATGCAATTTGAGCAAAAAGCAAGAGCTGCTTCAAAATATGAAAATGTTCCAAATGTAGCTCACTTTGTGACTTTTCCCTCCATGTAAAACCTAACCTATGCCACCCAATAAGGTTTTCCTAAAGTGGAGTCAACAAGCTTCGGGTTCCTTTTTGCAAACTTCAAAACATAATTTTTTTTGCAGCGTAGAACTTTTATGCCTTTTAGACATCGACCAATGTTCTACTGAACCAGCTTTTCATATAAGCAAAAAGGTTCAAGCATACCATTTTAAAAGTAACATTTACCACCTGTTGCATTCAACTTTACAACATTCAGCCAGTCCTGATCATCTTTATTTAAAAAAATCTGTGTTTTAAAGACAGCCTAATGCTCCAGTCCTTTAAACCATACAACTTCAAAGATCCTGAATCACCTCGAGGACAGAGAGGGCTTAAATCTTCTCCCCAGACGTGTGGGTGCCGCTGCTGAGGCTGTGACTCCGCAATATTCAACATCAGCACCCATAACTCAGATATACCTGTACAATCCCGTCACATTTCACTTAATAAAGGCACCCTCTGTTACTGCCTCTCCTCACAAGTCGAGCGATGATATGCTGAGCTAGAAAGTGTTACTTGGCGGCATCTCAGGGACTGTTGACGCCTCTTTTGTTTTTCCTTTGTCATCTGCAGCCTAATTATCAGCAATAAAACCCTCAGGGTGGTACGTTTGTGATATTTATGACAGCAGAATTCACGCTGAATACCTCAGTGTGCGCCCGTAAATACTCTGTCAAAATGCATATTGGACATTGATTTGATTTGAAACTGTTCTTGTGACTGACTGAATGGCTAATGGTCTATTCGTTATCGATTACCTTGCGGTCACGGAATCCTGAACGGGGCTTCTTTTTTTTTCCCTCGTCACCATCATCTTGTCCGTCCTCACCCCCGCTGCTGAACTCCACTGATCTCTCTGACTCCGTCTCCGAGTCCGTGTCTCTCCCAAAACCAGCTTCCTCTCCACTCGGCTGCTCCGAGTGTCGAACAGACGGTCCAGCATCAGCATATGCTCTAATTAAAAAAAAAGAAAAAAAAAGACAAGCAAACACATACAACGCAATTCAATTCCCAAGGGACAGTTTTAAGCTTTCACATATGCTAGTTTAGCACAACAATCTCTTATCCTTCATTTCACTTAGCAGAACTAAGAAAATATATGAATGTTCTGAGCCGTCTTTAGTTCTGTGCATTGCAGAGAGGTTTGTCTTGCCAAACTCCCACTTGAGCATATTTCTGACTAAACAGAAAATGGGAATAATAATAATAAATAGCCGGGTCTGCCTGGGGAAGGCTGAATAATTCAGTTAAATGCGACACTAGGAGAATAAAACCTGGGGTGAAGGCCTGGAACAGCCTCATCCCATCAGTCTGAAATGTCCCGAGGTACCATCTATCACTCTGCCCACAACAGCTCAATCATTCTGACCCAGAAGAGCTCTGCCTTAAGCCCCATGTCTAGCATTGCAAAATAACTTCACACAAGCTTAAACATCAACGGATGGCCATAAAAACACAAGAAATTCAAAATCTTATTTGGCTTTGTGCAAAAGTCATGCTGTGTTTGAGTGAGGTTAATGTATTTAAATGGGACAACACAATGATTCCCAACGACAGAGAGGTGCCATTCAGGATTGCTGTGAATGGGGAAACAGGAAATATACGCTAAAGATGTGATTATTTGATCTGGATGAGAGCAGCCACCATTGTGACTGCTGCCACAACCACTTGCTATGCAGCACAGAATCTGTTCTCCCAGCTGTCAATGCACTGCGGGAGTGTATCAAAGAGCCCCACCTTTTCCAGAGCAGTCCAGTGCTGGCAGCCACACCGGTCACCCCGGCCAGGGCTGCCAGCATCAGCCTCCGCCGGCCAGTCCCGCGCACCGCCTCGCCGTGGTAACGGCGGGACAGCTGGGTCAGCCCCACACAGACCGCGGGCAAGGCCCGCAAGCGGAACATCCTGCAGGGAGGAAAAGATACAGCTGACAGTCCAACAAAAGAGCCGTACAAACCGGATTATAGGACAGATTAGAAGTTCTAACACACCTGCTGGTTTGATGCTTTCATCTATTCTTACTACAACATCATAGACCACCATTTAAATGTAGTGAAACAAAAAAATGTGGAAATTGTGGTTTGTGTTTAGTGTAACCACAAAGTAGGACCAAAGCAACTCATAAACTATCAAATCTATGCTTTTCATAAACACTGGTCATCCACTGAAACTCCTACAACCACTTTCATGTATATAAGCACAGTTTACAACCACTGCAAAAGCAAATGGAGACTATACATTACAATATGTGTGTACATGCTAAGAGGCCGTGCTCGGCCAAGGATTGGGAAAGTGGTGCAGTTAGGGGAGGTCAACTTCCCATTTTTAACATGTTTCTTTGGAACATGAACAACTTTGGAAAACAAAATTGTGTTAACATACACAAAAAATAGCCTGCAGTCATTTTTTAAACTTGATGCATAAAAACCCATTTTGAAAATAAAGAAAGGAACGGTGTAATAATGTGATCAAATATGCACGCATTTACAAAAGAGACATTTTATATAAGGATGGGGCTTAGTTTTTCAAAAACTGTACAATGAGTACAGGACACTTTGTTGAAGTGTTTACTTGGATCCCCTTTTTCCAGCATTCAGCTTCCACTGCTCTAATAAATAATACACTGATCATAACCCATGGAAGTCTTTGCTAATGATTTGGAAAGCACAACCTAAAAGGTTATCAAGCTCAGCAGGTAACCTTTGGAACACTGGAATTATTTTGGGTCAGCCGTTTTTCACACCTGGCCAAACGATATATCAATCAGAGCACAAATCTCCCAGCATCCCCCTGGATCACAAAGCAAGGCCAAAACTCATTTCTGCTGGTGCAGGTAAGCTCCTCAGCCTCTTGTTCTGCTGTAATGCCATTCAATTCAAAGCTGTCACGGAAAGATGATTAACAATTAAGCAAATGGCTACCGGTGCTCATTTGTAGCTCCCTGGTGTGAACTTTTCAAACTAGAGGACAAAAGAGTTCACATCATAAGAGCTGCAGCTACAAACGGTTGAAACAGAACAAACAGTTCAGCCACCAGCTGTCAAATGGACCCAGTAGCAGAAAAATAAGACATGGCACATGTTAATTGGAGAGTCCAGCAGCCCATGACGGCTGAGACTGAAGGGAACAGTAACCATGCAGACTATTTCTGCAGACAGCTTGATGTGAACAGATTGCTACCAAATGTTTCGGAAAATGACTAAAGAATATTAAGCTCTCTCTGAAATATGAAAAACTTCCCAACATTTGCACTTAGGAACCAGTAATGAAGGTTAGCGTCTCTGTGACTTCTGTATGACACTGAAGACGTATCTAGGGCTGTGTAATAAACAGAAACACTCAGGATTTTAAACAATGTTATGTTTATGCTATCAAATTCCAAGCAGAGCTGATCCAGCTGCTCCCGGACCACCTCCCCATTCAGAATAGCACATAGATTATATGTTACTAAAATTATGTAGAAGATCAAATCCACACATGTTCCAAGAGCTTTTCTTTAGTCCGTCTAAACTATTTTATTAAATCAGATTTTTCCAAAGTTGGAGTTCGTTCAAGGAAGGATGTTTGTGTATATATTTCTTTGACAAGTCAGTTTCCAGAATAATACAGGAATGTTACAAAAAAACTATATAATGTTTGTAAAATTACTTACAATATCAAATGTCATTATCATGCAGGTTTCTATGTTCCAATGGAAAAAAAAGGTCAAGAGATTACATATTTATGTCAATACAAATACACAGCTAGAGTGACTGGATTAAAAATACAAATCCACTTTAGGAGTTATTGGACAGAATTTTTGCTTCTTTCTCAAAATAATGGCATTTGTTTCATAAGCAAACAATGGCAATGACGAAAAACCCTTCGATTCCCAACCTAACAAAGGATTCCACCAGCTCTGACCATCAGTGCTGCTCAGATATTACTGGCTCGTTTCATTCGGTTAATTCAAAGCCCAAAAAAACAAAAAAACGACCTCCTCAGAAACTACCTGCACCCACAACTTTAATCTTATTTTACCAGACTGATTTTGGCCTGACTGTTACACTAAGACAGCTTTGGGCAACATGGAAAAATATTGCTATTTGTTTTTTGTAGTCTGTTATAAGAAGTATATAAGTATACGGGCCCATTAGATCCACATCATAGCAACAAATTCATGGCATGGAAAGTAAAGAAAATCCAAAGTGCTTTGAATGAAATATGAAAATAAATAAAAATGCATGTAAAAGTGAGAGTTTAAAAGCAGAAAAGGCAGATCAAATACCTTCAACTGTAATATGTATGGCTAAATAGAGCTGGGCCCACCCTGGATTTAAACTTTGTCAGAGTTTAGGCCTGTCTACAGCGATGTGCAGAGGAAAGTAGCAGCAACAACTCTGAAAAAGGCCTCATTCAATTCTATCTATAGTTTCTGAATAAAACTAGATGAACAACAACCACCTGATATGTAATCATAAGCCACCTAAGATCCTTGTGTCTTTTTCACTGTTATGGAAACTGGCAGTCCAAAATAAGACTCATAAACACACATGCCATGCAGTAACAACACTTCATTAGATGAATGTAGTCAGTTCCAGGATGGGCTTCAGAAAATGCAACACCAACTTAAAGAGCTTCAACAGGTGAATTTACATCAGTTATTGTCACCAGCGTTTTACATTACCGGCCATACAATAGATGGATGGGTTTTCTACATATAAGCACCAAAAAGAGGGACAGGACTACTTTCAGAAGTTAAACAAAAACAGACAGCAGGTCTGTCATCATCTGATCACAACTTCCACCACACCACAAAAGCTAGAATAACAGGGACGTCCAATCAAGAACATGTTTGCATTGGACTGGAGGTAATTATCAATAAACAGATGGATCAATCTGATGTTTTATAATCTATGTGCAAAACTTAAATATAAACCCAGAAGACCATGATGACCAGCATCCTCCTCCATGTGGTGCTCTGGCGGACGTGGTTTCAAAGTTCCCCCCAGAAAGACGTGATTAACCCCAGTGGCCTAACGTTGACTAGCCAGGCTGAACACATTTCAGAGAGAATTTTGAAAACACCCACCCCTAAATGTGCCCAAATGTTTCAAAAGGACGCAGGCTGTTTTGTCTTTAGCTGCAAATTCGCGTCGTTGACAAAACACCGGTGGCAAAACAGCATCCACAGGGGGCCTGTACGCTAACAACAACACGCGTTTTCAAAGTCGGGTTTCGTGTTTGGTGTATTTTTACTGTTATGCTTTGCTTGTAAATACAGCCAAACACGGGCTGTCCCGTAGCACGGCGGCTAACAGCAGCTCGCCTGTCAGTGAGGGCTGGCAGACATAACCGCTGCTAGCTCGGGCTGCGGCTGCTCTCGCACACTAGTTTGACTTTGTTTCGCTACGGAGCTGCGTCCCGGCTAACCGAGGCGGGCGGTTACTCACGTCAACGACGAAGAAACGAAAACAGCAGTCGGTACAACAGTCCTGCGCTCTCCGATATTTCAGTCTAGTACGTGTGAGCCTTGTCCTTCTTGGGAGACGGGCCAGCGGCGGCAGTTCCGTGTTCGCCAGTGACCGTGCAGGCGGCGGGGTGGAGCGCCATGTCCGCAGCCCCGCCCCGCGAGCCTCCCCCGGGCCCCCGCCTACCACCCACCGCCCCGCACCCACCACCACCACCACGGGTGAGGCCTTATGAGAATACCACCAACTAAATGCATAAACAAAGCATTAAATGCAAGACATTCCCCTACTCTTCATTTTCCAGCTGGTGAATGCCGGTAAAATAGCCAGTGAGGGGCTTATTATGAGAACACTATCCCCACGACTTGTATGAATACACTGGTATGTGTGTATGTTCTGAAGGATTGATATCAGTCTTCACTTACCGCAGGAAAAGGGCTGCTTTCAATGAACTGAGGGACTCTCGGCTGTCAGTCATTCATGACAGTTCTCCAAAAAATGTGACGGGTCCATATGACTGGGCTCCTCACGGCGTGCTGCGACAGGGTAAACAAGGTCTCACATCCACATATCTGAAAGAAGACATTCCTCATGGGAATGTGTCATGGATGTGCCACGGGAGCCTCTGTAGCTCCATTCAAATTGAGTTCCCAGGACAGATTTCTGTGTAACACAGTGTAATCAATGTGTAGAATGGCTGTAAAATGAAACCAGAACAACACAGACATGCACAAATATTTAGCCCAGATTCAATGAGTAATTTAGCTGGCAACTGTAACCTTCAGACATACAAAAAAAGCAAGGGGCATAGTGTAGATCCCCTACATTAAATAGTAGGTCACAGTAGGGTTCCTCCATACTGTGCACACTTGGGTGGGATCAGCAATTTTTTCATTACAGTATGTAAAATTGGAGATTTTGCAGGGCTTGTTTGTGACATTACATTGATTTACCGCAGGTTTTATCCTAAGCGACACATGACTGAGGAGTAAAGAGGAGTGACTGAACGGAACAGGTCAGTGACAGGCTATTAGTTCAGAAGGGGTTTGAATATCTTGTTTTGGGGAGTGGAGGACACAGAGCTACAGAGCGGCTTAACCCAGCAGAGAAACAGAATGATCTGTGAAGCCATGCTAGCAGGTAATAGAGCAGCTCATGCATCCATTAGTCATGCCCATTTTATACAATCTCTGCACACAAATGAGAGATTTATGTTGTAAATTGTGTGCCAGTCTTTGAAATGACTTCATGGAAGAATGAAGTGTCCTTTTCGGGACACAGCTGTAGAGAGTTATCAATGCCTGCATGTCTGGACGATCAGTGCTCCGCAGCCCTTGCACCACTCCAGATATAAGCTCAGCTCACTTGGATGCTGAGTAATACCACAAATAAGTGGTGATTGTAATGAAAAAGCAACACTGACCAGAAGCAACCCCCCCTCTGCTCACATAGTGCTTGGAACTCCTGAGAACATTCTGTCTGTGATACACAGAAAATGCGGACCCTCAGATCTCAGATCATTGTATTGTATCATCAAAGTTTAATCACACTGCAGCATACAGTGCAAGGAGTGTTTATGGACTGTATAGATTACATTAAAATCGGACTTAATGTTTCACCTCATTGAATGTGTGAGTTCTGAGGAAAATATGGTTGAATGCTTTTAGAAATGGAACACCAGCCTGAGCAGGCACGTTCCTTGATCAATACAACTATTACATTCCAAAATAATACATTATCCAGATAACACAGCTCTAACTCAAATTACAGCTTACAACCTTTTCTACAAATTACTATGAACACTAGCCTTGTTTCCCCACAATCCTTTGTTAAAGCACTTTTAAACTCCAGCAGCTGTTTTTCTTGTCTTCTTTTCCTCCTATTAATAAGAGTGGGTACTTAACAGCGCCTACAGCTCTCCAATGCAGGGCTCATTAATACAAGCAATTTATCACACAGACCACCCTACAATATGTAATTGTCAGCTATTTAAATTTGTTTAACGTTGTTGTAAGCTTCGCAACAGCAATGACTTCAGCATGGCCCAGGAGTCCACAATGGCAGTGTATTTTTATCTGATTTTGGGCCATCCGTCTCATTTACAAATGACCAGTCAGCCTTTCATCGGTATTAAAAATATGCATGACACTGTGGAAATCCAATTTAAAAAACTTCCCAAAAGAGCCATGAAGTTTAAAGAATTGAATGTATATTGTTAACAAATGGTTACAAGGCTATGCACAAGCCATTAGCTCCTCTGGAAAAAGGAGCTGAATAAGGGTTGATTCTAAATGGCTCGTACCCAGCACTTTTAGTTCTGTCACCTCAGACAGGCCTGCTGGTTCCTCTTAGTAACCAGAAGGCCCCATTAGAGACATAAAGGCATAGAAGAACTTTTTAATTTAGGTTCCCAACTTTCTTCTCTTTCATTTGGAATGACTTTGTTTTGTTTGAAGGTTAAATTGTGTCCCTAGAGTTATATTTGGGTCTGCAGAAGCTGAACTGTTTCCATCAGCTTTTTTTTTTTTTTTACTTGTGTATGGCTCTCTAGCGCAAAATAGTTTTCGTATGCCCAAGATGACGCCCAGTTGAGCTTATTTGAAGGCTAAAAACTGCAGTGAAACGTGATTGACGCGTTTGTTCTTTTGTCTGATGGTGATAGATGGCTGCAGACAAAAGCAGGCTCCGGTTACGGCTGTCATACACCTGTGTGGTGGCTGTAAGCCCTCATGCGTGCTCCATGGCAGCGGCATAGCTGCTTTGTTTACCCCAGCACCCGATTGGTGGTGTGATGAAATAGAAGTTATAACCCCATGGGTGCTGCCTTTTTGTTGTTCCGTAGGTGGGGCCCTTTAGTGCTGCTGGGCGACATTTCAATCATGCACAGACGTGTGTGCACACAAGTGCAAACAGGCGTTTGAACACACCTCGTGCTGTATTGTGAAACATTAGCTCCCGACCTTGACTGGCAGATGAAAAGCGCATGGTTTCTCTTTCAGAATTTTACTTCTCTACAGCTGGACCCCGAGAAGTTATTTCCGGTGCAGATCACATTTGAATTGCATGAATCCAGATTTGTGCGGACGGGCCATGTCCAATTTAAAACAGTGATAAATCTGACATTTGAATTCATTTGGCATAATTTAGAATTTCAATCGTATTTCCTCAGGACTGTAATTGTGAATCCATCCTGTTCAGGTTGTCAGAGACATATTTTTCAGGAGGTTTGGTGCCACTGTCATCTTGCATTTGCAGCATTGGTACTTATTATTAAATTGGATACGTTGAGCAGTTATAGAGGAGATGGAAGTTATGGGTTGTATTCCCCCTTGTATAGCTACTGTTTATGGTTTTATTTCACTGATTCAACTTTATAAACACAAACACAAAATCTTGTACAGTCTCACATGACTTAAAAGACACAGTGAAATCTAATAGCTGCAGCATTTTGTTTACACTGCAGATACACCACACGCAGTTAAGGCACCAACTTTAAGGTTTGCGTGTGCCAAACCCTGTTAACATTTGGCAAAGAGAATCCCTTCATGTATCGATGCAGCCTCGAGGCCTCAAGCAGGTCATTGTCCGTGGCTGAGAATTTGCATTTAAATTGCATTGGCCACAAAGCCTGATGCACTGCACCTGAAAAAGCAGAGAGGGAATTGGGATGAAGATGACAGGGAAATAACATATTACTCTACAGCTTTCCACAATCAGAAAACAAGTTCAATTAACATCAAAACAATAAATACTCTGTTTTCCTTCTTTAATCTAATTTGTCTAAATTTCATCATATTAAAATGAAGCCAAGGTGTCATAGAATTTTCTTTAAAAAAAAGGCTCACTTGTGCACATTAACAGGTCAAGATTTATTCCATCTGGTTTGCCCCCTTAACCAATAAAGGTGTGGCAGGTGCTGTTATGTGACAAGCTTGGTCAAAGGTTAAGCAGAACACATTCCGTCAAAGGGAGTCTCCTTGACATTCATTGATCAAACAAAGCCATTAGCACTTCTTTCATGTGGATTTACAGTGGTTGAGGGATTCTAGAGAAAGCAGAACACCTTGCATTTGACTTCTTGTGCACTTGCTCTGCCACATGGGGTCAGAAGCCTTGAAATGCACTGAGGTGTCTCTACGACTGAACACATTCTGTACGGTCTGAAGCTGATTCGGATCAGCTTCGCCAAATTTCATACTGACAATTTCTTTTTTGGGACATAGTCACAAAGTGTGACGGAAGGACAAGCTAATATTAGATATATTCATAGGGAAGTTGCTGGGGCGAGTGACAGTATATTGCCTTTCCCTGTCAAGGCAAATCTTTGAATCATCTCCACATTCAGCTAACATGTCTTAATGGCACTTTTCTAGCTATTTTTATCGACAGTAAACAGTTAGTTATGGACCTAGTACACATCATATCACTGCCCCTAGATCCATGAACATAGGACATAGAATTGCTATGGAAACAGGAACAAGGTGCTGTGACTCATAAAAATATGTGCAAATATTATAGGGCAACAACATTTAAGTTAAAACAGAGCACATTCAATTGCGGATGGATGTGCATTTTTTTATGAGCACCTTTATTTGTCTCGACTGAACCTTTTCTGAGGAACATCCTCACAACTTCTTTAAGTAGTCTAGAGGAAAAGTTCTCCTGGCATCCTGAAAGACATTTCAAAGCTTTTCTTTGAATGTTGGCTGCTCTTTCCTGTCAAGGTGATCCCACATTCAGTCAATAATTCATGATTCGATAAGACCTGTTGCCACAGATATTCAGTTCTTGTGCCATTTGGCTCTCTGCTGTTTCTTCTCCCTGTGTCTCTTTCTTAAACCTGGCTAAGTAACTCATCCATGAAGACCATTTCTTATGAGACTAAACTGGAGATCCTGGACTGAAGGACCAGGTATCTCTCCTAAGTTTTGCTTTAAGAATTTGTTGGGCTATTTTCTTTTCATTCTAGTATATCGCTTTGAGATGCTGTTCATCCACTGTGGTTGTTAAACCTGTTTTTATATCTTCCACTTTTCCAGGACCATCTCTTTGGAAATCACCAAATGTACTGTTGCAATACATGTCAAACTTTGTTGTCTTCGGTATCATACATTTCTAAAACTGGTCACAAATGAAGACTGGACTAAAAAAGAATTACAAAACAGCCAAAGAATGCAGAAAGGCTTTCAAGGAGGCAGAAACATTAAGGAATGTGACATATATATTAGGCTTTTTGCACCTCACAGTCTGTGTGTGTTCGTGCTTCCTTTCCAATCAAATGGCTGAAGCAACACTGGTCAAGAGTCGATGAAAGATCTATCTGAATGCTGAGCCAGAAGCATTATTTATACTGCTGTATTTGGAATTGGCAGCTATGATACCTTACAGTAAGTCAGTGTCTATACTTTACACCCCTTGTTGACCCATTTTGGATATCGTGTTTGTTTTCCTCGCCGACTCTATATTTGTGCAGAACAGCAAACCATCTGGCGGAGGAGCCTTTCTGCGGAGTTACGCTGCGTTCACGCGTTTGTTTTGAAGAAGTCTGCCGAGGGAGTGTTCGCTGTGTGCCCGCTGGTGCAACACTGGGCATGTGTGTACGGAGCCGTAGTCCGGCCCCGCTACCCCCGCCCACCACCCCTCCCTCTCCCCTCCCTCCCTCTCCCCTCCCTCTCCCCACCTCCCTCCCGCGCGTCTCGGTCCGCCCGCAGCAGTCTCCTTCCCGGCGAGCTTCTCACTACGGAGATGGCTGCGAAAGTGTGCAGATCGGTGCTGCTGCTGTCCCGGAGCGGCGGAGCGGCGGCCGGCAGCCTCCCCGCACTTGTTGTGTCTTCACAGCGGCACCAGCAGCACCTCAGACCGGTAAGTCCCAGGACAGGGGCGGTGGGAGGGGGGGGGCAGAGGCAGAGCCAGAGGCAGGACCCGGGCAGGCTGGAGGGCTGGCGGGAGGGAGGGAGGGCAGGCTGAGCCGGAGAGGTGCAGATGTGGCGGCGAGTGGCTTTCTCTTTGGCTAAGGAAGTAGAGCTAATTAGCAGTTGCGCTCTTTGTATCTGTTCTTGGAAACGAGCTCCGCGAAAAGGTGAGGCTCGGCGTGAGTCACGCGGCGTGGCGCTTGGGGGGGGGGTTAGAGATTGCGCGGATCCACGGCGGGACGCGGGGCCCGGCGCCTCCCCGCCGGCCCACCAGGTTTCCCGTAACCAGCTCCCCGAGACGCTCCGCTTTTTCCCCGCAAAAGCCCCCCCCCCCCCCCATCCCGTTTCCCTCCCGCGTCCTTCAACTTGGCAGAGGCGCTGTTCCGGTATCCTGGCGTGAACCGGGACGGTATCCCGTCTGAGGTTCGGGATTATTCCGGAGTATCTGCAGTGCGAAGTCGGATGGGTTTGATCGCAAAAGGGGGCGAAAGGGGGGTGTGTTTTTTTTTAAAACTCGGATTCAGACTGTGGAAGGTTTGGTTGACAGTCCGTGACTGATAAGGCCCCCTCCACCCCCCCATCCCCGTGCTGGTGTTTGGTGTGTGAGCTGCAGGTTTGTGTGTGTGTGTGCGTGTGTGCAGTCAGTGCAGCAGCATAAACTCAGCACAATGAATATCTGTCCACAGCTCGACAGGAAACCCACACATCTGTGTGTGAGCAGAGAGGGGCGGGGGTGGGGGGTGGAGAGTTGGTGTGGGGGGGTAGAGTTACACTCACTCTATATGAACGCACACATATGAGGCACCCCATGAACATGGTGGCCACTTGGATGATGTCAGACTCTCAAAGCCAGCTCTCAGTTTTTTCCCCGCCCTGGGTGTTTCCCCACTCAGCTGGGAGATCCTGGGTTTTCCTGCATTTCCTGCTGATGCAGGCTCTGCACTTAGCCGCCGTGGAGCAGCAGATGAAGTCTTGCAACAACAAAAAAAGAAAAAAGAAAGCTTGACCATAAAGGGAAGCTGATTGTGCTAACAGAAACGTGCCGGTTGCACCAGCGGCTGTGTGACCCTCAGCTGGAGCTGGGAGGCTTACGCAGCCGCGGCCTGAGGTGGGAGTGAGACACAGACCGGGCACAAACACACAAGAATGAGGAAGTCATTGCAACCAGGAACAGAAGGGAACCTTCCCACCAAATGAGACGACTGCCTCGTGTGTTCCATTTTCTTCCAGTTTTTTCACACTCTATTATTTTTTTTGGGCGGTTGGTTTATTTTTATACTGTTTACTTTCTTACTCACTTATAAAAACACATTTTTCATGAGGCGTGTGGCATGGAATGAGGCTTTCCCACCTCTGGACCGGGGTTCTGCCGCTGTCAGGACAGACCCGTGCAGCAGACCCCGTGTGAGCCACTGGAACACATATATGTAATTAGTCCAGTTTAAACCCTAAGTGAGGGGGGAGGTTTCAGCTCGGTGGTGTTTTGGCAGAATCGGTCCTGAGCTGTTTCCTTTCATGTCAGTCGTCTCAGGTTTTAGCTTTGTCTCTCTGTCATATCAAGCCTTTGCCCATTGAAGTGTTGCTGTTTCAGCTCCCAACGCGGAGCTGTCACTGTGTGACAGCCGAGCCTCGTGTTCATCCGCGATTCCCCGGCTGCAGTGTGGAATTTCTGCCGTCTCTCTTATGTCTCACAAAGCTGCAGTGTGAAACATGCTCTTCCCATAGAGCACTTACCATTTGCTGTACCTGTCCTAACCAAATCTCCAAATCATCATTTAGGCCAGGCTGATGAGATGATGCTGCTCTCATGATGGGCCGACCCCACCCCCCCCCCTCGGGGACTGAGAGTAGACATAAAGCTCCAGAGGCTCACGATTAACCTGCATTAGATTACTATTGAGTCAGCTGTCATGAAATACTACTGACTTGACGTGCGGCGGGGGAGTTGAGTCACTGTGAGTAAACAGTCCTATTAAAAGGATTCTTGGTAACCATGTTTAGGGGATGGGGGTTCATCAGCAGAGTGAGCTAATCAAGTTAATATTTCTGTACACCTCAGGCAAAATGGATGGTGTTTTGGGAAAGCGTGGATATGAAAGACATTAAATAATAAAAAATAAGATTTAATGCCCTTTATGGTTGATTAAGTTCAGCACCTGGTGGCTGCTGTGGTCACGGGGCCGAGGCCCACTCCTGGCTTTTAATTCAATCAGAGTGGGAGTAAACTCACTTATCCCTGCCGCCTTCACCCCCGTGTTCAAGTTATCTGGATTAGTGTGATAAGGGAGCGACTTTAAGCTTGTGGCTGTGCTAAAGGTGATAAGATAGTTGAGTGATTGATAAGCTTGTCCAGTGTCATTAATGTTCTCCGACCTTTATGGACAAGGGGGTCTGGCTGAGAGGTCGTAGGTGAAAGGTGAAGCACTCTTTAGTGCTCTCTTTGCAGATGTATTCGCCATCTGGAGCGCCACATATTGATCACAGACAAATGCTACAGTAGGGTTTTCTATGTTTGATATCAGATGGTTGTAATGACCTTACGCATCGTATTTTATCATGTGTGATTCCACTGCGACAGTCTTTGTCAGCATTTTCTTGGGGTTTTTTTGTACGCGGTGAGAAAGCTGATGGCAGATTACTTCCAGTTAAAGTGATTAGGGAAAGGCTGGTAGTTAGAAGGTGATTGATTGGCGGAGTGGATATTTCACACAGGCCATATGCCATGTTGCATTCTTGCCATTGATCATTACAAGCCAACACTTTCCACATTAGTGTAGAATATCAGCTGGCTCAGGTATGGTTGAAATGAGTTGGGACTTGATGATGTATGACAAAATAAGGGGTGATCTACTATCATGTTTTACATATATTATGGAGACGTTTTACTATTGCATTTTTGCCATTTTAAAAATCTTCCTCAGTTGTGGATGAATATGGACGGAATCCACATCCTTCAAAAATGTTACAAACGCTACAGCTGCACTGTTATCCTTCCTCAAAAAAGTCTTAAAATACTGAGTTCATCCCACTTCAGACCAGCCATTCTTCAGATCAAGTTAGATAGAGAGTTGCAGAGCAAGGAGCAGGAAATCGAGGAGGATCGACCAATCTTGTACTGCCAGGCAGGCATGACAGTTGACTCCTCTTTAGAGGCAACTTATCTTAGTTTGACCAGTGTCTGGCTCAGAATGACTGCTTTAGTACCCAGTAAAACGTAGAATTTGACACGACATGTGTATTTGTTGTTCTTACTGTTTCTCGTTAAATGCGGTTTTATTTACGGCACCCTTTGAAAGAGATTACGTTACTGGCATCAGATATTTTGTTTTTCTATGGATATACAAAACTTAACTGACTGGCAGATTTCTGAGGGTCCACAGATGGAGACTCTCTCCCATGCCTCACAAAACCTGCTTGTATATCACTTTGCTGACACTTCTCATGAGTAAATGAAGTAGTCTGAGGTGTGGGATGCTCTTAGTCGTGATGGCACTGGTGTCGGTGCTTCACATTTTTTTCTTTGCTGCTGAACTTTTAGCCAGCCATCATTCAGTCACTGCATCTCGGTGCATACATCTCTTTTTAGACCTCATGGTGAGTCAGATAGCCACATACACACTTGAAATTTGTACTTCTTTTGGGCGTGGATTTAACACTTGCTACACTTGCCTGAGCGGTAAGTGAGTCCAACTTGCCATTAATGGTCCAGATTAAGTCCTGATAAAAACGGAGATATTGCAGAATCCTGAAGTATTATTTACGATACTCCTACACTGTACACTGGGGACTATTGGAACCATTACTCATTTTTGGAGTTAGTCATATCCTCCTTAGTTACACAGATGGAGTCTTTTTACTGATTCCTTCATTTGTACCCCCTGTAAAAAAACAAAGAAATTGTGTCCAGTTACCAATTTGTTGAAGCTTGGTGAGTCATGTTGTCAGTAAGACTTAGGAGAAGTTCATGTACAGCCAGTCTTTTTCCTCTAAAGGCTTTGGAAAGTGGCCCTTCCCGTAACACAATAACTCGCAAAACAGGCTTGCACCTTTTTTTTTTTTTGTTTTTAAATAAAGTTTTATGAAGAACAAATGTCTCTGTCTCATTTCAACCTTTACCCCCCATTCTTTGTGTGGACAGCCATGGTGAAAATGCCGGGGGTCATCCCATTATCGGGCCAGTCGTCAAACGCGTGGTGTGTTTTCGCAGCGCGGTGGTGAAGTGCTGCGGGCCCCGGTGGCTGCGCTCAAGACGGAGCTCCTGTCAGCTTGGGTGGCCATTTTTTCTGGCGAGTGCTAGCTGGAGTCATTTCAAACGTCTGCACGCGTGTTGCGAAGAGCATGGCTGACTGGGCAGGCATACTGCGCGGCAGCCGAGAGAGGAACCTTAATTCAGATGTACCGCTTTCCTCGCAGTCCTCATTACGTTTAGGTTATCAGTTTTCTGAACAGGTCGGACAGGGGTCTTATAAAGGGCGCTGTGTGTGGTTAAAATGATCCGCGTTGAGATAACACTGCAGGCATAAGACTGCAGAAGGCCCCAGAGAGACGAGGTTATTTCAGCGGGATTTCGAGTCTTATTCCATTCAGTGGGTTTAACGCTGTCTAAATTAGCAACCGGATTGCATGTTATGCTTCAACTGCAGCACTCAAACCAGCCTCCTGTGCAGACATCTTCATATTCTTATTAAATCACTCCATGTTTCCTGCAAACAAGATAGTTTTGGGCAATTCCTCATCACTGAGAGAACAACCTTTTCCCTCTCCCTCTGCTAGTCTCTGCCAGGTCTCCAAACATATGCTGGCGTGCATACCGTTTCCTCTGTGCTTTCTTCTTCTAATTTCCCTGCTCTGTCTTTGTCCATCACAGTACAGCACCTGCTCAGCATGGCAACCTTTCTCACGCTTGCCAGCTGTTTGCCCTGCAGTCAGAAGTTTTCTCCTGGTGGGCGAAGTAGATTGGTTTACTCTAAAAAGCGCAATTCTGTATTTAGCAAGTGTGGCTGCTTCTGCATGTACAGTACGACCATTATTCCAGAGCCCCACCTCCAAATGGTGCTTATTAGCCACAAGCCATAGGCGTTGTGTTGTAATAGATTAAACTATAGTGATAAACCCGGTCCTCATCAGTACTTTGGACAGAATTTTCCACGCTTGGAGTTGTAAATGACTGGCAGGCCTCTCCTTTTGGCGTAGACTAATTAGCAGTTTTCCACGTTTCTCTGTGGCCCAGCATGTCTCCAGTCAGGTTTTGAAAAAGGACATTTAACTAGGCCAGTGTGTGTAAGGTGATGACTGATGGATGCGACGCTTGGATAGCTCCTCTCAGCAGAGGGGCCCTGGGCAGCCCCTGCCGGAGGGCCAGGTGAGGCGGCTGCTAGAACCTGAAGGTCACCTGCTGCCCTGCCTTCCAGGTCATTGGGTAAGAGATTGAGCTCATCATCTTGACAAATGTGTGAGAACGCTGGGCCCAAATGGGCAGCGTAAATTAGATGCGGAACATTTACTTGGTATGAAGGTCAGCGGTGCCCACATCTTTCAAAAAACTAGGTGACAGCTATTCATATCCTTCCGGTCCGTTTGGGGACACGCAGAGCTGTCCTCAGTATTTAGAAAGCCCTTTTTAGCATATAAATGTAAAGTTATAGTGCAGATGTGTGCATGGTGGCTGGCCCATAGACTTTGAAATGAAAATGTCATGATTGGTCTTAAGTCGTATCCTTTGCTGGCTTCTTTTGCGTAACTTTTCTTCCCACGCATTTCAGTAAAACTTTGCACTGAAATTTTCAGCACTATCGAATGTGCATGTAATTAGTAAGAGACTGGTATGGTTGACCTCTCCCTCTGGAAGTATTGATTGTTTATACCTTGTGTGAAAAAATACAAGCAACAGAGCAGATCGATGCTGGTTTAGAGCTGATACATTTACAGAGGCTTCAAATGACTTTAGAAGATGTCATTTTCAGCTGGGGAACATCTGTATTCTTTATTTAGAAAAATAAACTCAATGATTAAAGTCTGCTACAGTTATGATCATCATTTAATTTGATATGATCTCGTATGTTCCTCATTTAAACTACTTTCAGTATAAGAGTACGTTCCGTTTTCCGAAAGAAAAAAACAAAGAAGTCAAAGTTCCCCTGTTAACGTCAGTGTTGATTGTTGTGATGAAGATCCAGATGTGTAGAATGGGGTTGAGTGCACTTACCCCTTCAAAAAAAAAAATTCCTCTTCTGATATCACACATTTACTTTCAGGTGTAGTTTTAGACAAAATGTTAAAATAAACAGAAAACAGAGCCAGGATATTCTAATCCAGTTCAGGCCTATCTGCTCCTTTTTCCCCCCTTGATTTGAACCTTAGAATTCATAACATTCCTCAGCTGCAGATGTGCTCAGTTACTATGGATGTATGGTTCTTCTGAACAGTTTCTTGTATCTGTTCCTTTCATACTGTAGAAATCTACTCTCTGAACACTCTGATGTGTTATGGACTTGTACATATCCAGAATTTGCAGTTATTAAAAAAAAAAAACTCAGAAAACTGTCAAACTGGTGCAGGAGAGCCGGAGGAGAATCACTACCATACGGCAAGCAGCAGAAGAGATGAATCTGGCTTGGCTGTCAACAGTGAGGCTGTATTTAATTGAAATTGAAAACATTATGCATGAATGAGTCCTATTTTGCTAATGGAATAATTTGATGGAGATTGTATAGAGGAATTTAGGGGCTGTGAGGATTCCCTCAGCCTGGATTCAGCTATTAAACTGAAGAGGAACTGGCTGCTTCCACCTAACCGGCAGAAATGACCTGCTTTCTGTGCTCTGACACCTGGAGCTTCACTCAGAAGGCTGTTTTTCGCCTCCTTCTGAAGTGCTGCATGACTGAAAACCTGCCGGGAGGTTTTTCAGACCTGTCCGCGTTAAATGGCAGCTGTCATGTGTGATGCGGCACATTAGAAAAACCTGACAAGTGATTTAACTAATTGCTCAGTAAATTATTTATGTGCTCGCGCGAGTCTCTGAGGCTTTCTTGGAGGAACGGGTAATACATTCACCTCACAGTGCTGCCCCATTAGGTTAGAGTTTAATCCAAATGGAGTTCAACATGTCTTGCATCTCCAATTTGGAGACTGCCCTTGAAAGGCAGACAAAATGTGCAAATGACTGAGCGCTTGACTCTGAGGGTGAGAATCACCATGAACCTCGGCGGACCTACACGCGCTCCGTTTGCTTCAACGCCTCCCAACGATGCACAAACACAAATTCACACACAACCCTGCGAGTCGTCCTTCTGTTCCAGCTGGATCGATGTGCTGGGTTAATGGCAGGAGCGCCTAGCATTTTCGAGTTCGCTACCCCGCTTTTGTCCCGGTGACTTGAGAGCGTGGGTTGGTGGCTCCTCCAATAAACCAGCCGATCTCTGAAGTCAGGTGAGGGAGGCCCGCTGCAGGGAAATCTACACGGCTTTTGGAGTTGATCCGTACAAGTTAATAAGAGCTTTGGCGTCCACGGTTTCTCGGGCTGTATGGAGAGCTGTGACACCAGCTCTGAGCTGACGGCACTGGGGGGAGTGGGCGGGTGTTACCGGGGCTCGCTGCCCAGCAGGCTCGCTGTTGGTTTTTCCTTTTGTAGCACGGGCATGCTTTGCTCTTTTTAGCCTGGCTGGTCTGCACGCATAAGCCCCACGCATCAGGAGAAGGCTGTTCAAACTTTCTCACATGCACTGTTTGTGCCAAGAACAGGTTTAACAAGCATTAGGGTTTTCCTTTTGAGGTATTTTTCTTTTGTTAAGTAAGTTAAACCCCAAAGCAACTTCTGATGATTTAAGGAGAAATTGTCTCTGTTCTGAGCTAGTGGGTTGTCTTCATGATATGATCCAGCTCCCTTTCAGTCCAATAGCATTTCCCTGTTCAACTTTGATTCTAATCCTTACTATACATAGATATGTTTATTACGTCCCTCTTTGCTTTCACTGAACCAAGCTGTTCATATTTTGAGAAGGATGATTGTGAAAGCTTCCTGACATTACCAGATGTCAAGAAGTGGGCTTTAACTGACACTGATCTGACTCAGAGGTCATCTACTGAGTCGCTTGATCCCAAGAAAGCGGAACTCTCAGTTGGACTTGACAGGTGGGCTGTTTGCGGCCTAATTGCTTCGGATGCAGTGGCGCCATGGCAGACGCAGGCACACACTCTGAGGCTGTTCACCATGGAGGAAACAAATCCCTCTGTCAAACAATGAACTCTGAGCCCACGAGCCCTTTTGTGTTATTTGTAATGAGTAGCAGGACCTGAGAGACAAGCCAGTCCAGTTTTCAAATCTACATACACGCTCACAAAAGTCCTTTTTTTTTTCTCTGCCAGGTTGATTGTAAACGTTATCTTGAAAAAGGTCAAAGTCTCTCATTGAACAACGTTAATAGCTGGTTTGGATGAATCCAGAGGGGTGAGCACTGATTCCTGCCTCACTGTCACATGAGCACTGGGGATCAATGGCTGTTGACATGCTGGAATATTGTTTGTGCATGGAAAGAGATCTGAAGAGGTTGAATAGGGTTTAAGGTGGCCGTCAAGGATGAAGCTTTTTTTTTCATTCTTTTTTGCTGTTGTAGCACTTCAGTATTTCATCCAAAACCCACCAGTAATTTTAAAGATATGATATAGTTTTTATACGAATGACGGGACTTGAGCAGATAATCCTATTATAAGCTTTAAAATGGGATTAGATCACAGTTTTTCATTCATCATGCAGTCAAACCATTGTCAACCATTTAATACCATATTTAAAATGGGACTGCACAGTTTGGTGATATGCATGATTGCTGAGCATGTCGGACTCAAACTGCTGAGGTCAAATCTCATGGTTGGTTTCCATGAGAGAGGAAATAGCATTAAACTAGATTGGAATAAGTTGACTATGATTAAATACATGTTTTGAGTTTATTTATCTTTAAATTTCAAGTATGTATAAGCTTACCCCACGCCCCTCCAGTAACCAGAAGTGTCTTTGCTAATAAGAACTGTATATTTTATTTGTATTTTCTTATTCAAACTGGCTTCTTTCATCCACTAAACCACGGTGTACTCTAAAACGCTGCACTGCTTTGTAGAGCAACGTTCTGTGGACCTGGATGCAATGGCAGTGAGGGAGCACAGCTGAGGAGCAGCAGATAGAATCTTTTCTGTACTCAAAGGCACCTCTGTGAAGCATCCTCTTGGGAAAGCGTGCTTATGTAAATAGCTCGGCGAGGTGAACTGTTGTTGATGAAGACAGACGTGACTGATGGCTGATAAAATGATTTCAGAAGTTTTGCTTCACGTTAAAAAAAAACAATAAGAAGGTACTTCAGTGAGAGTTGGCGTGTTTATTTCTGAACGCTGCTTTTCCTGCTGCACTGTTTGTAGAGGCTGTTGCTTACGGTGAAGGTGCTCTTTGGTGTCAGGAGGCGTTCTGTCTCAGTAGGCTAATGCTAATTAGCTGGACAGGGGAAGGAGTTTTCCTTTAAGCTCCGGGCGATGTTTGCAGACAGGCAAATTTAGCAGGCCTAGCAGAGGCCGTGCGACAGGTGCGCAGCGGCCGATCAGTCTCTGTCGTATCACCGGAAGCGTCCACCAATATTTATGAATTTCCCTGGCCATGTACTGCACACCTTTTAACACCTGTGATGGAGATTGATGGGGAAGCTGCTGGCCTCAAAAATCAACAGCTCCAGCTGCCCCGTAAGCAGCAGAGTCCAGCGACTTTCAGTGGCAGAAGGACACGGGCGACCTGGCTGTCTGCACACACGGCTTTGTTTACGTGCCTGTACCCTCACCCTGAACCCCCCCCCCCCTCCGACAGAGGGGATAGTGAGTCAGCAGTTTGAAGCTTTTAACTTGCGGGGAAAATGCCGGAAAAAGACAAGGAGGCACAGAAAAAAGAAAATACCAGACATTTCCATTCTCACTGTACTGTAACTCATCTTTTGCCCGCGAGCCTGGGGTTGGCCGTTCTAAAAATAGGTTTGAGGAGATGGTGGAGAGGAGACTTTGCTGGAGAGTACATGATACGTTCCTCTCTGGGCTTTGGCACAGCCACTGTGGTGGACAGGATTGTGACACGACAGAGAGGCGGGTCCGTACTTCCCGTTTCTGTTAGCACAGATTGTTACAGCACAAACTAAAGCCAGATATGGGTTTATTTCCGCTGGATGAAGATGCTGGAGTTGACTCCAGTCAGCAGCTCCCACATTTAACTCTCCATAACTTGGCAAACAGCACGCCACGGCCTCCTGCAGACCAGTGTGTGCACCGCTCTGCCTGTTGGAATATCTGAATGTCACACACGCACACAGATGGTGTGCTAAACAAATGCGGCCGTGTTCCTTTCTCACACACATGCAAAACATCTTATGTGGAGAGACAGACAAACAGGGATTTAAATCTGATTTCCATAGATGGGTCGCTGTAGAGGTTCACAAGTCTTTTGAGTTGCACTGGCATCTCTGGACACACAAACAGTCCCAAAGCAAATGCGTGCTGCCTAATGTCGCTCCGAAGTTATTTTAAAATGACCACATGTCCAGCATGTGGCAGTTCTATCAAATTACAGTACATGCTTTTCCCTCAGCTGTTTCCTTGTTTTTCTGCTGAGGGCTACTGAGTGTGACTGTTGTCCCTCACTTCTCGTTTTAATGCCATTGGAGTGAAAATAAAGTTAGAAAAACCCCATAAAATCCACCTTGATAGTGGCTCAGAATTCAGCCGGCACACTTTTTCTTTGATCCTGTTAATTGTTCGTCCTCTTTTGTGGATGTATATTAGACTGCAGTTATTTCAGTTTCAGGAATACTTTAAACAGGTTATTCCAGCATGGAGCCATTGTAAAGAGCTCGAATGTTTGGCACCACGCCAGATTGTAGCACACATCAATCAGGCCTTTTCCTTTAAGTGAAATAGCTAAGCAGTGAGGAGCTTAGTCTTGCATCTGAGTGGATCACTGGAGCAGCTCCAGCTGATCTCTGAGCCCTGGCTGTCAGAACCTTTACCTCCCGGCGTGGCCGTGAGGGAATTCCCGGCCCCGGCTCTGACTGGATGTGGGGAAAACTGATAAAGTTTTGAGAGTGGACAGGAGGGTTTGTGATGCCTCCTGTTTTTGACGCAGTATGTAATGTTAGCTTATTTTTAGGGTTACTGTCAGCCTGTGGCAGGGTTACAAGTTGGAACCCACTGAGCCGTCTCGTAATGCCGGGTATTTTACAGTTGGTTGTTGGAATACGGGAGAACGCCCTCTTGTAAAAAGCAAAAGCCACAAAGGTTGTGTGTTTGTGACGAATGGGCTGCTTTTCAGGTGAGAGGAGAACTACAGGTTCCAATAGCCATTTAAAAGTCCCTGTGCTGCTGTTGCCTGGGTAACACTGTGCACCAGGAAGAGGTCCTCTTTCCAGCAGAGGACTGAAGGTTATCCATCTGACGGTCTCTGCTACCAATAAAGAAAGACTTATCCATGTTTGCTGATACATAGGACAGCATTTGTCCATGCAGAGAAATATATCCTGCTCATGTGGTTAAAACTCCTCTGTACACTTCACCTCTCCTAATTAAGTTGACTCTCTGGAATAAATCTAACTCCTTGATTCAGTCTGAATAATTACATTTGAAATGTAGGCGTCCTGTTCTTCACAAATTCATCTGAAGCCCTTTGTTTTGTTTCTCAAAAATAATTTTCTGAGAGCTGCGCGGGTTTCCATTCCCACTGCAGGTTTTTGCATTTATCAAAAAACCCTCAGGGAATAATGAAGAATGATTTATATTTGCCGTCTTTCGCTTTATTGCCGTTTGACTCTTGACGGTGTCCTAACCTTGTGTTCATTTCAAATTGCCAAAAATAATTTTTCTTTGTGGTATTTTGCAACCTGTCAAAGTGTCAGAGCTCAGTCATGCTCCGCCACCTGTTCCCTCAGATGGACTCTGACAGACTGGAACCCATTGATTAGTGTAATGACTACAGTGTTTCCCCACGTTCCAGCGGTTCTGCACTGGACATTATTCCACTTTGACTGGCATGCCTGTGGTGGCTTGTTGGTAGTGTCATGTCAGTAAGGCTGGACTGTAAAGCTACTTTTCACTTTGTACCGGCCATTGTTTTCTTCTAACTGAGAAATTAGCTTTGCCGCACGCCTCCACAACATTGCGAGCTCTGGCTTTTTTCTCTCCCTTCCCTTTGTTTCCTCTGGGAGGCACCTGCAGACTGACTGCAGCTGTGAGCTGCAGCTGTAACCGAACCATTTCAGAGTCCTTTTACACGTGAACACAGATGGAACATCTAAGTGACACGGTGAAAACCAATGGTGGAAACCAAAAATCAATCCTGCTTTGAAAAGTGCTAATTAGAATTGGAGAGTTTAAGGGTTGACCAATACCCACTTCCATGGTGCTTTTAAATGTGTTTTGTAAAGCTAAAAATGATGGTGGAGTAAAATATGAAAGGCTTGTCCTTTATCTGTGGATTTGCAGTTCTCTTACGGTCCTTCACTTACATAAACAGCAAATAAAATCAGTGTTTAAATTGTTACCTTTGGAGTTACTTTTTGGTTAGGAAAAAACATTTTTGCCGAATGTGATGGTATCTCTAATTTCAGCTGTAGAATAAATAAATGCTGCAGTTGGAGTCGAGGCTTTGACATGAAGAAGAATTCTTGCGTTAACCTCCTTTCCCATATAAGTAGCCCAGGCATATAAAACAGGCCCAGGGGTCTTTTAGACTTCAGGCTGACTGTCATCATCCTGCAGCTATGGGAAAGACTGGAGTGCATGACTACCTTGTATGTAGAACCTCGTCCTAAGTTAGTAACTGAGTTTCTGCAGGATTGAAATGGCAGGCCTATAAAAACTAGATTGATGGAGCAAGCTAGGGTTACAGCTCCCGCTCAGATTGTGGTGAGAGCTGAGCCGCGGTGCCATGATGCCACTCTCTGGACACCTTTGCAGTAGGAGGGAGGCTGGAGAGCCCGAGTGAGATTCAACCTGCAGAGACAGTGGGCAGTTAATCTTTGTCATGACCACGCACAGGTACCTGCTATTCTGGGACCCAACAGCTGTGTAAAGCCACATTCTTAGTTACATTTTCTGCAGCGCAGAAGATTTTAGACCTGTTAAGACTTTTGACACAAATAGCGAGTGTAAACCATATTTATCGTGACAATTTTGCCGTGTAATTAGAATTTTCTCTGAACTTAGGATGTCTACATGAGCAGCTTTGCTTGCAGTTTCTTATGTGTCCTCCATTCTGATCCAGTTTAGTAATTCAGAACACCTGCAATTCTGTGATGCTGCTCTGGTGGGTTGTTCTTGCTTTTTGTGGAGCTGACTGATGCTAAGAATGGGTGCTTTGTAATCATTACACGAACTCAGCCCAACAGACACACAGTGAAACACTCAGGTTTTTTTCTCCTACACAGTCCCTCCTCTCCACTCTGATGCTTGTTCTCCATCTCTTTCTCTGGCTTGTGCCTGTGCTTCCTCCCCCTCACGCCCACGCTTCCACTCTCCTCTGCTGATCAGCTTTATCTGCAAGCACTGGGAATCTCTCTCTCTGTCTCTCTCTTTTATTAATTCAACATAAACAAAACAAAAAACACGTTTCCTGCATCATATTTGGCCACCCCCTCTGTACACCAGGCTGCCTTCTGTATTTAAATCCCCATAGCTCTCATTTTCATCTCCAGTTTAATCTTTCTCACAGAAGGCAACGGCCTCAGTTTTAAAGTTACATGAAGCAGGTAGGACTTTAAATATCTGATGAAGTCAGTAGTTTGCAATCCCTGGCCGTTCCAGCTCTCAAACACCAGCTGTGATCTGTTGCCTTTTCTCTGCTTGTTTTGGCAGGGGATAAGGGAATAAATCAGGCGCCATTCTCATCTTAGATATTTTGCCCAGCAGCCTCTATTACTTTCTGTTCCTGCTCCCAACATGCACGTGGATGAACCTTTCTTGCCTTATTTCTTTCTGAATGAAGGCGGTTTTCAGCCCAGCCCTCCATCTCCAACCGTATGTATCCCCCGTTCCGGCGCGCATGTCTGAATTTCCCATGAGGTGTGAATGAAGAAAGAGAAAGAGCATCTTTGCATCATGCACTTCCTGTATGCGGCTGAGTGACCACATTTCCCAGCCTATAGGTGGTGTGTGATGAAACCCTGTTGTGTGTCTGTCCAGACCCCTGCAGCACAGCCGACACGGCCACACACACACCCACCGTGAGTGTCCACACATAATTATCTCCATGTCCTTGAGAGAGTAGGCTATAGTGCAGGTTCAAGGGGGAATGTGATTGTCTACAAAGTGGCCAGCCTGAGTCCATCACACTGCCCTTATTACCTGGAGGGGGTATATTCTGTCCTTCCTTGAGCCTTTGTCATCTCTGCCTATCATCAGGAAACATCCAGGGAACCCCAATAAATCGATCAATTCTCCTCAGCTATAAACTACTTTCACTGGCCGGCAGTCACTCAGAGGCCCACTCCTCTTTCCCCCTCGTGGAGGTAGTGGGGGACACTGGATGTGCTTAATGTGTTGGAAATTTCATTTACGTCTCCTTCCCCTCTCCTATCTCGCGCTCTTCATCTTTCCCTTCAGTGGCCAGTGATTGCCTCCCTTCCCTGGGGCTTCCTGCTTTTCTCCTCCAAGGACTGGAGATGCAGAGAGGGTGAATGAAACAGGCAGGAAGAAAGATGAGGGTATCTAAGTAGAAATTGCCCGATCACAATGTGAATCACTTAGACCGAACAATGTATATGTTGGTCACTCAGAGTATTAAGTAGGTGTGTGGACATACGAGCAGAAGATAGAAATGGCTGTCATCTATCTGCGGTATCCATTTTCTTTTTGAAGATGTCACAGTTTCCCATCTGTATTGGAGGTTAAGTCACTTAACAGGGAACAAATAGCATTCCCATTCATTTGTCCACACTTATCTGTGAACAGCTTCCCTGTCTGGTGGGCTGTTATGATGCGCTGTGTGAAAGCACACACCATGTTCTGACACCTACCACAGCTCTGCGCTGTCTTATGGGCACAGCAGGCCTTCATGTCTCCTGTTTGCTAATACTCAGTGTCTTACTTTTCTGAAATGTCTTCTGTGATGACTTGATCAGTAAAGATGTCAAAACTGTGTGTGAGATCACATAATG
Source organism: Menidia beryllina (assembly GCA_013363375.1). Lineage (NCBI taxonomy): Eukaryota > Metazoa > Chordata > Actinopteri > Atheriniformes > Atherinopsidae > Menidia > Menidia beryllina. The sequence continues at coordinate 6,010,939 of JABUIW010000010.1, forward strand.
TTCGCAATGCTTGTAATTACAGGGGATTAAAAAGTTAGTGTTTCTGTCAATATGAGATGAAGATTCTGTATTCTTTGATTTTTTGCTATTTTAATGAAGCAAGTGCACATCTGGAATTCGTACATTGTGCATATGTAGTAAACACCTTACAAAACTGGAGATGGACAATTTAACATAATTATCTTAACTCGCCAGGACATCCAACACGGACTAAATCAGGAAGGGCAACGTGAAAGTTTTTGACACACCAGGATGGAAAAAATAATTTATTTTGACTTGAAAATTGAAAAACTTTTCCATTTTGAAATGAGAACTCGACATATTTACCAAGAGTGTTTACGTATGAATATGGAAATGCTGCTCATAACAAGGTGGCTCACATAACTGAACATCTGTGACAGCCATGATTAACCATTAGCCAGACATCCGAGTCTCCTGGAGACTGCTGATGAGTCGTTTCCAGTAATTAAAGCTGCTCGGGAACACGCCGGACCATGCATTTGGAATGTGCAGAGGCGGCAGAACTCTGTGGGCCGGGCCTCTTCTGAACTCTCCAGCATAAGCTGTTACATATCAGTTTTGGTCTCGGGTGCTAACCGCAGACTGACGACATGCAAAGCAGGCAGCCGGGGCTGCTTCCAGCTGAGAGTTTAGCTTTAAAACATCTGTCAGTGGAGACGGGTCCCCGAGCAGCACCGAGCTCCGGGTGCACTGCGCTGGAGCCGGGGCGCAAATCAATCCATAGCAGCCACCACACACACGTCCGAGTCTCAAACATTTCACAAATTCAAAATAAAGCCTAGCTTCTTTCAGTTAAATGACTGTATTTGGGTCAGCGTTCAGGTGCAGTTTGCAGGGCCTACGTGGGAATCTTATTTTCTACCGCTGGCTAAGTAATAACCTGCTGCTGTCCTCCCTCTGGATGATTGTTTATTGTGTTTTTATCCAGAATAACAGGTGTTGTCAGTGGGGATTGAACCACGCTGGACCTTTTGTGTCATCGGGACAAAGTGATACGGTTGTGGGTGTGTACATTCAGTATGATCTGACTCTCTTTGTTCGCGGGTATCTAGAGAGGGCAGCTGTTCTCCGGGGCGCTCTAATAAACGGAAATGAGGGGAGTCCCTTTTCTTCCCCTCTCCTGCCGTCTCTGCACTGCGGGTCTGGTGACACGGAGAGGTCACAGTCACCGCTGTCAGAAACTCCCCCTGCAAACTTCCTGCTGTTGGTACAGAGATGAGAAAATGGCAGCCTTTCATTCAACATGGTTACAGGTCCAATGTTTAGTCTCAGTTGTCCTGTATGAAAACGCCATCAGACACCTTTAGAGTCATTTACTCTTGAGGACCCGCCTGTCTGCCTGGCTTGTCATAGATAAGGAAGAGTCAATAATTCTGCTACAGCAAGCTATCTGGGTACAAAGATCCATCTTAATGTTGATGACACTGTGTCTGCAAGTCTTTGCTCACTGCTCCCTTTAACTGACACGATGGTCCGTTGGGGAAATGGATGTACTCACGAGCCACGTAGCATTCTTCAGAGTATGTCCAGGAGGTTCTTTGAAACAGTGTGGGCCTTTTTCAACAGGTATCATAGGGACCCTCAACAGGATTATGAAACCCTGATCTAGTGCCATAGATTAATCGACAGTCCTTTCAAGAATTAGTTCAGCTTGTTTGCATTTGTAGAAACAAGGGCCCAGAGGGGAAAAACATGTAATCAGTGCCGGTTAGGGCGAGCACCTCGACAGAGGAGCTCGTCTTTGAGCTTGACTGCCCCTGAATTTCTGCAGGTATGCATACTAAGAAGTAAAGATTTCCCATCAGTTTTATTCCAACGGAAACCGGATGCGATAAACTACAAATCTAACCGTCTGCTCTGTGAAAAAACGCAAATGTGTTGCCAAAAGTTATCCCTTTTTTTTTTTTTTGGTTGAAAGTAATTTAATTGTTGAGACGAGTGCGGTGAGGAGGAAAAGTTATAAAGCAGACGTCTCATTGATCGGAGCTCTGTTGGTAGAAAGAACCCAGTTGATGTGCCATAAGAGGGTAGCTTCAGATCCAATGCACACTGTTATGAATATAAATGTCACTGTAAGTGCTGTGTGTAAGTGGTCGTGCAGAGTTGACTCTCTATTCAAACCCCGGTGGCACAGTGTGTACACCCTGCCTAACGCCTGTCATGACCTGTGCATGCTGCCAGAAGCTTCAGCCTCATCTTACGCTCAACAGCAGAATCACTTTAGAGAATTACTGGTAACTGATTAAAGGATGACCTATTTAAAAAAAAAAACACTTCTTATATGCAATTGATTTCTTTCACTCTCTTTATTTCCAATGTATTTGAAGGAATAGATTGTATTAGAATGGATTAACCAATGACTTCCAGATTTTTTAGACAATAAACTTACAGGAATGACAAGAGAAAAGATATCCTTGGTAATGCAGCATTAATTTTGGCCCTTGTCTTGTATTAAAACAATAGTAGTGGAGAATAAGACAACGATGAACAGAGAAGTCAGTTCTACAAATGAAACACAATTTGCCAGTTGCATAACAGCAGTGTGTGTCTGCACACCCCCACACAATCGGGTGTTATTTAAAACTTCCATTTACAATGTTTTATACTCGTGACTATGCAGACAAAAACACAAATGGGCTGTTACTTTGGTTAAATTGATTTTAATCCTTTTTTTAAGTCCCAATGTGCGCTGTAATTGGCTGATATATACAAACTGCCTTCAAATGTGTCCTTTGTTTTTAAGAAAAACTCCCCTGACACCAGAACTGTTTGATTCCTCGTACTTGGGGCTGAAAATGAGTAATAAATGAGCGGCGCTGGTTGTGTGAACAGTGAAGGTGCTTCGCTGAGGTTCCACTTTGTCTCCATCTAATCTCTCCTCGGTGCTCGGAGACGGGGAACATCTGAGTGCATACTCTGAAGGTGAAAGCGTTTACGTGGTCTGCCATGACTCTCTCATGCACACCTTTGTGTCCAGACCAGACAGTGACAAAGTAGCCTCAAATAAAAAAACAGAACCACCACACAGCACTTTTGAGAGTGTCTCTTTCAAACAAGCATGCATCTGCATATTTGCTAACTGAATCATAGCTAATCTGGTTTTAGGTGCAGAGCAGCTGGCCACAGCCTTCATCTCAGGGTGTCAGTCGCAGCTCTGCCTCAGACTGCCTCACACCCCTTCCAAAATGTATGCGGGACATTTCATGCCTCTCCCACCCTACTTTGATATCCCTACAAAAAAGAAATATCCAGGGCCCGTGACAGGAATAGAATATACAACCACTTTCATGTGAACTTGTTTCAAGCCTCTTTTGAATGTGCTGAGGATCCTGATGGGGCCTGTTTTGAAAATAGATTTAGGCTGGCTAATTTCCATTTGTGATTTTTTTGTCTTTGTTAACGACGATGCTTCTCCACTGTGTGTGTGTCTGTCCTCCAGCAGGAGGTACTGCCCGCTCCTTTCACCCGTCAGACCGTCAGGAGAGCACATGGCCTTCGGTCGGCGGCCCACCCGGCACTGTTCACCCAGCCCACCACTGCCCTGTCCCCACAGGTTAGTGTTCCTGCATGCTTTGGTGTGTGTGTGCATGTGTGTGATTGTGTACATTTTTAAAGAAAATGGCGGATAAAAAATGATTGTCGCATTCTGAGCGGTATTGATTGCTTTGGCATTTCACAATCCCCAGAGAGCTAATCCATATTTCATCGATATGAGGTCAGTTTTGTGTGTGTCTCCGGCTCATTGATGCAGGTATCGGCACTGTCAGCTTTTCCGGACACCTTCACCACTAAACTGCATCCTTTTGCCTCTTGAGCTCTTTAGCAGAATCGGTTGGTTTCTTTCAGCCTTGTTGTTATCATGCATCCTGTGTGACAAAGCCCACATCACCGGCCCCCATTTCAATGTGTAAAAGAACCATGCATTCCCCTCAAATGTTTGTTTCTTATTATAGATCTTATGATTATATTAGTGAGTCCAATTGCTACAGAAGAAAAATTAAAGTAGTAGAAAATAAATATATATATATATATATATACATATATACATACATATATATATATATAAAAAGACACAGACACGGTTCTGGTTGCACAAGAATACATTTTCCCACAAGGGGATGGCAGCTATGATCAATAGTTTTTTATTTATTCTTTCATCTTCAGTTTCTATATATAGAAAAAAGAAATATATAGGATAGAGATGGAAGACTACTACTAATAATATAACTAATAATAGCATACATTTAAATTTGACAATTAAAATCAACATAGAATTTTAAGTTCAAGCTGACTGTAAAGTCGGGAGCTGATTTATTGACTTTTCTGTCAATTATGACAGTCCAGTGTTTCTTCTACATCAATCAAAGTTTCTCTTTGGAATTTATTCCAGGCGTCATCAGAAATTCAACACGTCTGCTTTTGAATGTTTGTTCAGTCGGCTTTCGATGCCTGAAGATCAGCAGGAAGAGAGACACTCTGAAACCTGAAACTCTGAATAGGAACTGTTCTGGAGCAGGTTATGTGTTTAGTGCACGTCACTGTGGTCACAATAGAGCTGGTACACCTATCACACTTACTCCTTAGACCGGCAGGTGAGATCTGGAACTTTGTTGCTGCAGAAAGAAAGGAAGATAAACGTTCTGAGTGGATTCACATCTGTATCAGCTGATGTCCTCTTAAGATTGAATCAACCATTTATTTGATCTGAGAGACTCACAGTGATGTGAAACACTATAATCAATATTCTCCATCGGTTGCTGTGCTGACTCAGCTATATGCATACTGCTCTTACTTTCAGGTGGTTGACAATGGGGCAATGTAGTGGGGAAACCTTTGAAGCTGAATGAGGCTGCTGGCCCTTTTTATAATGGCAGCATTAGAAAAAGATCCATTCAAATGTATTCAGATAGGTTCAAAGCAGCGTGGCTATGCTGGTGTAATCATCTTGATTCTGTGCTGTTGTCATGAAATAGAATTGTGAAAATGCATATTGAGCCTCTTAGTAACATTTTGCTTCGATGTGAAAGTAAAATTTAAACCATTTTAGGTCATTTCCAGATGTTCACCCACAGCCCCAGTCCATGTTTTAGTTTCTTATGTGGAAATTAAGGCGAGGCTTACTTAAAAGTTGGCTTCCTCTGTTTTCTGCCTTCTGAGAATTATCATGTTCAAACAAGTGTGGGTAAATCAGCTCTGTGCGTGTTATTACATGATTATTAGCATAACGCTTTTATAACATTACTGCCAAAAGGTGACTCTTGGGGGGGGGGCTTCCAGTTTAACATGATAAACAACTATAAGATCCAGCAGATCCACCTCTGACCGTTACATCTTTGCCCTTCCTTCCTCTCCAACTCGGCCCTGTCAGACCACAACTCTTTGCACTTGGTATTCCTGTGAGTAAGGACCAGCTAGAATCCAATAAGGCAGCCGCATTATGTTAAAAAGATCAGCTCAAGGTTAAGTGCGTATGTATTTTTTTTGCCAGGAAATGCACATGACCCACTAACAAACTTGCATGGGATGAAATTTTTATGACTAGAACAGGATATTTGTTCTTTGAGTGCTCGCAATTCTTAAGCCTTGGTTGGCATTGCATTAGCTCGATCCCTCCTCTGTACGTTTGCATGGCTGAAGTTGTGTTGGTGCATGTGTATGTGTGTGTCTTTGAGCAGTAGGAAATGGAGAAAGGCACCCTGCCTCACAGAGGCTGGCGTATTATGAGCAGGGACTCTCTTCGGACTGTGTTTACATTTCATGCTTCAGGCCCCTCTGAAAGGTGTGGGAGGGCAGTTTTGTGAGCAGCGACAACAGAGGAACTGTTTACTTTACATCGGCTGCCGGACCATGGTAGGATCACTGCCTCGGGTGCAAAGGTCTCGCTCACAACGGCATGAAACAACACGGCTGATAGGGAGCCAGGCAGTAGCTCTGAGTTTCTCTCCCCCTGCCATGTGTCCTCCAGAGAGAGCTGTTTGTTCAGAGTACAGGGGAGGAAGGAGGCCCAGCAGGGAGTGTCTGCCTCACCAGGTCTTCTTGTCTCTGCTAAGCGGAGCTCAGGATGATAATGTCATTTCTGCAGTGGAAGTCTGATGCAATCATGCTGTACAGGGGCTTTATACAGCCAAAACCGGATTGCACTCACTTGTTAGAGATGACTCTAAGCAAGGCTACTTCATCATCTGCCATATGGGTTCTGCACGGTTAACACCGTCACCCCCCTCTTTTTCAGTTTCCGTGGTCCTGCATTGCTGCAGTATACTGTATACTTGTCTCCTTCTTGGCTACACTGGCACTCCCTCCCTCCCTCCCTCTCTCTGTCACTCTTTGGCATCCTTCAGTTTAGCTGCAGCTTCCCACGAGGCCTGGTGGGTCACGGCCGCGTACACACTCACACACACACACACACACACACACACACACACGCACACACACACACACACACACACACACACACACACACACACACACAC
>JABUIW010000010.1:6017442-6080917 GCA_013363375.1 Menidia beryllina
ACACACACACACACACACACACACACACACACACACACACACACACAGAGAAAGCCGCTCTGGCAGCACAATTCACACCAGAACCTCTCAAACCATCTGTGACACCGTCCCCCCAGCAGGAGAGCCGTGACAGTTGTCAAATGTCGAGCAGACACAGGCGGAGAGAGGGATCTCGACGAGGAGGGAACAAGCCGTAGACTCCCCGCTGGAGCCCAGCGCACGCCGTTGAGGTTGCTCCAGGAACATTTTTGGGGTTGATTGATGATGAGGAGGGCGCACTGATCAGATGCGAGTGTAGCATCAGAGAAGCAGAATGACGGCCGCGTTGGAACTGCAGTCTGCGGAAGCTGTTAAACAGGTCACAGTTACTGTGGAGCTCTTTGATTCTGGGGACTCCCTTTTGCTTCCCGCAGCTTTTCACATGTCAAATGGATCTCTCCCATTTGTTTCCTGATAGAGAAAGGCATGCGTTTTCTCTATCAAAAGATAGAGAGAACACGAATCTGTTTAAGACAACATTTACTCAGTCTTGCTTCAGCCTGCTGCAGGTATGATTTAAGGTGTGGCACACTTCAAATACCTGACACCAACCTGCTCTGACAGAGCAGAACTGACTCGTACTTTAACTCCAAAGCACAAGGCTCTGCTGTTTCTCAGTCTGTATATTTAAGGCACTTCCTGTCCTTTTATGGCCTGGACTCAGCAGGAGTTTGCACGTCGGCATGAATGGTGGAATCCCAACCGGTTCATTGCCCAGACCCAGTATTCAGTTGTTTTTTTAACAGTGACAGAACATTTTGCAGAAGCTCTTAAAAGACACCATTAAAATGGGCTGGGAGGGCTCTGGCTGCTGATGCTCTCTCTCATTCACGTTTCCACTTCAAATCAATGACAAGTCATTCAGCCATTAGTCTGTTTTTTTCCCTTTCATTCTTTTTTTCACTTATGAAAGCTTTTTAACACCAAAAAAAAAAGAACATTATCAACATTATTTGGTGTCAGAAGAGAAATATGCCACCCTCTGTTCTGGAGTGTACCAGTAGGATCAGGGATTTTTTGGGGGTCTTTTAATCTTATTGATCTTTGGTTGTCGTGAGGGAAAAAAAAAAAAGGATTACAAAAATCCCATCCGTCACCCTCCCATGTTTGTGTTCTCCCCCTCATTTTATGAAATTGTCGACAGAGAGGTCCTCAATTTCACCTGCGCACCCAGAGAGCTCTATTGGCTTTTTCAACTTTAATTAACTCGGCACTTAATCAGGAAGCTGAGTCCATTCCTGGGTTATTGTCTGCTCAGAGTGGTGGCACACACAGAACATTCATGAGATTGTCATCTGTCACTCGCAAGCGGAAAATAAAACAAAACAAGTGGAGTTGATATTTCATATCCGACTGTCAACAAAGAGCAGCTGAGTGACGGAACTGAGCAGAGACATTCTTGTTTTGTTGTCTGTAAAACGATGAGTCTGTTGCTCTGCATAGGCGCTGCTGCAGAGTTTACAGCCACCTGTATGTCGCAGAGCTGGTATTTCTGTGTGTCACTTGCTTTTCTGGTGTTAAGAATCAGACCCCTTCAGACGGTATGTTTGCAGGCTGGTGACGGATAAAGGCCAACTGAATGCTCATATTGATGGAAAATGCATGGACTTGAGGATCTAAAGGATGTTGGTGTGAAGTAGAATGCATTTTTGAAAAGTCAGGTGTCAAAAAATGTGTAAATGTCCAAAAACCCTGTCGGCTTCTCTGTCTGCAGAGAATTTCCTGTGAATATTTATTAAATCAGTGTGACAGAAAATAGATTTTTGTCCTTAGGGCCAGCACTGCCTCTGTTGTGTTTGGAAAAAGAAAATCTACCATTTATTGTTAACTCTGCAATTATTTATTGGCGGTTTTTGCTCAAATGAGAGACATATGTTCCTTTTAAAGAGTGAGATTTAATGATTTTTCGCTAATAATTGTGATGAATTTTGTACTAACTGGAACGTGGATCCTATTCAGCTCCACAAGGAACGTGATTCTTTAGAGAAAAACTGAAGCTGGAAACATGCCTGTAAAACACTTGGTTATTATTCAGAAATTCTTGCAGACTCGAGTTCCGAGGATTTCCGTGTTTTTTTTTTTTTTTATGTCGATACAAAGGGTATAACACAAGAATAAATTTCCAGCTGAGGATGGAGGTCTCCATGGAAACAGGACTCAAACACAGATACCTTTCAGTACACAGAAAACCTCTCTTATTTGGTCCCATTATTTCTGTTGTCTGATGAGCTTTAGGGATCTTGGCTAATTAAATTCATGATTTGGATTAAATGGACCAAATGAAAACTTTAAGAATGACCAAGGCTGCTTATTTTTGGGTTTCCAAGCTGACCAGCCAGGCTAATATTTGTGTCATAATTTTCTCTCTCTCAAAAAATGCACGACAATAATGATAATGATTAAAATAATACTTATTCAAAGTGTATTTTAAGTGTTTTACTTTCAAATCTTTGTTCAGCAAGTATCAGACATTTGCTTGATCTGTGTGGTTCAGCCTGAATTCATCATGTCGTCTTCCTGTTATCTTAGGATAAATAACTGCCTGTTGAAGCAGAATCCTCATTGCTAGTCGTCAATCTGTAAAGAAGGCAGGTAGTGGCTGTGATGTAAATGTGCCATCCGGACTCTGATGTTAGCTGCTGTGTGGAAAACATTTGAATATGAATAACTCCCTTTTTGAATCAGGAAGCTCTCAACTTTGAAAACATGCTTGTTAAAATAAAGCATTTATTTGGGATCCACCTCACTCAAATAATTAGTTTCTGTTGATGTGTGTACATTTAAGCTTTAGAGATTTTGCAGGTGTCGTGTGAATTCTGTGGTTTGGCAGAATATTAAAAAACACAAAACAGTGTATATGGAAAAAGCAGTTTAGGAGAGTGATGCCTCAGCACAGGTCTGAATTCATCCCAGCTAAAACCAGTGATCAATTAGGGGCCATTCTGTGTTTGGCACCTTGCCGGGGGGGATACTGCTCGGTGATCACACTGTGGAGCTGATAAACCTCTGATTTGTAATGAACACTCCTGGAGGCTAGCTTTACTTACAAATTATTAACACCATGCGTCTCAGCTTAATCTTTTCTATGTGACGTGAATCATCTTGGAAACATCCACGGGGAACAAGCCAAGCTGCCATTCCTTGTCTCCTGGGGGAGGAAATGAGATTGGGAGCCCTCGGTGCCCCAGCCCAGGTTCAGTCCCCAACATCCAGGCAGCACAGAATCCTGCAGCGAAGGGGGGAGCGTCGGGCAGTCAAGGTGGCCCTCGAGGAGGATGGAGAATCAAATCACGTTCAGTTTGAGGAGTAAAGGCGGCACAATTAGCGGTATGCTTTAGGGGGAGATGAAAATCGAATGAGGTCAGAGATCCAGAGACTGTTTTTGTCGGAGCGTGAGGGAGATTGTCTGGGTGACTTTGATATGAGGACATGATATGACATGATGAGCTGAAGGAGAGAGGAGTGGAAGGAAAGCAATCTTTAGCAGTGGCGCCTGATCTGCTGTTATTACCAGCCCACATTATGAGACTCATTTGAGCCCCGTCAGTCTTGTGAGGTCTGAGAGTCAGTGCAGTGTTTGTCATGCCTCCCTGAGCTGTTTGAGCAGTTGCCGGCACATCTCCTGCAAACAGGAGGGAATCGGATGCAGCTCGGAGCTGTCTGACATCTGCAAACTGGACTGTCCGCTTATTTGACCCCTGTGATTTCCTCTCCCACTGCCTGGCAGGTGGGCAGAGAGTGGCCCACTTTCTTCAAAGTGTCCAAAGTGTGTATGACGGCATGCTGCACACAACAGGCCCCCATGGCCCTGGGCTGTAAATATTTGATGCTCGTGGTGAGTAGTGGAGTTGCATGTTTGTTTTTACTCAAATCTTACAAATAAGACCTGCATCTGAAGTCTTCAGGCTTTCTAGTATTTGTCTGAAAATGTTTGACTGTAAGGCCGGCATGGTTTCACGTTACCTGCGGTATTGTTTTGACCTCAGACTGCTGTCACGTCATATTTTAGTTATAAGACAAGTTATATCATATAGTAATGGCTGTATTATTTAGACTTTAAAAAGCTTTCTGTCCAGTGTCCTAAATCGAATGTCTCGCATGGAGGATCTATCCATACCTTGCGTCTGACAGCCGCTATTCTGTCAAAAATGATCAATCTGGGAAAGGTGCGCACATCAGAAATTGTGCTCCACACCATCTTTCAGGTGTGGATGTAAAGCGTTCACTTCTTGAGCCAAAGCTTCTAAATGGCATGTAGTGGGAGCTTCTTATTTAAGATTGGTTTTAAGACTATGAACACTAGAAAATGTGAAAGAAAAAAGCTAAATACTGGAAAAAATCCACTAATTGGCTAACAGTTTGTATGTTCTCTTGAGCAGGCTTGCTACTCATTAGGAGGCACGGAAACAGCTCTTTGAATCACAGCAAAGGTTATTTTTCCATTAGATCCGTTGCTTCTGTAGTGGCAGTGGTGGTATTAGCTCCCCTCTGGCAGTACCACAGAGCCAGCTTAGACTTGCTTCAAACTGGTCAATGGAACTGTCTGATTCACTTTTCCTCCTGCTTTTTAAAAAGATTGCCTCAGATTGGTATCAGCAGTGAATAGAGACCTGACTACTGTGGCCTCCAGAGCCAGAGGGGGTTAACACAACACTGTTACATTTAATCAGCTTGTTTTTGCAGGTCTATCAAAAATCTCGCTTTACTTGCTGCTCCCCAGCAGAGATCTGCAAATACCATTTGAACCATTTAGGCAGAGGTGAAGGTGTAGCTGTCTACCCAACTTCAGAGAGTGGGGTTTAGCTAGGTAGCTAAAGAGAATTCCTCTGTGTAGTTCCCACTCTGACACTGAAGCAGCAGCTGTCACCGTGTAGAGGAGGCGAACTGTTAGAGGCTCTCTGTAGGCCCAGCAGCCGATCAGGACAATGAAAGCCTAAACTGGCCGAAATGTGTTGATTAGTGAACTTGGCACGCTTTGGGCCTGAACCTTTAGAGCTAAACACCCCTACTAACGCCATCATAAGAAGATGGTGTGGGATGAGCGGGCAGCGTTTGGATAAGGTAACACCTGTGCGGCATCCTCCTCCTCCTCCTCCTCGGGGGTCGTCTGCTTCTCTCTGGGTCTGATGCACTCATTACCCGAGGCCTCATCCACATGTGCGTGTCCCCGAGTTAAAAGCTCTGTAGACCCGCCGACGCAGCCGAGAAGGTGAGATTCTGCGAGTTCAGTTTGTTCCACACTCCCCGGTGCTCTCCCAGGACCGTTCACTGAGGCAGAAGGGGTCTCTCTGCAGTCTGAGCTGCAAACAGGATTTTACACTCCGGCCAATGTTAGCAGCCTTCTTTTTTTCCAGGCTCTTCCCTTTTTTTCCCCCCATCCCAAGTCGTGTTCAAAACGTGAATAGCCAGAGGAGAGCCAGGAGGAGAGAGTGTCAGAGTTCCTCAGCAGTGTTCCCAGGCTCAGCTCCATAAATAGCAGATGCTGCTTCAGAAGGAATTCACAGCGGTGTGTGAGCTACTGTACGCTGCCCAGAGTGTCCCCTCACCAGAGATGCTGCTAACTGTTTTTAAACCAATTATAGCAGCAGCTCTCATACTAACCGGTGGACGGGTTATTCCAGCCTCCTCAGATCTTCTTACTTCTCTCTGGATTCTGGGACACACTTTTATCTCAAAGGGCACAAGATATGCCATTTTCTGTGTGCGCTTAACCTTCCGCTCATCCATCCGCTTTTACCATGAGATGGATGATTTCCCCGTCTGACCGTTAGCACACTCTTTTGCCCTTTTTAGGAAAAATTATATCCAAAATCCGCAGCACCACCAGGTGAGATTAATAGCCACCTGGCTGCTTGGGAATTTAAATTTGACTTTTTCTTAGTTGAATTTTAGCTGCAGTGTGTTTTTTTTCCCCCTCAGTTGACATTTAATTAGTAGAGCTCTGAAGCAGAATAGTCCAGTGAAAGTTTGGTACCTCGTTTTACTTTTTTTTTAAGTGGTGAAGCGGAGGCGTGAACAGTTTTGATCTCCTAAACTAATGAATCCTTTTGGAGTTTTTAAACTGTTGCGTACATTTAGGTGTATGTGGGAGGGAAGAAGACACAAAACATCCAGCCTGGTGAAAATCACGTGTGTCCTGATGCTCTGTAAACAGGGGATGTGGTAGTGTGTCCTGCCTGATGCTGTCTGGTAAGATGCTGGAGTCTTTTACACACAAGATGAATGATGATCTTGTGTTTTTAGATTATGTATTCAAAATTCCAGCTTTTTCAATGAGACCGTATCTGTACTGAAATTACTTTATGGGTATAACTGCAGTTCTCTTTTGTGGTAAAGCTCTCATTGTTGGATTTGCCTGAAACATAACTCGGGGTCGGATTATGAATGCAAGCGAGGAGATGATGCTGTAGAATGAAAAGTGGAGCATCTTACACCCTTAAGCATCACTGATTAGAGATAAATTGCTGGTGACCCAGTACTAATGCATGCTGTGAACATCATATTTTATTCAGTGTGGGTTTTGATAAAAGTGATCATGAACTTTGGATCCTGAAGGAATTCAGATTTCGGAGACTGTTTCAATTTAATATTAAAAAACATTCTCTCTTTTTTGCTCCTTTTAGTGGAATTAAATGATTTGCACAACTGCCCACCAGTATGACTTTGCATGGGCTGCACTTTGGGATGATCAGTCCAACATGGTTAGCATTTTTTAAAATGTACACCCTTCTAAATAGTGTTTTGAGCTGCATCTGTCTCCTGGGGATTCTGACATTGATGAGTTTTCATGATCTCTCCAAGCACAAGTAAGCCGAGGAGCATTCTGACACCTATCACCGAACGTCTTCCTCACAGATGGTTTACACCATCTGAGAAATCTCCTACTGACTGAATATCACCACGGGAGCACCCACTGTTCGAGGACACGCATGCGCCCTCATTCAGATCTTAATCGTGGTGCAGAGAGAAGCTCTCAGAGATGTCACCACAGAGGTGATTGGGTGATGGGTTATGCAGATGGATGGCAGGGACTTAGTAAAACGATCATTTGAGCTGATTTGTGTTTGTTGTTCATCAAATTAAAGAGTGATTTGAATTGCTCTCCACCTCTTGTTGCCCTTTAAGGTTAATTGACAATGTTAAGATGGGGGTGAATGTATATTAAGTGCACGGGGGGAAGCTTTTAATGAATGACAACAATTAAAAAGTGAGCAAGGTGAAACTGTTCAGCTTCTGTATAAGCAGGGATGAGAACTGTGCTGCTGAAATATACCCTGACACCAGCAGCCGGTGCCATATGGTGCATATGCAATCAAAGGGTGCCTCACTGTGCTGCAGACTGACCACACACACTTATGGACATCCACCTATAAGCATTATGTATGCAATCTTTGTTGCAGATTTTCTGAATGTGCCTCAAAAGCAACCCCAGATGCAGATGCAGCTTCTCAGTGGGGCTGAATCCCCGGAGGAGCGGCTCAGTGGCCGGTGGCTGCCTGCCTTCTAATCACAGGCGTGAAAGCCTGCACTGCTGTTTAATAATGCATCGCGTTCCAGTGTTTTTGGTGCCAATGAAGATGGACGATGCGTGGCTCGGTTGGTGTGTGCGGGTCAAGCTAGCTCTTGGACGGCTCAGGTCTTATCGGGCGGGAATGAATTATCAAAGCGTGTCTGGCTCCTGAAAGGCAGGCCGTTGAAATAAAATGAATTCCTTTGTGGGAATTATTTTTAATCGTCATTTAACTGGCTTCGGGTTGTGACAGCCTTATCAAGGGTGAGTTGTTTTTACTGTTCAGTCTGCATTGCAGTGGACTGATCAGATTAGCGCTTTCTTGGCGCACGGTGTGCTTAGCCAGGGCTTCTCTCCCTGTGTGACTGGACATGTCTTAATGCACACCTGCAGCTGTCACATATGTGACTGCATAAGCAAGACATTCAAAAGCCAAGACAGCATGTCCTGCCTTACATAAGATCTTTGCCAATGACGTGTGTGAAAAGACTGCATTCAAATCCACTTTGCTCTTTCAAGAACGCCGAGTGCCCGGCTGACCTGAGTAACAGTGTGCACACTTGAACCACTCAGGCTCGCAGGGAAGGCATGATATGGTCCTGCTTAATAGTTTTGCCACACTTTGGGGTTAGCGAACTTGTTAACCACAATTTAGCATAAGGAAAAACAAAGATTTACTGATTTGATTTATGAAATGGCATAGTAAATTTCTTAGATCTTGGTTTTGTGATTCAAGAACAAGCAGAGGAAAAACAACTGTTTTTGTACACGTTAAATAGTTAATCAGTCAAGATATTACACAGTAAGACCTCAGGTTTATCTTGATAATCTTATGACTCGAGTTTATCACAGCTGAGATTATCCATCCATCCATCCATTATCAATACCGCTTATTCCCTCATGGGGTCTCGGGGGGGACTGGAGCCTATCCCAGTGGTCAACGGGCGAGAGGCAGGGTACACCCTGGACAGTCCGCCAGTCCATCGCAGCAGCTGAGATTATATATTTAATTTCCATCATAAACTGGCTAAAGAGGAATCAAAGAAGACATTTTTTAGGTTGCTCGTTTCCAAAGTGGTCTGGCAAGTGCTTCCTCTTAATTGATTAGATTTTTAACTATGCTGTATCTTTAAGAGCATTTGGAATTCAGCACATTACAGGAGAGGAGAGCAGGGCATCGTGTTAAAACACTGCAGTCAGAGGACTCCAAATGTGTTATAAAAGACTCGTAAAAGCCAAAGCACAAGGATCTCCAAAAACTCACCGGTTTATTGAAAGAGGACATTGCGAACGCAGTGATTCTGTCGGGTGGAAAGAAAGCTAGGAAGATGCATGTCCTCTTAAATATCTCATAGACCAAATTTTCTTTTGTATTACATGCCTTAAGGTCCCCGCTGCTGACAGCACATTGTTGCGACTAATAGTGGTGTAAACTCTTCCATATGGGCTTTGTTTTTACTTTACTTTAAAGAGTTATTTTTCTTAAAATGGTTCTTCTGGAAATGCCAACTTCTGCTTTTGTACTGATGAAGTGATGTTTGAACATTTGTTAGAGAGGGGTTTTATCCATTTATCTTATTTTCTGTCCTGCCTTTTAGAGCGGCTTCATGCTGATCTGAAATGATCATTTTTGACACACGTCCATAAGTGCCCCGGCTGAGTTAAAAACGTAAGCTCCTTTAAACATGGGTTTGAAGTAGAAGAGCCTTTTTCTGTGTGACCGATTGGATGCGTAATTGTGTGCGACTACATTATTTTGTCTGGGGTCACAATCAGGGGCAGCACATTACCACAGATGGATGCAGAGGGATGCAGGCCCCGTGTAGATAAGTGGCCGAGCTGTCCGCTCGCCCAGTGGAGCGCCGTGAAATGGGAACTATGTCAGCAATAACATTTTACAAAATTGGTGTCAGAGACACTGTGGAGTTAAAATGATTTGTTCTGAGAAACAAGGGGATTTTAAACAGCTGTCTCGTTTTGTGTGGAGATTCTGCTGCAAAGACAAAGCTGAGTGGAGGCCCAGTGCTCACTGTGTGTGAAATGCTGGGATTCCTAACCGGGCTTATGTCCATCCCACAATGCAGCTGCAGCCACATTCACCTGCATTAAAAAAAACATATCAGCATTTCAGATGTTGAGAATATTAATTTTCTTTTTTTCCTCATCAATAGAAAACTATTTTATTTTATGATTGTGTTCACATATGGGTCATGACTGATTAAGTATGCAAACTATTCAGGTTCAGAGAGGGTAAACCAAACCCCAAATAAAGTAATCCCACAAGAGTTAAGACTGGAAATACATCCTGAAAAATGCTGGACTGTCTCCTGTCATATAATCTTTGCAATTAAGTGAAAAGAGTAACAATGTGTGTGCATCAATATTTATGATCATTATTCAAATTAAAAGCAGCTGATCAGAAAAAAATTTGGTGGAAAGCCCAGTACTATCAGTAAGTCGGGGGTATTCCTCTTTAATGTCCCAGTTAAGCTGGACCCACTGCTCCATCCAATAACATGCATCCAATGTGTTGTGACTTTCCACAGAACTCTTAAAAATAACCCAGCGTCTTAGCTTCTTCTTGGCTGAAAAACCTTGGCTGTTGTTCTGGTCCGCCCTCAAAGCAGCTCTGCTAACAGTTTATGAATATGTGTGACTACGCCGGAGGAGGAGGAGGTGGCGGCTAATAAATCTCGCCAGTATCTGCACATTTCTAAACCCAGACTGAAACGAGAGGAAGAATAGGATCATGTTTCTGGAACATAACACTACAAATTGAAAAGGTAACACAGACATGGGGGGGCTGAGCTGGTTGTGCTGTTGGGTGTCAGTTTCCTCTCCGTGCTGTTTACAGTCTGATGCGCGATAGTGCATTTATGGGAGGTTTCTGTACAGTGTGTGTTATATGCAGGTGAATAATCCTCACTTTAGATTAGTGTCACACAGTTTGTGCATCGTGCCCCCCCAGTGTGAGGAGGGCCTGGTGGGTGGTGCAGCCTAAGATAATCCAAAGCCTTTATTTTAGGCTTATAAGTGTTCTTCAGCACAGTGTTTGGCCTAACTCTGCCTCTTATTCATTTCAGAATCAGAATCAGAAATACTTTAATAATCCCAGAGGGAAATTTACTGCACTGGCATGGAGATTATGAATCGAGGAGCGTTCCTTAATTGAAAGAAAGCGCACATGTGCTGCGCCAGAGGTGTGATGACACACCGAGGAAGTTGAAGCGCAGTGCAGATGGGACCTGATGGAAGATTTAGAAACCAGCGCATCAGGATTCTGTGCGAGTTAGATGGAGATGGAGGCAGGGAGAGAATTCGAGGGGCAACCCCCCTTTGTAGACGAGGGATTCCTTTACTGCAGTGATCAGCAGTCCTCCCCCCTCCTCTCCTCCTCTCCCTCCCTCTGAAGGCTTTCTCCTTTCATATCCCTCCCTCCCTCTGTCTTTCTCTCTCTCTCCTCTCATCCCACCTCAGTTCTCCCTCCCTCCATCTCTTATTTGACACCACGTTAGTCTCACATACACACACACTTACTACAGTCACGTTTCTGTGGGGAGGGATTGTCTGCAGCAGAGTACAGTATACGCAGCGCATGGTTAGAAATGCAAGTGGACTCGTGACTCGCACCATTTCCCTCTTTCCTTATTTCATCTCTTACGCTCCCCCACTGCCCATCCATTTATCCTCACTTTTCCTCTCCCCCTATCCCTCCACACCCCTTTTCCTCTGCCCGCTCGTGTGTCCATCTCCTTCCTCAAAGCCTGCTTTCTTTGTTTCCCTCCCTCCCCGTTGCCATGTGACATTGATTTCAAGGTTGGTGTGCCATTGACTGCTGCTCCTCTGTTAAATATTTCAGGCAGCATTTCGGTGGCCGCGTGCCAAGGGAGGAGCGGGGAGGCTTTGCTCTGTCGCTCTGCAGCCACTGCTGACAAACAGGCTGGTGGACAGACGGCGGGCGCTCGCATACGCGCACACACGCCAGCCGCACGCACATGTACAGTCCCACATACGTGTGAGCCCGCAGATGGGCATGCACTCGTCCCGCTGGCGCATTTGCATATGTTTCTGATGCTGGCTGCGCTGTGCGGAGGTTGCGTGGGTGGGTGACGGTGAGCTTTGTGGGTGTGTGTGTGTGTGTGTGTGTGTGTGTGTGTGTTCCGATGAAATCTTTCCCTCCTGGCTTCAAACTGCAGAAGTTAATGAAAGAGCAAATCAGTGCTGGACGGCTCTCTGCAGACTGTGCAGTTATTCCAGACGAGCCAAAAAGCCCTTTCTCAGCATGTCAGCCTATCAGTGGGCTAATCACTGTTTGGGCTCCGCTTGGTTCCGTGGGGCAGCAGTTGGTATTCTCAATTACAAGACGCCTCAGAGAGGTGTACATAGCGTTTATTACTTGAAAAGCAGTCGATCAGATTCAGGTTGTCTGTGATCGTGATTCTTTTAAATGCCAGCGTTTTGACGGACAGGCATCCCTTCAGCATCGTCATCATTTCCTGACTCGTCAATACTGGCTTTGCCCGTTCGGGTTAGGCAGCTGCAGGTTGACTGACAGCGGATCGTTCGAACACAGGCAAACACAACTTCAGCTGGGATAGTTTTAAAGGAGAAGCTGTTTGAGTTTAATGTCTGCCGCTGCGGCACACCTCAGTCAGGGTCAGCGAGTGTGGGCATATCGTAAATTTGATACAACAACACAGGCTGTAGACTGTATACTGTACACGCAGAGAGTGCATCAGCCTGCTGAAGGGAGGCAGCTCTGTTTAATAGCCCCGACAGCATGAGCCACTTCCTGTGTCTGCAGAGAGGGGAGGGTTACTGAGTGTTTACGAGGCCCAGTTGCCAGGAGAGTGGAGCTTTTTTTTAGCACGTATTTTCACGCTGGAGTGCACACTTCAGTGCTAAATCTGAAAAGTTAGTCTGCCACAGGGCTCTTTTGTTTGCCTGATTTCATGTTTTCATGCTTATTTGCTCCTTTTTTGAAAACGAGGAGTTCTGAACGTCATCCTGTGCCCGAGGCTCACCCAGACACGTGACGAGCTGTGTAATTTGAGGCATGTGCAGCACAAGCTGTACAGGCGCTCCCATTTGGATGTTTACAGTGTCTAATAGCAACTACAAACAACGAGGGTTTCCCTGAAATTGTCATCACTTCCTCTTCATATGAAGGCTTCTTGTTTCAGCCTGAAGTTTGGGTGTGTTCTTTGTGTGTTTTCTTGTATATGCGCCTGGCTCCTGGAGTATTTAAATGAGTTGTTACCCTTAACAGAATATGTCAGGAACTTCTGTTCTTCCCTCCATGGGTGTGGTTAGAACCGGGGCCATTTTGTAAAATGAAACCAAGCCACTTGACGAAATAGTTGAGAGTTACATGGCATAGATCAGAGGAAGTGTCGCATCCCTGAGTGTCTCTCCGTCTGGCACAACTTCACTTTTTTTGAATGAACAACATGTTGTCAAAGCAGGATAATAAGTCTGCTTCTTTTTTTTTCTTCTTTTTTTTTAGGTTTGGAGATGCGCCCCCTCGTGGCATGGCCAGAGACTGTTGTGTTCCTCTGCTGCTCCGGAAGGTAAGTCGTTGTCCCTCAAATTTCTGTCGCCTCACGCAAAACCCATTAAATAAAGGCGTGAGTCACAAAGCCGTTTTTGTTAGAGGTTGTGCGTTTCATCATGGATTTCCCAGAATATTTCCTGCTTCCTGGTGGAAACAAATGAGATATCATGCATTAATAGAGCAACAGAGGCTCATCTATAGCTTGCAGGCAGTGGACATTACATCTTGGGCAGCATGATGGAAGGCGTGGATGGTGAGAGGAATGCAAGAGCCGGCCTGCTTAGAGAACAGGAGGATTTGGTTTTGAAGTGCGCTTTAATAGCTGTACTACTGTACCAGATAAGCACAAGATACTCCCACTTTAAGCAACGTGACTGCGATGGCAGGATAATCTAGGACAAAAGGAAAGGAGGTGAGCAGCTTATCTACGCCGGGGAAAGGTTTCAAAGTGTCACTGTGAGGGAGAACTGAGTGAGAGACCCAACATCCACACCCCTGTCGTCTTTCAAAAGAAGCCGACACACAAAAAGAAGCATGGCTGCCAAATGATGATCCTTTACCTCCTTGTGTGAGTTCAAGCAGAGATCTGCTGATTCACTGCAGTGGCTCCGAGAGTAGGCAGGGGTTTTTGGATGCAGCAGTGTGAGTGATCTCCTCTGTGGGCACTGTGTTGATTCATGGCTCTGTCGTTAGAGGCATTTTAGCATGATAATAGCATCAGCTGTGCAGTCATAATAACTATAGTTTGGTTATGGACCAGCAGAGCCACATCCCAGACCTCATCAGCATGCGTAAAGCAGATTCTGACAGCTGTTGGGGTAAAAAAAAAAAAGAAAAGAAAAGACCGTTCTCAAAGTGGTTTTATAAAATCAGCATGTGAACAGAGCACATCAAACACACAAAGACATACAGTAATCAGCAGCTGGAAAATTGTTGGTGGGGGATCGTCCATCTCTACTGCGCTGGTCCATGCTTTTTTCTTGCTTTCTTTTTTGTGCTACTTTGAAAACGATCACAGGGAATGCATGAATTGTGATTATTGCTGTGTCTAAAGGTCGTTTTGATCGTCAGCTGTAGCATACACACGCATCATCCAGAAGTCTTTTAAGCCTCTCAGTGGGAATGAGAAATATCAATAGTTGGCATCAAGGAAGGACCACAGTTCTCTGAGGAAATGGTGGCAATGCATTAATGTTGTTAATTCGGAGCAACTGTCAGCAGTGTACTTCTTCTGCATGCAGCATGCCCTTGTAGTGAATCTCTTGTGTATTACACGTAACTAGCATAAGATGCCGTGATGAGGATGAATAAACCCATTAATGATGGCCGTCAGACCACTCTATACTTTGTGCGGTCATCCAGAATATTTCTTAAACTTTTGGTGAACATTTAGTTTTATTGCACCTGGAAAACGTTTAAGGAGCATACCAGCTTGATTAATTTGATCCTATTTCCCCCTTAAAGAACAGGTGGGGATCATTGGGGAAGTTGGTGTGCTCCCTCACAAAAACTGCATTCACCAGGGAACTTTTTTTTGGAGAAACGTATGAATGCTGTAGCTTTCCATAATTCAAAATGCATTGTTTTCAATTTGCAGCAAAACAGGCCCATACCATGATAGTCCTGCCCCCTATGTCCGTCATTAACCTGAAATCCCTCATTCTTATTTGCCTGTGGAACATCTTTCTGGCATCCTCCTGGTTTTGATAAGTTAATGTCTTGAGATTTATATATTAACATATGCTACACGTAACGTTGGATTATTTTCTTTAAAAGTTGATCATATTTTGTCTATAGTATTTGTGTTCTTTTTTTTAAAGTCAGTTCAAAGTTTCCAGACTTAGGGTTAACGTGGGGGAGCAGAGTGACATCTTTTGTCTGTGGCTCAGCGTAGACCTCAGGCTGTCTGTGACATTTGTCTCACCCTCGTTTTCCCTCCTCTCTTTTCACCCTCTCAGAGGTAACAGTGGTGTACCAGAATGGGCTGCCTGTGATCTCGGTCAGTTTGCCGTCCAGGCGAGAGCGCTGTCAGTTCACCCTCAAGCCTCTCAGCGACTGTGTGGGAGTTTTCCTGCAACAGCTCCAGGCAGAGGACAGAGGCATCGACCGGGTAGCCATCTACTCCATGGGTATGTGCACCAGCACCAGAATGCCCATCATTCCTATTCCCCCCAACGCGTGTACATGTATAGATAAGTGTTACCACTGTGGCTTTGTGACAGCCTATAAAGGAGCTGCCTACACCCTGCTCTGGGGTCATTATACACGAGCTACTGGTGCTTGAAATTTTACTCTGAGGGAGTGAGTGTATCTGCTTTTACTCCTCATGATAATCAGATGTCTATAGGCCTGATTATCAAGAGGGGTGAGAAGTATTTCAAGAGTATTTGAAGTGGAAACCCATCAGCGCCTTTGAGACTCTCACTGCCTTCCCTCCCGTTTCCTGTGGGTCTTCCTCCTCAGACGGAGCCAGGGTTGCCTCCTCCACAGGGATAGACATTCTGCTGCTGGATGATTTCAAGCTTGTCATCAACGACACCACACACCTTGTACGACCGCCAAGGAGAGGTGAGTCCCCGCAAAGAGGAAGCCGTTTGATCCCAGTCGCTCCTTCACCACTAAAATGACCTGTCCTCTGGCATGCCCCTCAGAGTTACTGCCCCACGAGGAGGCGGAGAGGTTGAATGATGTCAAATTTCTAGTGCAGCAGCTCTACACCACCCTGCGCATCGAGGAGCACCAACTCTGCAAAGAACGTGAGCTGATTCAACGACTGGAGGATCTTAACTCTCAACTCCGCCCCTTAGAAAAGGTCCATTAACAGTTTTTGACTGTTCTTAAGCACAGACCCACGTGGCTGCAAGTTTTTAATGATGCAGTCAATGATTGTTTGACAAATCAAGGAACAAGTAAAACATATATGAGCATGTTTATAACACATTAGGAAGTAAATGATGCTGCCTGTAATTAGCTGCTTTTTCATTGTGCTAGTTGTCTGTATATTTGTTATTCTTTGAGATCATTAAGTGTCATGCCTATGGTATCTCTGTAATGGGAATAAAGAGATAGTGTGACCATAAGAAAGCAGCTTATGACAATAATAACTGAGTCTTAATCTGCAAGTGAAAATTGAAAGGAGCTGTTTAAGAATGTTGTACAGAACAGCTAATGTGACTGCACTCATTCGTAACATTTTTCTTTCAGAAATTGGGGAGTTATTGAAAAGCACCAAACTATTTCTTATGGCCGCTGAGTTCAAGTTTAATTGTGTTTAAGCCAACATCAGATTGCAGACATTTCCAAGATTTCAATAATTGATTTATTCCCTAACTCATTAGTCTTTAGTTTTAACACACTCCATAATTTTCTTAATTTAATACATTCAATGTTTTTTGTAGCAGGAGGCAGAAAAGAGGCCCAGCAGCACGTCTGCTATTGTAGGAATGATAATCATTTCTCTGTGACCATCATTCTCACCTATTGAGAAAAAAAGAACTCTGTTTTAGTTTATCCCGGAACAACTTGGTTGACTCTGAGAATTCCTGCTGATACATTTCAGATGTTGTGCTTCCTGTAAAATTGGCATCTTTCAGATTGCCCCAGGTCAGCCCTAAGCTCTGTAGATGTGTTTTTGGGGAAACACACATACATAATCACAGAGCTCTCTGTTCTCTCAACCCCAAAAACATCTTAACAGTTTTTAGAACAAGTTGTCCTCACATGCTGTTTAAACAATCCTTTAAGTCTTTTTCAACTGCTATTATATACAAAAAATAACTACTGTTATTTTTTGTATATATTTTTGATATAGGACTAATTCTTATTTTTCATGAATAATCAGACAGTCTACCTCCAGTATTTTGGCCCTCTTGCCTTCTTAATGATGAGTACTTTTTAATTCTGCAGGGATCAGCACCTGATCACAATGTAAACCACTTTTCTATTTCAAGTTTTTGATGGCATCTTTTGACCAAAGTAGCTATATTATCAATGATCAAAATTGAACAGAAGATTGACGATAACTGTCTTTGAGTTTTTGGGGTTTTTTTAGGGACTTTCCTTAAATTGCCAGTAAACTGACCTTTGACGCTCCACCTGTGTCCTATGTAGGTGAGGGATGAGCTGAGTAAGAAGGCAGAGCGGCGCACCACCTGGGTGCTGTGGGGAGGAATGGCTTACATGGCCACCCAGTTTGGCATCCTGGCCAGGCTGACCTGGTGGGAGTACTCCTGGGACATCATGGAGCCCGTCACCTACTTCATCACCTATGGCACTGCTATGGCCATGTATGCCTACTTCGTCCTCACACGTCAGGTAAGACGCAGCAGCACAGGACCATGAAGAACTGTCATCCCCTCTAAAGTGGAGGTTTACTCCTTTGCCTTGCTGTCTGCTGTCACTATTGCAAGTTCAGATAAAATAAATACTGTGTAGCCCACAGTTGTTGTAAACACGGTTGCTGTTTTTCTTTTTTTTATTGAAGGTTAATGTGCTGAAATTGCCCTTCAGAGGAAAATTCACTTTTCACAAATGACCACAAATTTTAAACGCCAAGGACACGGAATCTATTTTAGACCGGTGTGATTTGGGCCCAAGGACAAGAAAGCAGATTATAGAGGACATCTGATAAACCGGTTGTTCTTTCAAAGTGCTCCATCTGTGTCTCTTTATAACCTCCAGGAGTATGTTTATCCCGACGCTAGAGACAGACAGTATCTGCTGTTCTTCCACAAGGGGGTGAAAAGGACACGCTTCGACATTGAGAAGTACAATAAGCTGAAGGATGACATAGCTGAGGTACGGTTGCTGGATGATAGATGCATGTTGTATGATGTAACACGAACTCTGCAGCCGCACTGGACACTTACACATTTTACATCTCGCTACTTGAATATGTAACCAGCCTCTGCTTACATGTTCTCCTCATATTGTAACACCCACCCCTCCTCTGCCCCTCCAGGTGGAGTTGGATCTGAAGCGTCTAAGGGACCCGCTTCAGCTCCAGCTTCCAGTTCAGCAGCTCACCGCTGATAAGAATTGACGTGAAGAGAGACTCTCTCCTCTCTGAGCTCCTCCTTCCCTCAAACCTTCTGCTGTTCAACACCCATTTCCCTTTCCTTATAGCCCCAGTTTTCCTCAGAACCCCCCATTCCTCCCATGCCCACTTATCCCTTCTCTTTCTCGACATTGGGAGTTAGTTTTTTTCCTCCTATTTGTTTTTTGTTTTTCTGTTTTGTTTGTTTCCTTTTTGCTTTCCTGACTGAAATCTCCCGTTGGAATTAGGAGTAAAAACTGTTCAAAGATTAAAACAGGATGGTGAGAAAAAAACCCAGGACTGAAAACTTCTCACAGCTGAAGGATGAAAAGGTTGATAAAAAAAAAGGAATATGATGAGGATAGAATCAAGTTGGGCGCCATGGATATGCCTCAAAACCTCCAGGGGGACAACTTGCAGGTAACCACGTAGGTGAAAAGTGAAGCATCACGCCTGCAGACACTCCAAGACAGGGATCATGAGGAGGGGCAGCCTTTCCTGAGTCTGTGTGTGTGTGTGTGTGTGTGTGTGTGTGTGTGTGTGTGTGTGTGTCTGCTTGTGTGTGTGTTGCTATCGGGCTATACTTGGACACCAACTGTGGCCGGGCTGCAGGTCAACACAGCAGTTTCTTTGCTTTCTCTGGCAGTCACGTGATCAACACACACACACACGCGCACACACACACACAGCTACTCTCACCCAGTGCAGGCTCCAGGGTCAAGTTTACAAGACAGTTCTGACTGCAGTCACACCACGCGGAGACTTTGGGATCCCCGCCGCTGAACTCTGCTGCCTCTCCTTCTCTGAGCCACGCCTCCTCCAGGTGAAGGACAGCTGCCCCTCCCTGCTTGACCTTCGTCAGGAGCATATCTTCGCTCACAGGATGCAGGGATGACCATGGCTCATTTCCTCTTCCTGTTGATGTCCTGTAGCGGCCCAGCCTCCGCAACTACGAGAGTACTACCGACAACAACATCACTGTGTGTTCTTTTATTCCAAAAAAAAAAATATTTTGGCACTTTTTATTTTGAAAGCCATAGTATATTTGTTATGAAAAAATATATAAATATATATGTATACAATCAAATAAACAGATGACCAGAGGCTAGTTTTTTTTCCCAGTGGGGGGAGGAGCTCTCTTACTGACGTCATTTCATGAAAAGGACATCCTCTAAGGATTTCTTGCCAGAAAGAGGCCTGTTAACAGTTCAACACAGTATATGTAACTCTGTTTGCATTTGCTATGTTGAAAACACAGTTTCACATGTTCCCATGACAACCAAAGAAATGTATGGGTAATCGTGTTCTGTTAACTGTAAACCTCACGCTCATGTGCTCCTGTGGCCAACATGAGGGGGGATTTTATCCACAAAAAGGTGAAAAAGGCTTTACTTAGACCTTAAAGATAGCGACAGGGTTAAGATGTTCACTTACAACGGCCTCAGTCAAACTCAAAACCACTCAAGATCTGATGAACCAGTTGTTTTCCTTTTGTAACTAGGAGTATGACGTCCACATTTAATTGGTGAGAGTTGACCAAAATATAAAGGCGAGTCAGAGTTTTCTCCTCCCACTGCTGCTGTAATGCCCCTCCCCCCTGCTCCCTCAAAGGCAAGGCAGGGTAGACTGCATGCTGTGGTATGCCCTCAGTAGAAATTTGTGAATGTTTAGGAGCATTATTGCAATTTTGTACTTTATTGGAAACCTTTCTTTGCCACATCTCGCTGTAATTGAACCTCTCATCAAGTCAAATGTTATAGAAGCCATATCCTTCTTTTTTATTTGTCTGTTTTTTTTCTTTTGTCATAAAAAAAAACTTTGTCAGTGCATAATTCTATGTTCAGGGTGAAGATTGGTGGCCCTCTCCCAGGTCCCATTTGTCTCTCTCTCGAAAGTCTAAACAGCAGTAATTGTTTTTTCTCTGGGCTGCTGTAGATCACCTCTGCAGAGGGGTGGTGGCGCAACAACTCAAAATCCCTGCACAGAGTTCAAGACCATCCGGTGCTTGTCTGAGAGCAGCTGGCTGGATCCCTCTGAGGAGATCAGCATGTTTAACTGCAGATTTCTTTTTTTAATGCATGATTCTGGGGTCAAATCAGAAGTTAGACATGCAGATCAATAGACAGGATTTGGTCTAACCCAGTGCAGTGTGTGTGCTCTCTCCAAGGGAAATGGTGCCTTTAGATAATCAGTGATTTTCAACTGTATAGACAATGCAGCAATGGTTAGAAGAAAGTAAATGCTTAGTGGAAGTTACGTGGAAAGGGTCGATCACCCGAAAGAGGGTTCAGTTTGAATCTTTAGGAGAGAAAATCAATTTTTGCTCTATGTGAACACGAATGTTCGTTGAGTCCACACGTGAGGTTGCTGGGAGCAAAGAGCAGATCATCTTATCCATGAATCCTTTGCTCCTGATTGCTGCTTGTCAGTGCCAGTAAAAATCAATTCCATCATCATCCAGTCTCCATCATTAGCTTTAAATGAATAAATTCCTCCCTCCTGAACAGGCCAACTTGCGCACACTACACCATCCACAGAGAAAAACAATGTTTGTGGGGAGACTTGCAATGGAAGTTGCCCCCTCTGCAGTTTCTACTCAACACTTCTCTCCATCATCACCTTCTCCTTTTTATCAGGCCATCCACCATTAATTGCCTTTTTTTCGTTTCTTTTTCTCAATGAAATATATCAAATATAGGGAAAATTTATTCTAAAGAGGGTGTTGCATGAATGTATGTTTACATGGGAAATTATGTAAAAATCCTTAAAAAAAAGATGTTTTATTAAAAATAACTGCAAAGATAATTTAAGAACGTTGTTTGTAGAAATTCCTAGTAATAAAGGGCAGTGGACAGGGCTGCATCTTTAGAATCCGCTCTGCCAAATGTGATTTCCATCCCAAGCCAACCCACTGCTCAAGCCCAGCCCGGACCCATCCTCACCTTATTTACTCCCCCTCCCTGCATCCACACCCCCAAGTAAATGGAAAACCACCCTCCATCCCTGGGACATTTCTAAAGAAGGTTTCATGACCTCTTGTCCAAAGGAGAGTTTTCAGCCATGCAATTTCAGTTTATTGAGGAAAATCTCCAATTCTCTGCTTCTTTCATCACCTCTCAAGACCTTTTTTTTCCCCCCCTCCAAAGTCATATTGTTAATCTATGTTTAAAATGTGTGTCAAGTTTGATTCTTTTTTTGTGCACTTAAGATAGGAAGTTTAAAATGCCTACAGAGTGAAGCAGAACATATGATTAAATTGATCTCTTCATTCTGACCTGTCCTTTTTTTTTGTCTTCAGTTGGCATATGACGCTGTCATGTTGGCAAAAAAAAGAAAAATGTAAAATCCTGTATCATTTATGAAATATGTATAAAAGAGAAATGTAATTCAATTATCAATAAAATCCTTATCCAGTTTTTTGGAATCTATTGTCCACATCCAGTTTTTCTTGTTTGCACTTATGGGGGGAATGAAAAGGTGTTATCCTGACAGACCGAAGCTTCTTCTCAAGGTCTTGGTGATATCCTCTGATTCGCCTTGGCCTCCAGTTTTCCCTCTACAGGACATCCTATGGGATACACCGGGGGAATCCACACACTCTGCTTGTAATGTTTAAAGCCTAAATTTGAAAGCGTGAATCCTTTGGGGAAAATATGCTTGCAAAGCTATTCTGTTCACGGCACTCAGTGGTGTTGAACTGTGACAGTTGGATTTATGAAGTCTTAGACTACCTAAATAATAAATACATGTCAGTCTGTATATTGAAAATATCATACACATATATTGCAAAACATTTCAGTGGACTAACATTTGTTTTATTTTTTTATTCATTAAATCTCTTGTCATTTGGTTTGTAACTGTAGGTTATAGGTACTATAGTTTTTTTTAACATGTTAAAGTAGAAAATGTTGCATTGTTCACAGTGTGTGGTTCATTTGAGGTTTGTGCAGATTGCTGTTGTCTTGGCCTGGTGACAAAATTATTATCACTCTGCACAATGAGCCCATCAGAGATGGAAGCTATTAGCTGGCCTAGATTTAAATTCTGGAGCACAACAATAGCTGTACACGGATTTCTTTAGGTAAGTCCTCCAAAGCCTCCTTCCTGACATATCACAGTGGAAGACAGACAGCTGACACAAAAACATGAATTAACTGATCTTAATATCTTCCTCCTGAAAGGTCAGGATTGGACTGAGATTTTGGTGTTACATAGCATGTAATCCTGCAAAATTCAGCCACTGGAATATTCTTGTAAAGAGTGTTGTGCAATAGTGAGACAAAAGAAATGTACCAAACTCTGACACATCATACTTAACACAGTGATGTTACAGAAAGTAGATGTGTGTCCATTCTTATCTAAATAAGAATATAAAAGGAGATGAAAATAGAAGAAAAGAGCCTATCTTGAAACTGAATGTGCATCCTTACTTAGTGTCCTATCTACAGGAAATCCTGAGCGTGCAGTCTTTGCTGTCATCTTTGTTAAACACAGACTTCTCAGCATGACGCAGAACAGAACATTCAATATTGTAATTTGTTACACTTTAAAGAAGATATTATTAGACAGAAAACACAGGCAAGTTGACATGTGCCAGGCACACTTCTTTTTTGCTTTCTCCGCAGATTAAAATGTTTAGAGTGTCTTACGAACATGTGTGTAAGCACTGAGGAAGGAGAATAGAGAGACCCTTGTATGAAACAATAGAAGGATGGTCTTGCCTCTGGAGCTTCGGGGGTTCAAGGTGACGAAGAGATGTACAAATAGGACAGAGATAAGAGGACCTATTAAAGACACACAGAAGTATTCAACTGCCATAAACTCCAAGGACTGAGCTTGGATCATCTTTTATCACATTGTTGCATATATTCATCATGATCGTTTTGGTCATCCTCAGTCTGCTGCAGGAAGCTTTTGCAGCTGCAGGTGTAGGTAAGTCCATTGTTTAACATATTTACAACCCAAATCAAAATTTGAATAAATTCATGTATGTACTATGATATCTGTCCTGTTTCCTTTTCCAGCAACTTCTTAATCTGTCTCTGAAAATCTATATTCATATATATTAGAATTTCCTATGTGCTGCTGTTAGCTTCGAGAATACTGTTTTCAACTGAAGGTAAAAATCTTTAAAAATGGGCCACAAATATATTTGCATGAAGTTAAGGCGTGATCATTTCCTACAGTGCAGTATTTTATGTCAAGTCAGCTTTGTTTTTTAAGAGTGCTTACTCTGGGACTATTTTCAGCTGTGGAATTACATGTTATTTGGTGTAAGCTGTTAAGTGCTGAAACACTGCAACGGGGACTGATCCAAAATAAAGTGAAGTAAATGTGTCTACAGTAATAAATCACCATGCCACCCAGATTAACTGTTGGGATTCAAATACTTTTTGGACATCTTGGGTCTGGAGCTAAATCTTGTGGGTACATTTGTCAGCAAGATCAGTTTTGATTTAAGAAATAATTCCATCTGTCTATGATCTTGGACCCTGTGGATATGCATCAGCAGAGATTACCGTTATGAGTCTGACTTATCTTGCCAGGTGTGGCTCTCTTTCTTCCAAACAGCCAAATAAAGTTTTTCAGACCTCATTCGGGTGATTCAACGTTCCTATTAGCATATAACCTCATGAGTCAGCTATGTCCTCTGCCCCCTCTGTGCTGCTGGAACTGGAGCACTGTGGGTCACCCGTATATCTCCACAAATGGTTGTTAATGTTGTCAGGGGGCTCAGGCTCTATGGATTCATCGGTCTGCTTTTATTGCAGCAGCATAGTGACAAGATGGACTGTCCAGCAGAGGATGGAGGGAGAAAATGATATGTGTGTGCTCTGTGGTCACAAATTGGGATCAACGCATAAATATTAGTTGATGGCTTCTGGGAGCTAAAAGCTAAAAGTGTGTGCTCGTGTGTCTTTATGTGTAATACTGACAGAAAATAGAAGAAACACCCTGCCATTGTTACTGTAAATCTCTTCACAGCCTTGATTGTGGTTGCTGTAGATATGGCCCTTTTCATACAGATACTGGAAAGCGTAAATATAGGGATCTTATATAACGCAATTGATGCTATCTGAGGGGATCGCTAAGTGTTTGGTGGTGCTTTTCAGCTCACATGCTGTCAAGCTTTGCTTATCGCAGAGGATGCGGCACAGATCAGCCTGCTGCTTTTTCTCCATGCCTTCCAAATTTTCCTTCATTAACACTCACATTCCTGCCTGTTTAGCCCAGGCCTAAATGTTCTCTCCTTTTTGTTTTATGTCTGCCTCTTAATCACATTGCTGAAAGCACATAAAGAGGGGAGAGACAATTGACTGTTTACTCTTCCTGTTCAGTTGGTTTCCTGATTATGCACAAGTGAATGTGGAGGAAAGAGTCATTACTGACAAAACTCACAGGATAAAGAGCCCTTTGTGGAAAGCTTGTTTTACCTGATTTATACCTTGCTCTTTTGCCTTTTATCTTGCTGATCTAAAGATTTTCTCAAAGAAATAAATTTGCACAAACAGGCACATTGCAGACCTTAAAACCTTTACTATAGTAATCAATTAAACATTACTGCATAAGGGTTACCTGTACTTTGATATAATTCTAATTAGACAATGAGACACGATGAAAATTCATTGTTGTTATTGGCTAATCCACAAGCAGCTTTCATTGGGAATACCAATGAATTAAAAAATATGAGTGGTGAAGGTTCTGCTGCTGTTAGGGAGAGATAAGAAAATGACCTCTAACAAAGCCCCACATGGGACCTGCACCAGAAAAGAAATGTTGTTCTGCATCATGTTGACCTGGGGGCAGACATTTAAAAAACACGCAATATGAACAACAACATAAAACAAAAACAAATAACTGAACAGTTTCAGTTGAACATAGCATTGACAGAGCAATTACATATACAGTGGTCTGCAAAAGTTTGGGCAACCTTGTTAATTTCCATGATTTTCCTTCATAAATCGTTGGTTCTTAGGATAAAAAAAAAACAGTTAAATATTTAAAATAGGAGAAAAACACAGTGATATTTGAGAAGTGAAACGAAGTTTATACCATCTACAGGAAGTGTGCAATAATTGTTTAAACAAAATTAGGCATGTGCATAAATTTGGGCACCACAAAAAAAAAAAATCTCAATATTTAGTAGATCCCCCTTTTGCAGAAATAACAGCATCTAAATGCTTCCTATAGCTTCCTATGAGAGTCTGGATTCTGGTTGGAAGTATTTTTGACCATTCCTCTTTACAAAACACCTCTAATTCATTCAGGTTTGATGGTTTCAGAGCATGGACAGCTCTCTTTAAGTCAACCACAGATTTTCAATAATATTCAGGTCTGGGGACTGAGATGGCCATTCCAGAACGTTGTACTTGTTCCTCTGCATGAATGCCTTAGTAGATTTTGAGCAGTGTTTAGGGTCAGTGTCCTGTTGAACGATCCAGCCCCGGCGCAGCTTCAGCCTTGTCACTGATTCCTGAACATTGGTCTCCAGAATCTGCTGATATTTGGTGGAATCCATGCATCCCTCAACTTTAACAAGATTCCCAGTCCCTGCACTGGCCACACAGGCCCACAGCAGGATGGAACCACCACCAAATTTTACCCTAGGCAGCAGGTGTTTTTCTAGGGATGCTGTGTTGTTTTTCCTCCATGCATGACGCCCCTTGTTATGTCCAAATAACTCAATTTTAGTTTCATCAGTCCACAGCACCTTTTTCCAAGTTGTCCAAATGTGCTTTAGCATACCTCAAGCGGCTTTGTTTGTGATGTGGGCGGAGAAAAGGCTTCCTCCCCATCACTCTTGCGTACAGCATCTCCTTGTGTAAAGTGCGCGCAATAGTTGTACGGTGCACAATGACTCCATCTGCAGCAGGATCATGCTGTATGTCTTTGGTGCTGGCCTGTGGGTTGACTTTGACTGTTCTAATCATTCTTTGCTTCTGTTTATCCGTGATTTTCCTTGGTCTGCCACTTTGAGCCTTAACTTGAACTGTGCCTGTGGTCTTCCATTTCCTGACTATGTTCCTAACTGTCGAAACAGACAACTGATATCTCTTAGACAGCTTTCGGTATCCCTCCCCTAATTCATGATGGTGAACAATCTTTGTTTTCAGGTCATGTGACAGTTCTTTTGAGACTCCCATGTCGCTACTCTTCAGAGAAGATTCACAGAGGAGGGAAACTTACAATTGCCCCCCCTTAAATACTCTCTCATAATTGGGTTTGCCTTGTGTATGTAGGCCAAGGGTCACTGAACTTCCCAAACCAATTTTGAGTTCCAATAATTGGTTCTAAAGATTTTGAAATCAGTAAAATGACAACGGTGCCCAAATTTATGCACATGTCTAATTTTGTTAAAACAATTATTGCACACTTCCTGTAAATGGTATAAACTTCGTTTCACTTCTCAAATATCACTGTGTTTGTCTCCTATACGATATATTTAACTGATTTTTTTAATCCAAAGAACCAATGATTTATGAAGGAAAATCATTGAAATTAACAAGGTTGCCCAAACTTTTGCAGACCACTGTATGTAACAACATATGAAATGGTTATGAATGGTAATCATGTAAAGGTTATTTATTCATTTACATGAAGTTTTGAAAAACAGGGCTTCTGTATCATGTACAGAATTGGAATATACTTGAGAACATATACACTTTTGAAGCCTCCCCATTACAGTTTTCAATAAATGTAACCAAAATTTGTGAAAACCTTAGAAATTCAATGGTTTTATCTTTTTTCTTTATTTTTTTAAACAATCAGTCCAAAGATAAGTTTGTCTGCATGAAACTCTGTTATCTTTTTTTCAATAAAAAAAACAGACAAACCTCCATGCTCCCTCACTGACACCACAGGGACAGCATGTACCAGGCTTGATGACAGTTTCTGTCATCACACAGTCTGGTTGGTGTCATTTGTCCTGCTCTGGGTTTTTGGAATTGGGAACCCAATTATCAGAAAACTCCCCCACAATCTACAGGTCTGAAAAAATGAACAATACACAATATTACAGCATAATGTTGATGAATAAAGATAAAGACAAAATGCAGCATTTCCATGAAGGGAAATGTATTTCTTTAATTTCCTTGGAGGGAATCATCACATTCCCTTAATTTTCTTGACCGAATTTCCTTTGTTGAGCTCTTTGTCAATTTGGAAGTTAAACTTTTTACTCATTGGATATAATTTGTTTTGAAACCTAACATTGTAACAACATATGTGTTTGTTAAGTATTGCATCTATAAGTGTCTTGAAAATGAATTTTGAAAAAACTTTCTTCTAACTCCCTTCTGCCCCAAATCCTTCCTTCTATGGCTTCTCAGAGAAAAGACAAACACATCACATGTCTAACTAACATTCATGCCTTCCCGTACCCTCACATCTCAGCCCTGGACCCGTGCTCTGCCTACATCAGTCTGAATGAGCCCTGGAGGAACACTGACTTCCATGTCAACCAGTCCTCCGGCGTGCCCCGTTGCGACAGCCAAGTGGCTGGAGAATGGTACCGCTTCACCGGCATGGCAGGGGACGCCATGCCTACATTCTGCATCCCTGAGAACCTGTGTGGCACACACGCCCCCGTATGGCTCAACGGCAGCCACCCCCAGCTCCACGAGGGCATCGTTACTCTGCCCGTCTGTGCCAGCTTCAACAACAACTGCTGCCACTGGAACGCCACTGTGGAGGTGAAGGCCTGTCCGGGCGGGTACTTTGTTTACCGCCTGCCCAGACCCTCGGTCTGCTTCCACGTCTACTGCGGCCGTGAGTGATCCTGCCTGAAAACGTTTTAGAGAATCAACATTTTTCACAAAGAGTTTTGATTTTGGTTTTGTGTGCGTTTATTCCACAGATTTCTATGATATTTGTGATGAGGCTGATTGCACAGGTCCCAGATGCCCGGAGTCTGACTGTAGCTGTGCACCAGGGAGCGTCCTGGGACCAGACGGGCAGACGTGCCTGGGTGAGACTGACAGGGTTGGAGGCAGAGGGGCAACAGAAAGATTGTTGAAGAGGCAAAGATCATAATAAAATACAGAGTGCATGGAATTTTTAAAAGAATAACAACTACATATAAAAAAGGCCCATTTTGCGAGATATATTTGTTTGAGCTGTTTTCATCCATTGCTCTGGCAAGAGTCTATTCGTTCCATATCAGATATTCTTTGGGCCCTGACATTATTTTGTGATTTGTACAGAGATTTTTAAACATATCTTTTAAAATGAAATCCCATCTTACTGCATCATTTCACAAGGCTATTTACTAAATGCATCAGGCTTGTTTCGATTTTCTAGTACAGTCAACAAAATGCATATGCACGGATTTCTTAGTGAGGTTGTGGGTACCTAAATGCGTTTAAAAAGACAAATTACTGAGACGAAATGTAATACTTGAAATCATACTGTATGAATAAGGAGGAAGTCTCTTAAAACATTAACATCAGCAGGTGTAATGTCATGTGTGTGTATGTGTGAAGCATTAATATCTAATGATTGATGACAGTGATGGGATTTAATGTGCCTTTCTCTGCTCTTCTACATTCAATTTTTCACCCACTTTTACTCCTCTCCCCATGCTTCATAATTTCTTAACCAGCAATCTTCATATAATCTTCATTTTATTGTCCTCCAGAGTCTTTTATTCTCCTCCCAGATAAACAAAATGAATTACTTGGAGGTGACAAACTCCACCCATATGGCATTTAAACAGGAAATATCTGATGATAATATCATAAAATATGTGTTTTCTATCTTGCGTCCAGATATAAATGAGTGTGAAAATGGCAACGGTGGCTGTGCAGAGCTGTGCGTGAACACCAAAGGCTCCAGGCGCTGTGAGTGTGGACGGGGAAGAGTACTGGAGGAGGATGGACACAACTGTAGAGGTGTGAGGCAAACCATTTGCTTCTGTATAGAGATAATAAAAGCAGGGACCCACAGAACGCCTTTGTTCTGAATATTTGGCATATTCAATGCTTCATGCAGAGATTGCAGGTTGTCACGCCAACAATGGAGGCTGCAGCCATGGCTGCTCCCTGCTGCTGGACTCCTATCACTGCCACTGTCCCAGAGGGTTGGAGCTCGGAGAGGACAAGCGAACATGCCGGGGTGTGTGCGTGTTTGACTTACAAATATCCCAAGGTTCAATGTTTCAGAATGTAATCAAATTCATCAGGCCTTCCAAGGATCTTTTAATTAAGATGTAAGAAGTGTGGCTTAGTTGGAGTTGTTTCCATTAGAGAGACTTCTCTCATGGCTTAAGTTTGTAAAGTTGCATCTTATGAAACTCCAACACCCCTAGAACAATATGCTTTGTACCAAAGTGCAAAGATGTAACATGATGCTCAGAGTTGAGACTCCAATGTGTAAAGCCCTAGGAATGGAAGTTTTTTTTTTTTAATTGGCTGGTGGAGTGTTCAAACACCATTTCAGTGTGTTTTTATCTATTTTCAGCGCAACTAGCTGGTGCAAGATTTATTTTTTTGAAAGAGCAGTCCAACGAATTGAGATTACGATTTTTCAGAATAGATTTTTTTATCAGTAAGCTTACTGATCAGGTGCTGACAATTCAAGCTACGTTAAGTTGTTATCATCACTTCTCTCCTCACCCCGTCCCTGCAGTGCCAGTCCAGTGTGATTCCAGCTCTATAACTGTATCAGTTCCTAAAGACCTTGTGGCAGGACTGGAGCTTTTTCTATCCAACTCTTCTTGTCGGGGTATTTCCAATGGCACTCACATCAACCTCAGCTTCAGCCTCAAGACGTGCGGAACAGTGGTGGAGGTCGGCTTTTTGGGGGGGACGTTCTTTTCTCCACTGAAAGTGTGCACTGATAAGAATAACAGAGAAATGAACATTTTCTTTCAGGTGACAAGTGAGAAGATTGTGGGGACCAACCTGGTGACAGGTCTGCCCAGGAGCAGCTCAGGCAGCAGCCCAGATCTGATAGTCCGGACCAGCAAGTTACTGCTCCCAGTCACCTGTGAGTTCCCCCGGGAATACTATGTGTCAGACAGATACCAGGCAAGTCTGCGTAGCTCAGCCCTGGAGCTGGAGAGCCACAGTGAAGGAACCTTCCAGTTCAACCTGGAGCTTTTCAAGAATGCTGAGTTCTCAGAGCCCTACCGCACTCCGCCCCAGCTGCGGCTGCACGACTCACTGTTCTTTGGGGTGGAGCCAAAGGAGAGAGTTGAAGGCCTCTCCACCCTGGTACAGAGCTGCTTTGCGACACCGGGGCCCAAAGCTGACCAGGCCCTCAAGTATTACCTCATCAAAGATGGGTGAATAATTATTGCTATCTTCTTTCATCACTATCAAATCTGGTGCAAACACACGCAAGACAGTTTAGCAAAAGAGAATCTGGTTAAAAGGAGTCCATTTGAACAACTGCTGTTCATTGGATTTGCAGGGTTCAGGTTAGTATTTCCAGGCGGGATGATTTGCAACACAGAACGTGGTGTTTTTAGAAAAACATATATGAGTAGGATATAAACCAGTGTGGCTTAAAGTATCACAAAAGCACCCATCTTTAGCTTTATGCTTGAAGGTTTTATGACAGGAAATCTTCAGTATTTCAGAAACATGGCAAATGTAAAATGACACTGGCATTGAATTTTGATGAATCTGAGAAGCATGGATGCTTTCCATGAAAACATTTAAATTGTTTATAGCACACTGTCTTATCAGTTATGAAACATTTACGTTTGACTAAACATGTATCCAGTGTGAGTGCATGAATTGATGTATTATTTTTTGCTTTCTCAGTAACATAGAAGTTTGCAACTTTAGGGCCACTCACTGTGCTGAATTGGCTTGTTAGAGATGTAGTACTGTGTTCAAATGTCATGCACTGTTTTTTTCTTTTTGACCTCCTGTGCAGATGCATCTCTGATGAGACAGTGACAGAGTACTCAGCAAAGGACCAGCTCTCCAAGCGCTACCAGGTCCCTGTCTTCAAGTTCCTCGGCAAGGACAATCAAGTGAGTAGAAGAAGCATGCTGGTCACCGTCTGGTGAATATGGGTTAATGCGGTGAAGACGGGCTGGAAACATTCGCAGCATCCATTATAACATGATGACGTTGTATTCCTTCTTAAAATCTCAAAACAAGCTCGTCTCCTGTGCTTGCAGCAAGTGTTCCTCCACTGCCAGGTGCTGGTGTGCGAGACAGGCGACACCCGCTGTGCCCAGCGCTGCCAACGGCGTGTCAGACGGGGGATTCGGACTGGTCGATCTCAGGATCAACACCTGCTGAGCTCAGGCCCCATTTACATGCTGCCCTGAGCATCATGCTTACAAAAAAAAAAAACACAGAAAAAGCATCCCAACTGTGCATGCTGGGACAAGAAAAACTGCACTTACAAGATTAGCTGACCAATTTAATTTATTTGGCATGTAAAACACCAAATAGATGAATATGCAAACAAGTCCATTGCACTGCCCCTTTGAAGTATCAACATACAAGCACATTTAGAAGTAAAATATACCTTATTTTTCCTGTGTTTTCGTAGTACGTCTGTTATACATTGAGCTATGATGATCTAGCACATCTTAGTTTGTGTATTTTTGCCAAACTGACTCGCAGCACAGTTTACTGACATTAAGATGATTGACATTTCTATTAGAAACCATTTGGAGTGACCACAGTGCGTTTCTAACAACTATAGCATGGCGAATGTTTTTCTAGGTCACACATTGGGGCTTTTCTCAGGCTTAATTACAGCTTGGAGACTTTCTGGATTTATAAAAATAGTTTATATTTCACACCATCACTGACTTGAAAAATTGAAGTGGAACATCCTCAGATGCATTCTAAGCCATTTGCTGAGTGTAATCGATGACTTGGGAGCATGCTGCACATTACAGTGTGGCAGGAAGGAGATATCAGTGAGCTGTGCCAGGAAATTATACACACGCTTCATCACTCTGACTATCAATCTAGAAGTAATCATGTCAGTTAAACTGCAATTAGTCATACATTTATTCATGAAAAGTAACAAATAACTGCTGAATGACTTAAATCAAACATGAACACATCTCTAATGGGCTTTACATTCACGTGATATTAATTTTGTGTTTGCGTGTGGCAAATTTTAGTCATGCCAAAAGCATGCCATATGCACCCCAGTAATAATCTTGTGCTTATCTATGTAGAGGAAATTAGTTTAATTTCCATATCCTCTCCATTATCCTTTTGGGCACTTTGTTTGGAGTCATCAAGTCATTCATGGTAATGGAGTCATAGAGGCCTAATTTAGACCTAAAATGAGGAGTAAGGAGAGTTAAATATGCATGAGCAACTAATTATGATTCTGAAAGTCATATTTAGGCACCATATATCTATTAAAACTCCATGTGAATAAATCATGTTACAGTTCACTTGAATCCCCATTTATGTATTTTTAATTTCTGGTCTTGGGGTTTTTAGGGGGGCCTTTATGAGTTACCTGTTCTGTGACAAAAAGCCTATAAAAGCTTAAAAGTATATGTCCATAGTGCTGTGTGTCACAGTTCATCCTTCTCCTCTTCCTGGCAGAC
Source organism: Menidia beryllina (assembly GCA_013363375.1). Taxonomy (NCBI): domain Eukaryota; kingdom Metazoa; phylum Chordata; class Actinopteri; order Atheriniformes; family Atherinopsidae; genus Menidia; species Menidia beryllina. The sequence goes on from JABUIW010000010.1 coordinate 6,050,120, forward strand.
ACACGCTGCCCTCTGGCTGTTCATGTAGGGCCTACAACCAAAAGTCCACACTGTGTTGTAGAGAGTGTCTGCCACCGATTCGCAGGCTGAGAAGGGGAGAAACACACATTCGTGTTTTAGTACCTCACAGGTCTGACACATGCTTCAGGTGGCAAACGGAAGAGGATTTGAAATGACTTCTCACCTTGTACCTTGGACACAAAGCCCAGGCTCTTCTTAAGGTCAGAGCAGATGCTGTGCAAGCATGAGCGAAACTTGTCGTCACAGTCATACTTATTCAAGCCACAAGTGTCGTAGCACGTATCAAGCTGGTTGCAGCACGTTGTCATGGCAGGGATTCCCATGTCAAGCTGCCAAAAGACAGAATGTTGCATCAGTACGATTTACTGACACAGAGGTAAGGTTGCATCAGAACAATCTGAATAGCACGTTACTGGGCTGTTGGTGCTATGAAGAGGCCACCTACAGCAGCATTCACCTGGAATCCAACCAGCGAAGAGCTGCAGCCGTTGGGCTCTGCTTGCTGGTAGCCTGGGCGAGGAAGTGGAAGTTCGCCTAGAAAGATAGGAAAGGTCTAGTCACTTTAGACAGACTTCTGTGATGTAATCACGTCCCTACAGCAAGAGTATGGTACAGTATATCTCTATTGTCATGTGTGTTACTTCACAGATAAGATGTAACTGTTTGAGAACATCTGTATTGATTATGTAACTGAAAGGACATCCACCTTCCAGACCGATAAGAAAAAATATTCGACTTTAATTCTGGATCAAAAGTAATTGGCTGTCAACTTAGGCCAGAATACTTTATTGAAATGCACAGAGTGCTGGTCAGACAAATACACACAGAGGAATGTAGAGAAGTTGAATGCTTAAATTATTTGAAACCCTTCTGTGCACCTGATACAGGTGTTTGGCTTCCCAATTTTACCATTTGTGTTTATAATACTCTTTAGAACCCAATAAAATATTTTGAGGTGATCAACCCCCCCCCCCCCCCCCCCACACAAAAAAACCCGACAGAAAACAGAAATATTACAAGATTCGTTCTTACCATATCTGCAGCGGTACTGGCAAATACCATTGCGTCCTCCAACAAGCTCAACCAGGGAGTCAAAGTACCCATGAACATTCTGAAAACTATTTCTAATTGAGTTGAAGCTCCAACTGTTTTCGTCTTCTTGTGCTTGAGGTTTGTTTTGGGATGTGTTTGCCTGGACTGGTCTGATATTATTGGCCTCCTCCTCAGACGGAGGTCTCTGATTGACAGCTTCCTTAATAAGGCTTTCCGTGGCAGGTTTATCACTGTCATTTCCTGGCTCTCTGACTGTTGCACCATCAGCCTCCACTTCAGGTTGACTACCCCCCTGGTTATCCACACCAAGTACTTTAGCTAACAGGTTGTCTCCAAAAAAAGAGTTAGTGTCGGACGAATCTCCTACATGAGCATCTGCAGCAGGGGTCGCCACGGCAGGAGCCTCCTCGTCGTCCTTGGTTTCTGTCTGGTACAAGCTTAAAGTGGCACACATGCCCAAGGACAAGCAGAGGAGGAGCACCGCCAAAATCCTAAACAACATGGTGATGAGCCGGCAACGGTCCAAGCAAAGGTAGCACCCCACAAAGTGAAGTGTGGTTAACAGGGAGGGACGAGCGTAGACAGTGAGGGGAAAACACACCGCTTGCTCTTAGTGCCTCGGTCAGCCACGGTGTAGACTTTGACCTCTGATTAGATTGGAGCAGACAACAAGGCACTCCATCCCATCGGGGTTAAAGTTCACACCATATCATGCCATTGATAAGCCTCTTTAATACAGCTAATATTCTCATCCTCTGTCACTGTTAAATATATCAAATGAGTGTTTCACCTCAGTTTTGTTCAGAGTTCTAATTGGGGTTTTATGACTTAAGTCTCATGGAAACTGAGCCTAAAGGAGAACCCTCTCCATATTTCCTTTTAAGGCTCCCACTGCGCGTCCACCATGACCTTTCTCAAGACATCACAAACCTCAAACTATCTTTGCTACTTTTGATAAAGGTCACAAACTGACACCTCAGCACTAAATAAGAACAGACCTAAGCAAAACCTCTTCTAAAGGAGGAGGAATTTAACAACATTAACATGTTAGGATCTGCATTTTTAAATAACAGAAGCTAAACAAGTTAACCACAATTCCAGAGGAAAGCCAGTAAATATTTCTCCAGTACTTCATATTTTTCCTATTTTGCACTTTTCTCAAATATCTCTGCTGCCATCTGGTGTTTATAGAGCAATTTACTCCAAATTCAGTACTCTTTATTTAGAATATCCATTGTGTACAAAAATATGCATTGTCTCCAGATTTCCATGTAGAATAAATAAAAAATAATTGCGCTAACAATAGCAACTTTTCATTGTAAGAAATCAATTTTGCCACTAAAACTATATTAACTATAGTTAATTAGCTATTAACATAGCTGGTGTCTATGTAAGGTAAGAATCAATAAAAAAGATGCATCTTTGGTTTGACTGCAAATAGCATTATCCTGCATACGAAGAAACATCAAAGTGTTTATTTGGATTGTAGACGATGAAGCTGTTCACCTTCTGGTCCGAGATCACTGTAAATTTCATCCCACAACATCCTGTGGAGTTACACAAAAGAGCACATGTAGCAACTAATTATGATTCTGAAAGTCATATTTAGGCACCATATATCTATAAGGGTCACAAATCAATTAAACAGAAACACTGCATGTAACATACTACACACCGTCTTATAGCCTTGCTAGCTTTCTCTCTGTTTAGCAACATATTGATGTTCTTCTCCAAATCCTTAAAGGAAAACATCAGATTAATGAAAGCATTTAAACACAACAGCACATGCAATACAATAACTATGAAAAAATATACAAGAATATAGTAAACAGATAAAACTCCCATACTTTGCTAATGGTCCTTAGACGGTGATTTGAGGCTAACAGCTTAATCATCTCAGTCTGGAAACACATGAAAGCAAAACTAAGTCAAAGAGCCATGAAGTTGTGCTCTCCACAGCAAAAGAGCTGCGCGGCGCTCAAACTTTCAGGACCTGCAGATCTTTGAGGTTCCTTTCAGCAGCAGCTGTGGTGTCAGCAGCCGCCAGCTGTTCATGAATCTCAGACTCCAACTGCTGGATCTCCTTCCACACGGTTAGTATCTGAAGCCTTCTGATTTGGACAATATCTGTGTGGCCGGTGACAGTGGCACTCTCCTGCAGCCTGGTCAGAGATGTATCTGCTCCAGCACACACAGCAGCTACAAGACAGGAATGAGGGAACTGAATGATGGATCAGGCTGCAGGCACTGGGATGGACTTCCCCAACAACGAATGGATGTGGTTCACTGATTATTAGCTATGAAAGTGTAATTCTGAGACTTACTCTTCTTGTCACTGTCCTCTGGGCCCCCTGTGGCTGAAATGTTCTGTAGCTCATCGTGGGCTCTAGAGTTACAAAGAACAAACAAACTTAAACCACTGAGAATGACCAGTATAAACAGTCATTATATGATAAATGAATATGGTATTGCTTTTTCTCCTCTGCAGCTTTTTGGGCTTCCTGCAGCAGCCTGGAAACGTCCTTTTCAGCTTCATCAAGCTCTGTTTCCCTTACTTCTCCTGAACCTTCCACTGGGGCACACAGCAACTGCTGCACAACAATTAGGAAAATCAAGAAAAATCCCACTAAAACGCAAATATTGTGTCACGTGTACAAGAGTCTTGAGGAAAATATTTGTCCTGAGACTCCTGCAATCCATGTTCCTCTCCTTGTCATTAACAGTTACAAAATGAATAGATTATTCTTTTACCATGTTTTGTTGTGAGGATTGGGCATCCATCAAGTGGTTCACATATAAATCATAATCTCTCTGGAGGGAAAGAGAAATGTTTTTAATTTCACATTATGTATCACATTGATTGGGTCTTTTGATTAGAATCAAATGAAAACAATACATATGACAGTTTAATCTATATGATTTCTTTTTATATTTATAGAAAAATATAACTTTCTCAAATTACTGTAAGAATTTAGCAAATTAAAAGTGCTAGTTTTTGACATAAGCAGCATGATGTAACAAAACATCTCAATCTGCAACAAATGTTCGTCATGTGCAAAACTCCCAAACTATAATGTAAAATAATAAAGATGTAATGCGGTTTAGAAACATGCATGAGTAATGCTGTCATGTGACTAAAAAGAAACTAGCATGACACGAAACACTCATGTGAACGAGCGGTGACAGATTGGCTGCCCTCTGAAGTTCTGCTCCCTGACGCACATCGACCAGGTTCCGGTGGTTGCTCTACTTGCGCTTGCTACACCAGGGACCCACTCTCTGTTGGCTCTAATACATCTGACAGCATATGCTAAAAATGTGCTAGTGGGTACAGAGGAAATGGAAAAACCTTGATTTCCCTCAGGATGCGTCCAAATACTGGCGAGCCTTCACATACATCATCAAAGACGTCACTGAACACCGCAAGGCGGTCTCTGCTGGGCCAGCCTTGTGCTGACAACTTCTTCAACTCCTGTGTAGAACAGGAACACACACACAGAACATGAGCAAGTCAGAGCTTGTGCCTTTATTCGTGCAAATGCAAAGGCGTTTATAAAAGTTGTGGTTTGGGAAACTCCTCTCACCTCTTGTAATTTCTCCTGATGTGCTTCAGCAAAATTTACTCCACCACAGATGTCCTGTTCTCCTGTGACCTGCCAATCAAACCACGGTTTCATCTCCATCTGGCCTTCATTCTTCTGGTCCTCCCAGCTTGATGGAAGCTCATCATTCTTGTCCATATCAGGCAACGTGACAGATTCCTTCAGAGAAGAGGCTTTCGGCTGTACTGACATAGAATCTGAAGAACAGCCCGTCTTAGTCAGCTTTGTCTCTTCTCTGCCTGCATTGGAGGAACAATATGTGGCCTTGTCCTGTCTTGATTTCAAGAGCCTAGAATCCACCAAAGGAGTGCCAGGAGTGTCCTCAGATGGAAACTCCCTTGTGTCTTTCTTCCTCACACTGGCCAGAATCTCTGCATGCGTCTTTTTGAGTGCCACTAAGTCAAGAGTTTCTCCTTGACTGAGAGCTGTTCTCCAGAAAAACTGCTTTGTCCGTTTCGGAGGCTGATTCTGGTTTAGGCTGCGAGGCCCGAGATGGCCTGAGGAATAGGTCAGGATGTCAGCCTTCTGAGCGGCTTCAGCGGCCAGCAGCAGGCTGTTGATGTCGCTGGTACATCTCTGCTGCTTCTTTTTGCTGTAGCTGGACATGGCTTAGAGGGAAAGATTGTAGAAAGTTGATATGAAGACACAGAACCGATCTTTTCTATCAACTTCCCTTAACGGAAACAGTTTCCTATGTGACAAAAATCTAACCTTTTTACTTTCTATAACACTCATGAAAGCTTATTACTTCAAATAAATCAAACAAACGAACAAAAAGCAGAGCAATTTTAATGTCCTTTTAGCACGTTTTCTAATAAAAAAAAACAGCAAATAAATAAGAAAATAAACAATTGGAAGTCAACAAAGACATCATAAAATCAAATAATTAGTAGAATCTCAGACTTTTGCTACGTACCCCAAACAACAGCTGTAGTTTAGTATCTTTTTTTATCCCCCAAAGCAGACGGTCGCATTTAAAAAGCTAAACTATTTCTACTTAAATAAATAGCCAGCGAGCGAGTGGTATTAACCTCACCTGCGAACAAACCACTTCCAAAAGAATGACGACCAGCACCGGACTTCCGTCCCGGCCTCGGCTGTGCGTGCTGCTCCTCGTCTCCAAGGAGACAGAGGCGCTCGATCCTTGCGTTGCATTTAGGGTCTCGGTGATAATCGTACCCGTGAGCTTTCAGTGAGTGAAGTGAAAAACAGCTTTACCCCAGGAACACTTTTACATCTGACTGAAGTTTATCTTTATAGGTAACGGAGCGTGAAGCACATGGGGAACTAGCTCAACATCTCCAGATTTTAAAGTCATCCTAAACAAATAGGGGGGGTTTGCACTAGAATAAATATTACAGGAAATTCTACAGCTTGGTTCATGTGTTGTATATTCTTAAAGTTGAGTTCGAGTTTAAGATAAATTATGATCTAGGATATCCACATCTGTCAGTGTAGGCTATATTTATCCCCCTTGAGTTTTTTTTTTTTTACAGTAACAGGGGGGAAAAATCCCATCAGTTTACAGTTTTAACTAAATAGAATTCATTTTTTTAAACAAAACTACCTTCTGGCAGTCTAAATCCTACTTGTAACTCATTTATGTCTGGTAGCCATGAGTGTTTTGGATGTCACGAGCCACAAGCAACACGAGTTACCTGTTAACACTGCAAATAACTAATGTGTGCTCTGTAATCTCTTAAACATGGAGGTGCACTCACTCTAAAAACCCCCACAATTTCCCCCATGTTTTCTTATCCAGTGATTCCCATGTGTTTCCTGCCGACTGTCTCAAATCCGTAATTACCAGACAAATTGTGTAAACTTTGGTTACTGGGAAAATCTGATTACCACAAAGCTCTTGCAAATGCTTAATTCAAACTGTCATCTTAATTTGGTTATTTGCAACACATCTTTTTTATTTTTATTTTAAATAAGACATGCAGGCTGGACAGTAGCCTCAAGTGGAATCGAGAGGGGGGGGGGGGGGGGGGGGGGGGCGCAGAAAGAGAATGTAATGACCTCAGGGCTCCAATGACCGGAATAGGAAAGCACACAGACCACAGAGCTGAGCAAGAAGAGACAGAATAACATGTCACGCTCCACTAACACACATGCTGCCGTTAACCAGTTTATGTTAATCTCCATTGTTCTATCCGAGAAGAAACAATCTAGTAATGTTAGATTTGAAGTGCTATATTTTTTTTTAAATGTATTTATTAGAAAATAATCAAAATAACAGCAGTGAGGAATACACAAAAACTCATAGTTTACTTTCCAAATTAGGATATTTAATCGTTGACAAAAACTATGAAATGCTACTTATTTTAAAATGCATTCTATTAAAGGTTAAATCTTGCTGAAATATGAAGTTTACTCACGATTTTGTACTTTTCCATTTGGAGTAGTTTAAATTTGCCCTCCGACCTCTGTGTTGGACCTTGTAGATTACTCTAGGTGCGGACAGCCATTTTACGGAATTGTAGATTTTATTGTTAAACTGTGCACTATTAGCTGTAGAAAGTGTAGCTATCATGGGATGGTTTATCTTTTCATTTTTGTGGATTTGAAAACATGAGAATATTATATCATACAAATAACCATAGGAAGTAAACCAAGAGCGGTGACATAGGCATCATAGAAGCTACTAAAATGAAAATATTAAGGTCAGAATACCTTAGTAAGGGCCGCAGCCGTAGCCTAATGGTTAGAGCGGGCGGCCCATATAGAGAGCCTTTGCTCGCAAGTGGGCGGCCTGGGTTCGAATCCAGCCCAGGCCCTTTCCCGCAGGTCTCCCCTCTCTATCTCTGCCCCCTTTCCTGTCAAGCTACTGTCAATAAAGGCCACTAGAGCCAACAAAATCTTTAAAAAAAAAAACAAAAAACCTTAGTATGTGTGGCCATCTTATTTTTCTGTAACTGTAAACGTTTGTTTGGTATTTTCATAGAATTCAGATGACTACTTCTGCCATGTATAAATGGTTCATTATATTCCAGAAGGATTAAAACTGTCAGAATATTGTTGTTGACATCTACAGTGTTTGGAGCAAATGCAGCAAACTGTTACGTCCTTAAATTTTCCACAAAAGAAAGAAAGTATTTGTTGCCAATTGGGGCAAATTATCTCTTAAAAGTTCTATCACAAACTCATTGAACAATAGGATGAAAGGAACATCTGAGGCAATTTATGCCAACACACACAGAATGTGTTTATGCAGCTCGGTCATGACAACAGTTTGCACAGTAGCACAAAGACACATGACATGAAGAATGATTTGGAACAACAACATATTTTTAGAGTTATATTTAATAAAATTCATTTGGGCTACGGCTCTTACATTTACAGTTGAGACATTCCTCAGTTATTCTGGGTAACAGTAACATGTCTAGACTGTTTAATTTATTTTTAAAGTTTACTTTGTACAAAACAAAAAAGGCCAACATTATTTTTCTTTGTATAAAAAATATAAGTTAATTTAAATTCAACTCTAATTAAGAAAATAACAATAGTACTAATAGCAATAACAATAATAATAATAATAATAATAATAATGATAAAGATCATAAGCTAAACATAGTGCAGACAATGGGATATAACTGGTGCTGAAAAGTAGAAGGGACAGTGCAGTGACTTTACCATGTTGTCAGGCAGGGGTAAGTAAAGGTGAAAAAGCTTTCTTCCTCTGTCACACTCACACAAACACACACACACCCACGCACACGGACAGAGCATACACTCAGTCAGAAAGCTCACGACTGCCATTCTGTTTAGCACCATCAGAGCATACGTCTCAGTCTGTACAGACTAATTCCTAGAGTGTACACACACTACACACCTGTTACCATACATGTCAAGTTAGATTGAAACTTCAGGTAAGGTGCATGCTAATTGTTGCTCTTTGTTGAAGCTTACTGGAAGCAATTCTGAAAGGTAAGACAGAGCACATGGAGGAAACTGATGGCGCACTACCGCATACCACTGCAGAAAATCTGCACTCAACAAAACATTCATCAAAATGTACATTCAAAACACAAGAGGGCCACAGTACCAGCCGTACAGCAAAACAAAACAAACAAACCTAAAAAAAACCCCCCAAAAACCCAGACTAGGTGGTAATGTCAGTCTTGGAGGGATGCTGTCCATTGGAATGACAGATTTAGACAAAATAGTTTGTCTTTTGGAAGATCCTTGAAACTCATTTGAAAGAATCCAAATGTGTCCCCCCTAGTGTATTTAAAAATAAGTGTATAAAGGAGGCTGATTTTTTATTTTGACAGATCCTGGATATGAGAGAAATTTCAGTCACACACCGGCAAAAAGTCAGACAACAAGTTGCAATCCCAGAGATGGACATGTTACACTTTAGCTTAACAGGTTTGAGAATATGGAAAAACGAAAACCTAAGTGATTGTTGGTGAAGTCAGTGTCTTTAAACCTGCCTTATTATTCAAAAGGCTGCTTCTTTCTCCTACTTTTACATTTTAAGCTATGTCAAATAATGTGACAGTGGCATAAAAAGATGAGAGAAGAACTTAAGTAGTATGCAGTCTTGGCTAAAGAGAAAGGATTTGGGTTTGGATCCTGCTGATCAGAAGGATGTTGCTGCAGCAGATTCTTAAATGCTTGGGGGTGAAGGTTTGCAGGGTCCACCTCAGACTTCAAACATTGTGATTCTCTTGTGACTATTCACAAGAGCTAATATTATCTAACTCCGCTCATCACAGTTCGTCCACGTTTCTTGGGGATTTCTGCAATCTCCACATAGAATAGGCTGTATGGATTTATTCAAGTACTGCAAAGGATTTTTGCTCAAAAAGTAATTAAAAATTAAACATTCTAAAGTTCACCTCATTAATTAGGTGTCATTACACCATAAGTCTGCTCTACACATTCCTTCTGTCTCTGGAAATACCTTGCTGAAGTAGTGCTCGTACGAAAAATTTACCACAGAAGGCAAACAGTACCATTCAAAAGAGCCTGAACTGTCAAGATTTCACATATCCTACCCTTTGAAAGGTCCAGAGTAAGGCCTCTGCAAATAAAAGACCACAATGAAATCAGCTCAAATAAAGAAAAAATAATAAAATTACATAAAACAGCCAAAATAAAATAACTGAATCGACTCAAGTCCATCCTACCAAATGGATTCCCAGCCTGAAAGCACGCAGGGTGATGGGCTAAAGTCCCTCCCCAGCGAATATCTGTCAGTCTCTGGGATCGGTGAAACCGTCAGTGTTGACACCTCCGTCACCCAATGAGGTAACTGTGTGTTTTTCAAAGTCAAGTTGCTTTTAGCTAATCCAACTCCTGATGACACAGGATGTGGTCCCCTTCCCCCCACCCCACCCCCCTTTCCCCCTCATAGTTCCAGGTCCGTGGCAGGATTCAGGTTTTTATTCCTTTGGTGGGCCAGCAACCCCTTTGGTAGTCAATTATCAACCTTGACAGGAACTGAATCACAAGGCCGGCTGGGCACAATGTCCTCCACCTCTCCACGGGCAATCTGCTCCCAATGGCCCAGGTTTTCCCTGTAAACAAAAAGCATCTGAATTCAGATTCAAAATCAAGAAATATTACTGATTGTGGCAAAAACGTGGGTTAGAAATCTCAACTGGAGTGACAAAGCCATGCTGGCACAAACGGGATGAAAGGCTGAATGTCAGCGTCTACTGTCATCCATAAATAATCACATTGGCTTTATTGCACTCTTAAGTTCTTTAGTAACTTTGTTGATATGGCTGTATTTACCACAGAGCATGAAACCCTTTTCTGCCTCAAATTTACAACAAAACACAAATGAACCCATCAAAATAGATCCAAGATGATATTAAAATATTCATTGCATTATTCCACAAAAAAAGCACCACAGTACAATCTTACAGTCTTGAAACACAATTAGATGAAAATGTATTTATATTTATGTCTTGTTGTCATGTGTATCCTCTTCTTAATGGTGCTTTAATAAAGCCTGACACACAGACGCAAAAAGTGCTGCCACTCACTGCCATTTTTTTCAATTAACCAGCCTGATGCAGTTTACACATCTTTGGCAGATCCCACAACGAGCTGTGGGGCTCCACCGGGTCTAGGCCTGCTGCCCACCCAGAGCCCGGTGCTGACGTACAGCCGGGGCTTAAATATTACACTGTTCACTTTGTTTGCATTCCCCACAGATCAGGGACGCATTTTATGAAGCAGCAAAAGGGCGGGCAAATGTGCAATAGGATCTTGTTTGAAAACCAAGACTAACAACTATAAATACATTCTTTGCATGTATCAAACGTGAAAGCGGAGATAAAACACACTGATGGACCATCTTTAGAGAAACAATTATCTGCAAGATCATTGAATTTGTTCACAGATATTGGATGTGTGATGTTTTGTTAACTTATATTTCCCGTGCCGTGGTTGGAATGCGTGCCTGTGCACACACTTCTTATCACCTGTAAGAAAAATCACTGATCCATCGGATGTAAAACAGTCATGAAAAGCATTCTTAAATGACTTACTTGCACGCTTTCAAAAGAGGACCAGATGGAGGGAAAAGCTCTGAGAGCGTCATGTAGCATGGAATTGCCACAGAGTTGTAGAATCCCACCTTCAGGAATAGAAGCAGAATTATGGGACATTAGATTAGGTGTAGCTTTAACTAATGTGATAAGAATTCATTGAATCTGATGCATCAATTGAATTATTAGTAAGGGTTGTTTGTGCGTGTACTTTCAGCTTCAAATATCTGTCTGCTACATAAGCCAAAGCAACTAATTGCCCTAACTCAGTGTTAAAGTTACATTTTGCATGATCATTTTCTTAAAGTAATTATTGGTCATGATCACCCACACAGGTGTTGCGAATGAGTTTTTATGATTGTGCCTCCAAAGCAAAGGTAACCACAGATCAAATGCAAAGAGCAGACGGGCGTCTGACTCTGTATGCTGTGTTTGATTGTAGATGACACCAACCATTCATACAGCAACAAACCCTACAAGAGGAACTATCTCATCTAAACAAAGGAGGTAGCGGCTCGCACTCTGTCACAAGCCAGCAGTCTCCAGTTTTTTTCCTGCCTACGCATCAACACTGCTGCGTTTCTGGATATCTTCATCGTGAAAGTTGCTTCCAGTGTGTTAATTTTCACTGACCTTTGACTGCATTTGGATGAAAAGCACAAGGCATATGCGAAGCTTTTTAAACGTTAAAAAATGATCGTACACAGGTATAAGGCTTTGGGACTGCCTGAGTACGTGTGAAAGTGTTTAGATGTTTCTCATGTGTCGTTAGGGCTTCTTCATTTAATTAAGCGGGAGTGTGTGCAGGAGCATCTGTAGATGAATAAATGTGCTACACTTACTTGGCCCTGTGGGACCTCATCTTTCTTGTCCCTGTCCATCATCGGGATTGGCTGAATCCCTATCTTTTTCATTTCATCTCCCTGTAAAGACACAAAATAACAGGACATCTTTTAATTTTGCTTACCGTGGAAAACATTCTGACCACCTGACAGCACTATTTCGGGCCATACAAATTGTAGGACATGCAAAGTTTGTGGAGTATTTAAAAGCGAGAATAGAGGCCTGACTGTTATCCCAGAGGCATGATCCTGACACTAAAACTGTTTAAGCTGGAACAGTATCCCACTGTACCTCGGCCCAGAACTCAGCATAGATGTCGTTGGCTGTGAGTCGTGTGATTTGCCACTGCTTGGTAACAGAACACAGGTCACATGCTGTCATCATCAGACCAATCACACGGTCCCTGGACGGAAGCAGAGCTTCGTTATGTCCACGCAGACAAACCAAAAGCGCTGTGTATGGGCTCAGGTCCCAAACCCATCTGCGTGCCAACAAAACACCTGACCTGAGCACCAGTGGGAGTTGTGGTCTGACCTGTGAGAGTGGTTGTTCAAGTCCAGCGCACCCATGGTCAGGAGCTCTGTCAGCTGCTGGTGGTTGTTGAAGTACAGAGCAAGGTCAGTCGCGATGATGGCCTTTCGGATGATCTCCAGCACCTGCTCGTACTCGTTGGAATTCAGGTTGGAGAAAATATTGTGCCCTTCCAGCTATGAGAAACAAAGAGATCAATAAAAAGCAAAAGCTCCACTTATGAGGCGTTCAGCTCTGCTAGACTACGTCAGGTTGCAATCTCAGGTTCATCGCAGGCCTTCAGCCCCGACCAGCTGGTACTGCATTTAACTTCTGTGCTTTTAAGTCTATCCAAGCACAGAAGTCTTTTTGAAATGTGGATTTATTGCGGACTCGAGGCAATTAAGACTATCCCAGCAATTTAGGGGTGCAACAAATACATTTTAAAATTTTATAGGGAACAACTGAACTTTTTTTGTGGGAATATGTTCTTCTAAGTAAGATTCTTTTGGTAACTTGTAAAATGTGTTCATGAAAGGATCTATTTAGACATCATCCCACTGCTATAATTTTTTTTATTTTTTATCCATGATATTCTTCTGTTTTCTGCAAAATAATGTCTTCTCTAATACAAATGTTAAAGCCTGTTAGGTTTATTCCTTTGTTCAGTAGTACATTTTTGGGGGTAAAATGAAAAAAAGCTGGCTTCTAGTATCTGGTAAACAGTATAGTGCAGCTCTACCTGCAGGATAGAGACGGTTTGGGAGAAGTGATGCTGCTCCATGGTCGAGGTGGAGTACAGAGCAGCCAGCGGATGGTCGAATTTCTGCAGGTATGTGTTGCTGTAGCCCCGATGATCCAGGTCATGGCACAGGCAGGCTATCAACAAACCCTTCTTCTGTAAAACAGAGCGACTAAATTAAAGAAAACAATCTGTTTAAATCACATTAACCGCAGGTGTTTCTCATGTTTTATTTTTTTCCCGGCAGACCGAACATTAAGCAAACCTCTAGCTCTGTGAAAATTCCAGAGGTCTTCTGTAGGATGGCGTACATACAGTGTGCCACCGTCACTGCGTGCTTCCAGTTGTGGTAGGGCACGCGGCGGTAGTTCTTCCGTACAGACATGGTGAACCTACACAGCTTCTCCAGCTCAAAGCTACATACATAAAGATTGTAAAGAAAAGCACGAATAAGAGCCGCATCAGGGAAGAACTGACACTGATATCTTAACAGTCTCGTGATGTTACCTTGTCTTTCCACAGGAGTTATGTATCATGTAGACAAAGACAGCAGGCCAAATCTCCTCGTAGGGACTGATGTCAAAGTGGAACCTGGAGGGGGGAAAAGGAGGAAATAGGAAGAAAATCTACAGAGTTTACAAGAAAACACAGAACAGATAAGCAAGTTGTCTTCGCGCAGCAGAAAAGAAACACTCACATTTCGATTTCCTTATAAATGGGTGCAGGGAGATTAAGCTGGGTAAGAGTCTTCCATTCCTCTGACGTGCAAATACTGTGATAAGACAGTTTTTCCATTGTCACTCTGTAAATGCATTCAGAGTGCCGGATCCTGTGGTACATCTGCAGAGATACAACAGGGAAATCACAGGTCAGGAATTAGTCTTTAAAATGTCAAGAGTGATGCTGAACACTCCCGTGCTGTAAATGCCACAGAGTGTAGTGTACATGATATTGTTGTTAAATTACTTTCTGTGTTACTAGTGGATTTTCCAGAGGGGTCAGAAAAAGTTAACTTTTTCTCTTTGTGTCCACATCTGGTTTGTATCCCTGTCCCCTTCCCAGACAAACAGGAATGAGACAGCCAGGTACAGGCGCCAGGCCTCACACCTTCCATCATAAATCACTATGAATCAGGAGCTGGCCAAAGTCAGTTTCCTAGAGACTCGAGGCATGAATTACAGCTTAACATAAATCCTGTCACTAGATGGATGCAGACAGCTTGTCTTAAAATATTAAAATCCAGAATAAATTCTGAAACCAACTTTGTGACGTTGCTCCTGCGTACGTTTGTCGCACGAGCTGACGGTGAGTCAGGCCCCATAGTGAGGGGAAGTTTTGACAGACAGACCACACAATGTAAGCTTTTTGAGTTCGAATGATTCATGAAAGGTTTTAGTTCCACGAATAGGATAATCAGGGGGGCTATGCGCACTGTAAATAAAAATGGCACTCTTTGGAGAAAAATGACATGGCTACAGCAGAAAAAGGGGAAACCTCATCCTGTTAACAGCTAAACAAGGCTTCCAACCATGAGTGCGATGTTAGGTGATGATGAGCCCATTACATCAGAGTTTGACGGTCAGTAATAACTCAGTCAGAAATGACAACTTCTGGGGAAACAGTAGGCTGACAATGTGATCTTTACATTAGGTTTTTTTCCTGTAGTAAAGAATCAGTTTGTGAAATACTTTCAGACTCATTCAGCGTACTCACATTTGCACAGTGTAAGGCCAGAGCACAAAAAACAGCAAACATCTTAAAGTTGTTCTCATCTGTTTTAGTGAAGGCACTTCCGCTTAACTTGTTGACCATCTGCACCACACCTATAACACTCCCCCTGCTCACAATAGGCATGCACAGGATGTTCCGTGTGGTGTAGCCAGTTTTCAGGTCAACCTCTCTGTTAAGAGGGAAAAACACACACACGAGGCATCAGTTTGACAGCCAACAACAGTAAGGTTAATCTGATGGCCACATGTGCAATAGCTCTGCGAATTCGGACTGGGAAAAAGCATGTTTACCGGTTGAACCGTGGGTCTGCATAGGCATCTGGGATATTTAAGACTTCCCCTGTCCGAGCCACTTGGCCAGCTATTCCTTTGTCTATAGAAAACCTAAAGGTAGGGAAACAGGAGAACAGAACAGTTATCCATCACTTGTACATCTTGTAAAAGTGCAGTTTTGAATACTTTTTATAATGATGTCTGAAAACTTAAGAGGAGACTTACAAACAAAAAAAATCAATCAATTATACCCACCGAATCTCTTTGGTTTTCCTAAAGACAGGTTTGCCTTCTTTCTCCTCCCCTATGTCGAACAAGTCAGAGTACAGTTCTTTGTTGTTGTGATCCACCTGGAATAGTGCACACCTGTCTGCATTCACCAGGTTTTTTGCATATATCTGTAAGAACAAAACCAGGAACAGATCATTTAAGCAACACTAGGAGCTATATCAAACAAAGAAATCACCCTCAACTTTATTTGACTGCTTAATCTGATCACATTTCACTGCTCATTTATTTATTATTAGCTACAAAAGTCAAAATAGGAGAATGATAAACACAAAATATAATTACAGGCCATCCCTGTACATTTTACTGTTGGAACAAGATGACTTGAGATGACACTACATTCACAAGGCAACCGATAACGTACAAACAGAGAGACAGGGGTTTAGTGAAAGAAACAGGAAAATCATGTTTTACACTCATGCAGATCACACCGGTTTTAGATGTGCAAAGTAGTGTGTAAAAAAAAGCTTGTTTAGATAAAGCTAAATGTAAACATGTGTTTTGAATATCCATGAATCAAATATACTATTAAGAAGTAACTTATTGATAGAAAGTTATCATTATGAGGAGCAATTTTTGTAATAATTGCATAGTACTGTGTGAGCAGTACTACTAAAGCAGTGTTGCCCCTCTTTTTAACACTCTGACAGGATATGTAGCACTGAAAACAATGTGAATGAACACGTAGTTGCAGGGATCACACTCACCATAATATGTTCAAGTAGAGAATCTATTGCCACAATGTTATCAAAGTATGTTCTGTGCGAAAAGAAGAAATGACGCATTGAGATGTTTGACAAATGGGAAGCTCTGATGACGATCACATTCAAGACATGAAAGCTATGTTGCCTAAAATGTCATTACTGCTTCTCTGGTGTGAGTTTTATTCAATGTTCACCCTGTCATTACAAAACAAACAAGATAGTGCCTTTTTATAGCTTGTCTTAGTTTCATAAGCTTGGCAATTTAAAGCTGGCATAAATACACAATTTATAGACTTTTCACAGCATTCGTTGAGTTTTACAGAAACATTTCTGAGAGCATTTCTTACTTTGACACGTCTAGAAGGAAGTCATTGAGCTCAGTCTGTTTGGCAAGGCCTCTGCACACCTAGCAAAGAAAAAAGTGGGTCATGATCAGACCCCAAAACCGCCCCTTAAAAAATTCTCACGTAACACATTTAGCATTCAACATCTAAAAGCATGGCTGTGGGCTGTTTTCCACTGTTTTCTGTAACAACAGGGTGTCTTAGCAGTGAGCAGCTAACCACTGTGCAGCAGTGCTGTATTGCTCACTGAGGCTCAGAGGTCCACTGTGGCCAGAGCAGCAGTGGGACACAGCTTCTCCCAGGTATTGTGCTATCTTTTTGTAATGCATAATGACGTCCCAGCGGGGCTGTTTGTTGAATCTATGGCTCAGTTGATTGGACTGGGCACTGTGACAACCCACCTGTACACTGTGGATTTCCCCAGTGCAGAACCAGAACAAACAAAGTCATCCACAAGCATAATAAGTGGGACTATTAGGGTACACATCTGTTAAAACCTGGCACGTTATGTTCAAATCAGACCTCTGCTGCAGTTTTCTCACCTGTACTTGATGAATGGCAACTGATGCCCATGCTAAATTAGCAGTTGCAACCTGGAAAAAAAAAAGAAACAGAGACTTAGATCCAATTGACCTACACAAGAAAAACACAATCGAGATATAACTCCACAACTCATAATGTGATCATCTGCTCCGCATCACAGGCAGCCACATAATAACAGAAGTTAGCCTACACAGTTGTTGCCACTGTTGCGTTTGAAAAGGTTAACCCAATCGAGAGAAGCAAAGAGTTTTGCAAAGTGCAATGCTGCGATATCTAACGTGAATGGGTCCTCTCACAGCAACCAACTCTTAAGTTTTAAAGTGTCATGTAACTCTCAGTTTTCTCTAAAACACAGTGCACAAATTACTTAAACTGCTGCACTGAATTGTTTTCAGAATACTCATTGGCAACAGAATTTGCTAAAATGTATACTCTTGAATAAATAAGAGAGCTTATGAGCTTATGAGTTTTGACTGAAATGACTGAAGTTATCTTTATTTTTCCAAACAGAAAATCCTTGGAGACGAAATACGCTGTTATGAAAAATCTTACAATAAACCGGTCCCCACGATGTAAATAAGGATCTTAATTAGGTCCAGATAAAAGATAACACTGGACGAGATGTCCTGTGCGCCATGCCCCAGCAGCTGAATTTTCTTGTTTTGTCTAGGTCAAACTGACCTCCTGGTGGCTGAGGTTGAAGGGCTCCTTGCCCCAATGCCGATGCAACTCCAGGATGGCAATAAGGTCCCCGATGGCAGTGAGGATGGGGAGGCACAGGACAGAGTGAACATGGATCCCTGAGTCCTGCCCTGTGCCGTCGGGGAATCGCTCGTCCTGTAAAACAGAGGACGTAAGGTTTTATTATAAATATCTGAACTGCAAAAGGAGTTTAACAAATAGTGTAACAATGAGAAAAAGGTACTTATCCGAATATTATAAATGCTATATGTTTCAACCTTTTTTGATAAAATCATAATGTATGTATGCAAGATTTTTGTTACTAATAACTTGAAATAGAATGGCTTTGTGTGGAGAGTACTTTCAAAAACAAAAATTCTGAATTCCACAAGCACCGTGGAAAACGTAATGTGTTGTTGTTTAACGAAAACAGCCATACCCCCATGATGTCTTCTACCAGCAGTGTTTTGCGAGTCTTGGCAACATAAGCGGCAATAGTTGTTCCTAATGTGATAGGGCCAGAAGGGACAAGGCTTGGAGGGCCATCCTTGGCCGCCGTTGGAGTGAATAAACATAAACTCTGTTAAGAAGCACAAACAAAGACAGGTAAAGGATAAAAAATGCCATGAGATGCTTTATAAAATGTATTGGTTACACCTGTACTCACATTGTTGCATTCTCCCAAGAAGTAAAGTGCAAAACCATCAGCTTTCGTTGCTGTCAAGAGAAAAAACCACTGGCATTAGCTGTCACCAGATGTCCAGGCTTTTAACAAAGCAGAAGTTTATGACAGTAAGAGTCAGACATTAGACATGAAAAGTATAACATGGAGAGAGTAACAATCTATTAACAATGTCCTACATAACAACAAGGGTACTCTGACCGAGGCTTTGACTGCCTTCCAGTTCATCTCATTCCCAGCGCTCCTTTTCCCATTTCACACTCATATATAGGCCATGTTATTACACAAAAAGACAACAGAGGAACATGTGTGTGTGTATATATACATATATATATATTTTTTTTACATTTTAATTGGGAAGCATTGGCGTTTTTTATTTGGGAAGCACGTGGGTGGCGTTTAACAAACAAAATCCTACTCCTCCACTTATGTTGCTGCTGCGGTATTTAGAGCCGCATTTGACCCCAAGCTCATTGAGAGATGTTTATCCAGGCATTTGTCACAAATAAGCAGGAATTTTTCACACAAAAAAGTCTGCCCTCCAAGTTATTTTTGGATGACAGAAATGGCATTATGTGAAGTAGAGTACGGAGGATCAATAGGTTGGACTCGTAATTTCACCTGCTTTGATGATGTTAGACAACTCATAGAGCAGGAGTTTGTTGTCTCCTCCAGTGTCCAGGCGCTGCTCCATGTAGCTGTTAAGCTCGTACACCACACCCTGCATATTTGTGTCCTGGTACTGCTGGACACAAGAAACACAGAAATTGCAACTCCAGGATATCATTAACATTAGGACTTAAATAGGAAGTACTATTACAAAAGGAGGAGGCAAACAGAGCCTAACTCAGAAAACAAGATTGGGGCTGTAAGGCAGGAAAAAGGGCATCTGGTGCTGCCTGTCAGACTAAAATATTCCCTCATTGCTGAACTTTAGTTCAGGGATGCTCCTGCAGCCCAAGAAGGGGCCACCGCATCCACCCTTCTGATTGGAAGCCAGACAATCTATGATGCCCGGCCCCTTCCGAAAAGCACGGTTATGTAAACGATAGACCTCCTGGCTTGTAAAAGGCCAGAATAATGTCTATTTCTGCGGCTGCAGAGAGTGTGAGGACAGGACAGCAGGGAGAGTGGTGCACTAGAAAGCATCCCCCATGGGATGTCTTCTGCCCTCCCACATCCTGTTTGCACAGACGTATGGATGACGCACTGAGGGGTTGAGGGGACCTCATTTATTTTCCTGTGTGTATGTGTGTGTAAGTCCATTTTACTCTGCAAGTCGCTGCTGTGGGCACTGACACTCATTCTCCCCTGATGTGACTAACAAAGGTGTGAACATATGTGTGGCAAAGGGGGATGTGCTTTTTCCAATATCCGTCCAGCCAACTTGGTCTCACATTGGCCTTGAGCGATTCTGTTCCATTTTGATGCAGAGGGTAGACATAAGGATAAATTTTCATGCTTTAAAAATCTTTTACATCAGTACGATAAAGTTACACAAAGACAATGTTCTGAATACCGTCAGGACAAGGACAAACTGTTTTCAACACCAGGACGTTTTATGCATTTACCAAAGGACAGTTACAAGCTCTGACTATAGCACTGACTATAAATAAGTTCAGGTATGGTGTCCATTCATGAGCAAGAACTAAATTTGGAAGGAAACTCATCCAGCATCGACTCTACCATGACATATAAGAATCGTCAAGTTAGACTTTATATGTTGTGTAACATGTGATTAAATGATTTGTTGTGTAATATAATTAATAGAATTAAGCACAGGCCTACCCTGCTGACTTCTTTAGCCGACGTGTCATCTGTAAAGAAAAGAGAGAAACCACAAAGTTAACAAGTTGAATCAAAGCAAGATTCTTTTGCACGATGAAGCTGTGTTCAGAATGTGTGCTGTACCACATCCTTTGAGCTCAGTCACCAGTTCTGCAGGAGACTCAAAGCAGGTTTTAAAGTCATATTATGTAACCAATAAGATACTAAATAAAACATTTATCCTTTCAGCATAGATGCATCCCTTAAGAATTCACTTCACCCACTGGAACAAGCTGCCTAACAGAGTATTTTGCAGATTTGAAGACTCTTGTATCCACTTTTGGCACAAATTCTAACTGGTAGCAACAAATTGAGTTCTAAAACAGTGAGGAGGACTTAATACCAGCTTTGTTTGTGTTAAATAGCTTGTGTGAAATTAGAGAGGGAAATGAATTTATCGTGATTAAAATGCCCAGTTAAACGGTAGATGTAAATTCCGATTTCACAAATATGAAAGCTGTCAGTGCTGTTTGAATTAAGAAAAGGAAATCTTGCAAGCTGAGCAAAGCAGACATCTGTCCTGGCCGTTTGAACACTGGGCGGATACTTTGCAGTGGATTCGCGCATTGATGGATTACGAAGGGCCGACACCACAAGCTGCAAATAAGCAAAACCATATGTTGCCCTCATAACGGTAGTCATGAAGTAAAAAGTATCGAGCAAATGCGAGGGCCCACAGCATTTAAAGCATGTATGTACACTGAATAAATTATTGATAAAGGTTTAGTTAGTATAGTTAGTTAATACAAAGAGGCATTTTTCATTGAATACTTGTATCGTTAAAAGTGAATGAAAATAAACATTGAACTTGTCTTGAGCGCATATTCCCGCTCTAATGTCTGGTAGCTGTGTTTGGCATTAGATATTAAAGTATACGGTATTAATGAAAGCCTCAGCCACCCCTAACAGTTTCTGGGCTGAAATTTGGGAGAGCTGCTTTGGGATGAAAATAGAACTATCACACGTGGGTCAACAGCACACGAGAACCTTCGCTCCTCTAATCTCTTTTGATAATTTTTCATGTGATCAAACCATGCTTAAAGCTGAGTAGACTTTAGAAGCATCCACCAAAGTGCTGACTGGAGCTGGTGCTCCTTTGAAACAGACCTCTCTGAACATGTGAAGAAAGATATTACAGCCAGCTACATTGTTTGTTGTTTCAAACATTCCTTCAGTATGCTATGAGTTTCCCAACTTAGCCATGAGACCTATTTTAGAGTGAACCCCTGGCCGGCATGACGTCAAACAGAGGACAGAGAGCTGCACATGAAAAAGACTTCAAACATCTATGGGCAGAATGAAAAGAGCAACTTTTGTTTGATAGAACTTTTACTTGATGTAACCTCACAAGCCAAAACCACCCAATCCAGAGGAGACAAATTGGGGAAAATACATTATTATTGTGTAGGATTTTCCAAAAACTAAAAAACAACCAATCTAATAACTCAAAGGCCTGAACTCTGTGGGAGACATGGTGGGTATGAAAAAACAAACATTTACAATTCAAAAGCTAATTCATTTTTGAGTGTGTCGGTTTGATTTGAGAAGAGAATTATGTTATGTGGTATATTATGTGTACGTTGTCCAGTATGTGGGGGGCACACAAAGTTAAATTTTATTTGAGCTCTATGAAAGAAGGCTGTGTAAATACATCTAATTTGACCATAAAGATAAAAACTTTGCAAAAACATACCAGGTAATGCAATACGCACTGCTTATTTGGACTGCTACCTACTCCAGATTATTCCATTTAAAATAAATGTGCAGTGCCTCACTGTCTGTGGTGTTTGATAGCAAAAGCAACATGTGACGATGCCTGGTTAACCTCAAGCTATGAGCAGCACGTTTTTTCCTCCACTGAGACTTGAGCGCTACGCTCTCAGGCCCCCATCAACTACTTAGCTGTTGCAGGAATAGGCAGCACCCTCTCGCCCTTCTCTCTTCATCCACAGGAGGAAGAGGGACTACTGGTGGGCGGTGGGGGATGGGACTGGGTCAGGACCGACTCTTTAAACCAATTGCCAACAGATAAAAGCAACAAGACTAGAAGAAACTGAATGCATCTAAAGAAAAGTAACAGTTTTATAACTGTAGTGCTATGCAACATTAATAACATGAAAACTTTGGTCTCGGGCCCTTTTGAACAACAAAGGTGCAGTCTATGTTGACTGCCAGTGTCAAACAGAGCAGCTTTTCACCGTTTTTGTCTACTTTCTTCTCAACAAGAAGACACCGCTGCTAAGTACAGTGTCAATGCCAAAGACTGCAGCCATGCAGATGCATAAAAGCTTGTACAACAAACTAAGTAACAAACTATACATACAAGAATAAAAATGAAAATCTATATAAACCTCAAGTATCAAGATATATAGACAATCAGATCAAGATATAGCATAACAAAAAGGTTAGAAAGATCATTCAGCTGATAGAAATCTACTTATTCCTCACACTTTCTACCGATGTTGTTATAATATCATAATCATTTCGATATGATAATCATTCAGTGAAAATATTATGGCCATGTAATTCAATAGCAGGCTTTTAGGCTCTCCTAATAAGTGAGGTCCATCCTCAGGAGGAACACACCCGGCTGTGTTTGTCTGTGCAACTATCTCATGCCATAAGAGTGAACATTTAACACTGTGTCTGCACACTGAAAGATGTGTAAGGAGTAAAAAAAAGAAGCTGCACTTTCACACAATACACCGAGACTTCCTGTACTTTGAAAGCTAGAAAGAGATACAATAGCAAATGGCCTTTATATTTGATCCATGGTAAAAAGCAGGTGTCTGGTTGGACCAGTTCCAGTAGTTTCTGTAAAGTATGCAAGCAGAGTCATGCATGCTTCCAGCGGGTGCATGTCCAGCAGGACTCTCATACCCACGTTTTTTCAGAAAACCAGAGAGTAGATGGATTATTCTCTGCAAGAGGTTTTTTTTCCGGATGAAAAGTGAGCCAAAAAATGGAAATACCTTTTTTTATTTTTGACCACTACAAATTCTAAGAAAAATATAAGAAAATATTGCTTGCAGCAACAATAACATCTCGGTTTCATCAGATATGTATCAGAGGATTAATCCCAGAGAGACAGTTATCTCCAGGGCTGAGAGAGAAGGCATGCTTCAGGTGCTTGTTGGATCTGTTGGTTTTATGCCTATTAGAAGTTCTCAATCATCAGCACAAGAAGGGACACCCACTGTCTGTTAACACCATCCCATATTTTCTGAAACCTGCTGTGCTTTTAGTAAATACTGGAGGAGAGTGCTGACCTGTTCTTAGATGATATAACACAAGCTCCCTCACGTTGCAGAAAACAACAAATAAAACTGTCAAGTAACTCCTGAGCTCAACAGAGGCTTTCGAGTTTCTTCTAGAAGCTCGAAGACATCATTCAACCTTTCTGTTAAAATACTTGCATTAATACTGTCTTCAGATCCATGGTTCTTTGATATGGTCTCTGGATTTGAGCAATGGGGCTCCTGTGGAGATTGATTTACGTGCAAAATATTTGCTGCTGTTTTCCTGATGGAACCGACTGCCCTTTATCTAGCTTTACATCTGTAGAGGTTCAAACAGACCAGCCTGGCATGCAGCTATGATATCAGGGAGCAGAAACCCTCTTCAAAATCTTAAACATCTAAAAATGTATTATCACTCCAGCATTGCATTTACCACAAAACTATCAAAGGCCTTGTCACCACATAAGAATTGACTGATAATGATAACAACGGCGAACTTTCCTCACCCACTGATAATTTAATTGGATTAGAATTAAGAGATCCACTTGTTACTGCTGCTTAAGACTGGTATTTGTTTACAGCATTTAATGTGTTGTGAAGTAACTTCCTGTCTTCTTCTGCTGCATCTAACTTGAGCTATTTTGAGTGTAAAATGATACCAGATGCCAGATCAAGAAGACTCCATTTTATGTTTGGGAAAGTCACGGAGAAGTGTAATCTCAACATTTCAGACCCTCTGAAATGAGCGCAAAAAGTTGTGTTGCATAAGTGCGGTGTGAAATCCAACTGTTTAATAGCACTGACAAACACCCTTACCCTAATTTCACTCATTGTTGAGTAATTTAGGCATGAAACTCTGCTTAAAGTTAGGGAAAGGTAAACACAACCAGTACTGTATACACCTGAAGTATGAACATGTGATGAGATGGGAGTGAAATAGGGACTGATTTGTAGAGAAATATCAAAATGATGTGTAATTCTGTTGTTTAACCAAAATGTCCACATTTTCTTTTATTGACTGAATTGTACGAATGAAACACAAAACACTGATTCTGAGCATCAAGTGAAAATTGAAATTGCCATTGTCGGTTTGCATCAAACCATGCAAAGCGTGTTTGGGATATCGTGTATCAGGGATTAAAAACGTCCGATCACTGTCACAGGGCTCTAATCTGAGGAGTGCAAATCCTTCCCGTCACTTTACCATATCACTCTTGAATGCAGAATGACAAAAGCTAGAAACCCTAATCTGTGAAACAGTCGATCTCTGCTGTTATCCAGAATATACTGTGTCATAATGTCACCTACACTGACATTAGGACATCATGTGAATATTTTGTAACATTTTCCTGAAAGAAATCTACCTCAAATTACAGTTTCCATGCTGTACTGAAAAGCACATCAGCAGGAAAAGACTAGAGTTTACATTTAACAACAAAGGTCTCCTCTGGGCTGTTGGATGTGACGATAAATGATTTGAATAATTTGATCCAGAGGATATGAGCGCCCCTGAGCGGCCTTTTTTTTCTTTCTCTCCATCAGCTGTCTAAAAAGCGTACAATACTTGATGGGTGCTTTATTGATCTGCCGCCACAGATACACAGTCTCTTACTGAGCGGTCAGCTTAAAGTGACTCAGCGGTCAACACGTGTCGACCAAGTGGTCTTCCTGCATCGACCTGCTGCACACAGGATGTGCAGCTGCCAAAAGCAGTGGTCTCCTGTTGGTGGGACACACCCCCTGCTTACCAAGTAGGCTGGTTCAGTCTTTTTCTTTCTAACTCACCTTACCCACCTATTTCCAACCTTTAGTTTTTTGTACAAGAACATAAAAGCCTGTGAGCTAAATAGTTTAAAGTTTAGCACTAAGTGATCGGTCAACGCCTCATTGTTGGTCTTTTTTCACTGTACCGAGTTAAGAGAAAGAACTAATTGGTTCTGTCATATCTCGCTACATCTTTTGGTTTTGCATAAAAAAAGCAGAAAAAGATAAACAACATAAAACTGACTGCCAGAGATATTAAAAATCATTTTGGACCCGAGACTCTCAGCAATACTGGACAAGAAAAATACATGAATACTTATACACAATAAATATCTAGCTCAACATCATTTCAGTTGAAATGAATTTCTTAACAACTGAGGTAGTACCCACAGATCCTTGCATCAGAGGCCTCCTTCTCCTCCAGATGGAGAGCCCTGCAGGTGAGCCAGCTCTCTTATCACGGTTGAGGGATATGAGCTTCTGCTACACAAACAGAGCTTTGTCAGTTTGTGACCCGCCTCTAAACACAACTCAGAGACAATGTCAGCTGCTGAACAGCTCGGCCCAGATCCTTCCCTCTGGTGATGGGGCAAGAAAGCCCATTGACTCAGTTTCTTGCAGTTTCCATCTTTAATCATGCAGGCATACCAGCTTGTTGGGGTTACTTTACTTTGTTAAAGTGATAAGTTGATTCAATTCCCAAAAATGTTGATGAAAGATGACATTTTTCAGAATTAAAAGTCTAAGAAATGACTTCAGAATATTTCTGTTAGCTGCCACACAACTACACAGCTGCACTTTAAAAAAAATAAAGCCAAACATGTAGAAAAATTGGACATTTTAGAAAATATAATGAGCCCTAGCAGACTGATGACTTTACAACTACTTGAATGAGTTTAAATTTCACAAATAAACTCTCAAGCAATGTGTAAAAAACAGACACACCCGTTTAATTTACAGTGTGTGTCTGTGTGTGTCTGTTTTTTACTCTGCAGAGGCTGCACGAGTATCGAGGGGCCTCTGAGTGGGTGCGTCAGAGGGTTTTGGATTTATTAATTACTTTGTAACAGTGAGCAGTGTGAAGTAAACACCGCCAGAGAGAAACTTGTCAAGAAAGGTGTGATGGTCAAATGACATAAACAATTCTGGGAAATTGCATTAAGCCTGTTGTATGACTGCTCAGTCATGCTTTATTATGACATTTCAGAAATAATCTGAAGCTATACAGAAAAATAAACAAAATAAACAAAAATACAGTCAAATAATTATGTGGTTATTATGACCAGCATATTTGTAAAAAAAAAGAAGAAACAGATTCAGCTGAATAAAAAGAGAAAATGTGACAGCTATAATGCAGTCTTTGCAGACACACGCTCTTATGTACGCGCACAAACAAAATGATTTATGTAATCCAATGTTGTCCATCACATGATAAGTGAGAACAAGACTGGCTTGAGGGATTGCTTCCAGGAAGCAGTGGTTATCCTACTGATGGTCACATGAAGACAGGTCTTGCAGCAATTGAATAAGGAAAAAAAAGGATCAATCCAATCTCTCAAAAGTGTGACTTAAATATTGAAGATAGATATCTGGGTCAGAGTACATTAATTCAAGTTTATCAGGAGCAGTAGAGACCCACCATGCAACTTTAGCACAAGAGGAGAAAGATCTTCATTACAACTGTGATGCATGAAGCTGTGGTTGATATTTAAAGATCAATCCAGATATGAACCTTTGGTATAAGAAAAGTTGATTTCTGAAGTTTCGACTTAGTGTGTGGTTGCTGCTACCTCTGCTCATCATTGTGTGAGACCAAAACTCTGGATGAAACTAAAAACGGAAAATTAATATGTATTCTAATACAGTGCGAAAAAATGAAAAGAATACAAATCCAAGAAAATGGGCTTGTTCATTCCCTTATTTTCAATCTTAAAAATGTAAACAAACAAAAATAAATTAAAAAGTAGAATGTTTTACTCCTAAAAATGTCTATGTTGTGGATTGTTACGCTTAAGTCAAATATCAATCCAGGAATGTTCATATGTGTGTGCTGCGAGCCGCATGTACTTTAATCAAACTCAAAACAGTTGTTGTTGGGGATGTGAGGAAGTTCAGGGCTGCAGCTGAAATTCACTGGAAGTGTAATTTCATATTTTGTTACGCTAAGAGAATTGTTGCATTTATGCATCAACCTCCACAAGCAAATCCCCAGTTTATGGGAAACACTGCAATAAAATGAAGCAACAGTAACAAGAAAAACTATTGTGATTTTTATGTCTTCCTGATAAACGAATTTGACTGAATATATTTTCAAGCTAACAAACTGTAAAAACAGAGCTTGGAATGATGTGACCTCAGGACAGAAAACCTTTCAAACTTGCTGTACTAGCTGAATAAAACTAATGTTATAAGGAATACATGCCAGTACGAATGCAAAGTGCTTCATTTTTTACATACAAAACCACAAAAATATGTCAACTGATAAAAGCTGGGCAGTCCTGTGTATGTGACTGATTAAATACCATATGAACTGACAGAAATGATAATGAACAGCTTTTCACTGCTGCTATCACCATCTTTTTAGGGCGTCACAGCGATGATGAATTTTGTAGTTGAGGGTGGTGCGAGGGTGAAACTGGACTTCCAGTCTCAGACTAAATGCACCAAAACACAGGCTGAAGTAGTTAGGATACATCCACATTTGTATGCACATATACTCATTTGACAAAAATAACAGAAAGAGCAACAAAGCAAATTTTTGCATTTTGGCATTTGTCACTGACTAATTTTAGAGTACATAATACTTGAAATTCCTTCTTGAGTTCGTTTAGCATGAGAAATCATACTTTAACTTTAATTGGACTTGATCTTCAACTTTACTACCTTAACTTCATAAAGCTACTTGTGAGTAATTTAAATTATTTAGGATTGGGCAGTTGGTTGTAACCAAAATAGTTTATTTCATTGTTTTAACAAACCGTTGTTGTTAATCAAAAGTTGAAATGAACTTAGAACTAGAATCAGGACACGTGTGGAAAACGGATTAAAAATGAACAAAAACCCATCCTTAAAAAAGATCAATATTATCATCATTCATACATCCAGGAAAAAGTGCTAACGTTTTTGCTACATGTGCTCCAAGACGAACTACATGAGAACTAATTCTTGCTTGGCGCCAGGAAGGATTGTTAACATAAAGGCCTCTATTTGATATCTGTCAAACTAAACACACTCACACATATTCACACGGCATACAGGAAATAGTCTGGAAACATTGTAAATTTGAGAAACAAACACCAATGTTTAAATGCCCCGTGTAGAAAGCAGCTCCAAAATGTAACAAATCTATCTTCTGCCAGTTTCCTCCTTCAGCACACCCACACCCCGAGCCAGTGCAGCCCTCCACCACTACAACCACCAGCACCGCCCCTCCCTTGGGCCCCCTTCAGCCGGCTGCATGTCTCTGGAGGTCGCCTCTGACGTCAGCAGCTCGACTGGGCAGAGTGCCAGCCCTGTGGGCCCTTGATGGATGTGGTTGGTCTGAGAAACAGTCTGCTGTGTGTGGAGCGCGCAGCACAAACTCATCTCGGCCCGCTAAAACACGTTTAATGAACCGTGAAGACCCAACAAGCTCGCGCCCTCTCACCGACTTCTGTCTATCACAGATTCTAACAATTAAAGGGAATCGTACGTGGAGATGTGACTTGTTCTGCAAATGATCAGGATAATAACCAGAACCTGCAGAGCCACACTCAGCTTCGGTTCTCTGAAAAAATGAAAAAAACAGCTTTTCATTTCAGACTCACAGGGCAGGCTCCACTTGTAGTGGACTAACGGGAAGTTCGAATGTGATTATGTGAGTTGAACAGTGCAAAATGTTAAATCGAAGCAAACTTTTACAGAAATTACAAGCCTGGATCAGTGTAGCCCGCTGAAATCTGCTGATCCAATCATCATGACACAGTGATCTCGAGAGCTGCAGCAGTGTGTGCACATGTGGTTGCCCGCGTGTGTGCAGATGTGTGTGAGAGGTTTACCTGCAGGCCTGCTGCTGGTCTTCCTCTTTAGCCATCTGTCCAACGTCTCTGCACTCACACTCTCCAATACAAATTCGTCCAGCATCTGCGGGTGCAGCGAGAGGTAGGCCTTCACTTTCTCATCTGTCAAGTCTGCAGAGAGTGAGAAACAAAACCAGTGTTGGTTCTTGGATTGTGCCAATTTGTGCTGTTTTGACAAAGTAAAAAGCTGGAAGATGATGCACAAATTTTACAGAAAAGGCTGGAAGAGTAATAACGAAGGAATGACACAAAAGGGGTAAGAAGATGGAAATCATGTCTAAAAGTGATCCAGAGGGGCACCCATAGCTAGGAACAGCCATTTGTTTCTCTTTACTGAGAGGTGAGAGTGGCAGCAGCAGGGCCTAGGCTTTAGCTTGAGCTCTCAGCCAGCCGGGCTCGCTCACTTATGTTTACTGTAAAGCTGCATCTCTGGGGACAGGAGCCCCCAACAGAGGCAGGAGGATAAAGGAGGACTCGATTGTGCTTAATAGGCAATTAGGTTCTTGAGAGTTTGCTAAGTGCTGCTGTTTACTGTCTTTGTTGTCAGGGAAAAAAGCCATTTGCCAGAGCGTTGTTGAGGGAAAGTTGTTTTTAATATAGCTGCTGGCGTCTGAGAGACAGTTATGATGCACTTGGAAACCAACATGTTTGGGTCACTCATGCAGATAGGGCAACTGTCAGACAAAGACATGTATCTGTCTCGATCCAGCCACAAGTGGTCATCATGTGTTAAGTCAATCCAAGGATTACATGGAAAAAAAAGGATTCCTGGTAAAGACAGACAAATACTGTGGTAGGGCTGAATCTACATTTTATGGTGAAGTACACAGTAATTAGAAGTGTTATCAAATAACAGAAAGAACGCGGTTGTGTTCCGACAGCCCTTATCGTTGGTATAACGTTTTCTCATGCAACGCCTGGTTATCAGCAGCGTCAGTGGACTCTCCTCAAACAGGACATGCAGCTGGAAGGCACATGTTTTGCCACCAGACACACACACCCACACACACACAGTATATGTAGCAAAGTCATGGATTAAAATCAGGATGGTGAATGGATACGGGCACTTGTGGGCAGCACAGCTATGCATGAGTTTGGCAAAGACTGGACTGATGTGCCAGATGACAAAATAAAACAATATGGAGGACATATAAAAGCATTATACCTATTATTTCGCTTGCAGGTAACCTGTTGTAAGACATTCAGCAAGGGCAAAACTTTTTGGTTCAATCCCTTACTCTGGAAAACACTCTAAGCACCAACAAGCAACCTTTGATCTATTCCCTCAGAACAAATCATTTGATCCTCCAATGATGGATCATCTGCTCTGAATGGTTATGTGTGTGTGTGTGTGTGTGTGTGTGTGTGTGTGTGTGTGTGTGTGT
>JABUIW010000010.1:6080927-6114779 GCA_013363375.1 Menidia beryllina
GTGTGTGTGTGTGTGTGTGTGTGTGTGTGTGTGTGTGTGTGTGTGTGCATAGGTTGGGTGGGCTTGTGGTTGCAGGCAAATAAGGCAAACAGAGGTGGGGGTAGATTAGGAGGCGGTGGAAGACGCTTCACTCTGACGCTGTCCAGACATGAGACACAGCTCTTCAACAGCGCAACGCCTCACGAGACTCCTGGCTGGCTCTGACGCACATCAGCAGAATACAGCTTAATAAATCAGAAAGAAGTTTAGGGGGAGAGGGGGTGGGGTGAAGGTAGCTGCAGGGAACAGAGAGACACACAGAGAGAAGAAAAAAGGGAGCCCTGCATAAGACCCTTACAACTTTGTCCTATTTCAAACACAAAGAGAGCTCTATGGTTAGAGACACTAAAGAAAAATGAAAAACAAGGACGCAGTGTAAATTTATGAATACGAGTTTTGTATCAAATGGCTCTGAAAATTATGTAGCAATCATATGTGTGCACTTTAACAAAAATAGGCAAATGTCGTATAGCCAAAGGCCAAAAACAAACACCAGTTATCAGAATTTTGCTTGCATGCATGAAGTGGTTGCCTTTTTGGACAAGTTTGTGTTAAAAAAAAAGATGTTCAAACAAGCAGAGACTGGTTAAAAAAGAGGGGTTTTGTGCAGCCTTATTGGTAAAGAAAGATAGAAGCTCTTTTGACACAGAACTCAAAAGATGAACTTTCGAGAGCTAAGAATGAAGCCTCATAAAAGAAGAAAGGCAGCATTATCTGTCATTTGAAAAGTATCAGGCCAACATTGGCTTAAAAAACTATCAACAAATCAAATTAAAAATAAAACTACACTGTGTCTCTGTGCTTTTTCTACTTCCCTATGCTGTCTGTGGCTGACATGGTCATTTGTTACTACCAAAGGCATTAATCACAAAATACACATGTAACTCCATTTAATGAAGAGAAAAGAAGAAGAAAAACAGATTTGGGGTTTGTCATAATCTCCACCACTATTTACACACATTTTTGCACCAAATGAATATCGGACCTCATATATGTACACACTAGGGATGGGACGGTTTCTGAAAACCGTCTGAACCGTTCGGTTCGACTGTCTCGGTTCGGTTCGCGTGTGTACCGCACGGTTCATGCACTGCTCCTTTTTCTCAGAGGGAAGCGTTTACACTCCAGACCAGAAGGGGGCGCTACTGCACCCAAAACCAACCACCAGTAGGAAACAAGAAGAAGAAGCGAAGCAGCGTAGCCGATAATAAAAATCCGACGCGCCAGCAGCAGTTTCTAGGTCTGCTGTATGGGACCACTTTGCATTTAGAGGGAAGCCCATGTTGGAATTAGCACTGTTTCCTCTCTGGCAATGCCAGAATTTCACCTACTTTTAACCTAAGACTGTCACAATAATGTATCAAATGTCAGACTGCTTTTTTCTTTCAGTTTTAACTAGGGATGGGGATCGAAACCCGGTTCTATCAAGGACCCGGTTCCACTTTTTTCAAAACCCGAAAATCAATAACGTTTGAGCTTATCGATACCAGTATCGAGTCTGGTCGTTTTTTTTATTATTACAATAGTAATTGTGAAATCTGTGTTGTAATCGGCAGCATACAAGCTAGTTAGCTTGAAAAGTAAATAAAGTTTCAGACGTGCTGCGTGATGATGTGTTCATATTGGCTCAGTAAAACGACAATTAGGTTATCATGATGCGTTCAAGTGTAACGTAAAGAAAAGGGAAATTGAGTTTTTGGCGAGAAACATGAGTAATACAGTTGTATATTGCTCTAATTATTTTAGAATATATAATTAAACTACTGATGCCAACATTTGTTAAAAATTACATTTAATTTAAAATACAATTATTTATTTGTTAAATATTGTCGCATTGTCTTTCCACCAAATAACAGAAAATTATCGATAGTGGTCGGATCGATAAGGAGTATCGATATCAATAAATATTAACGATCCCCATCCCTAGTTTTAACCTGACTATACAAGACATAATAGACTTTCCTAACAATCACCATATACCGAACCGAACCGAAAACCGTGACCACGAAACCGTGAAACGAACCGAACCGTGGATTTTGTGAACCGTCCCACCCCTAGTACACACCAACCAACAGGACTGCCTTTATTTAAATGAAGACCTGTACATAAGTATCACTTGATCTTTTATTTCCACATGGTCTGTAGGAAACAGATTTGTTGGGTCTAACACAAACTGTATTAGTTTGACTGCTGAGACCAGTGGCAGCATCCATGAGCTTGACAAGTGCTTCTTCTTCAGTGATTTCATGGACTATTGTGATCAATCAAAGGCCCAGTCAGACTCAAACGTCTGTTTCAGACTTAGGGGATCAGAGTGGTTAGCCAAAAACACAGTCACAGATGAAGAAATGGGTTCATCACTGCATTGGCAAACTTTTAGATTTTTTTTCTTTCAATTTTGTCAAAAAATCCTCCCTCCCCTCCTTCTTCTCTGGTTAAGGCATGCAGAGATTAAGAGAGACCAAATATAAAACTATAAACATGTATCTCAAAACGATTTCTTATTTTGATAAGTTGTAAAGTTTAAAAAAAGACTATTAGATAAGCATAGATTGACATGTTTTCTACTGCTGATAACAAGTCTATTTGGCTATCACAGCTGTCATTAAAACCCATGCCTGTCAAAATTATTTCAGAGTAAAAAGCTTAGTCTATTTTAATTCACAAAGCTAATTTCTTACCTCAGATTTACTAGTTACTCAACATTCATACTCAACATTTATACTTCCCACAGTACAGGCTTTTCCTTCTGAATCTATCTGGAGTCCCAAGAATAAGAGCTCAACCTCCTGTAACCGCAGTGACACTACAGAGTGGAGACATATGCGTCAGCTCTCAGGGTCTGTGACTGTGGTGGCTAATCAAAGGTGCAGTCAGATCTGTCCCACATGCTGTGGACCAGAGTGGTTAACCCCACTGGGAACCACACAGGCTCACTCGATCGGAGGAGAGACTCCTGTGGTCAGATGTAACAGCTTGGTCACTGGTTCAACCAGGAATTTTGAAAAATTTTATTTTGCCAGACCTCAGTGATATTTTCCTTCCCTCTCTGGCAATCCCTGCTGAACGGAACAGCGTCAGTATGATTAACAGAAATGATTACCGATTTTAAACAGCGGTTTGAAAACAAACGTCAACACGTGGACATAAATGGTTGAAAAGTCTAATCGAGTCTCCCTCATCTAAAACTATTCTAATTAGGTGTGGTTGCATTTTGAATTATACCAAATGTACAGGTCAACACACATTTTTGGCAGAGCTTTTAGATCTTCCACAGCTAAAAAAAAAAAACATTGTCTCTATAGTGCATTCCATCTAAAATGTTTGAAGTGCACTAATATTTTTCTTTAAAAATGTTCACAGTTTTCCTAAGCTCTGTCCTTAACAAAACAACAATTAACTCCAAGAAACAATATAAGTTTTCATTAAAATCCTACATGAAATAAAATCAGCTAAATCGTTTCAATAAATTAATTCCTTAAGGACAACTCCCTCTCAATACATTTCAACAATTTCAAGTGTGAAGTGTATTTCTTGCGAAGGGCAGCCTTACATGTTCACTGCTTCTACCTATTTCTGCTGTGTTTAAGGGCTGCAGCCTTTGAGCAGAGGGTCAAAGCCAATGACCACATGGAGGTATGTAGGCAATATTAACGCAATATGAACGGTTAGTTTCAATAGATTCTTCTTCTCTCTGCTCTGCTAGACAGACATTCAGACCAATTCAATAGAAAGAAGAAAAAAACGAAAAATCAGGAAAGCAATAATACAAATAATAAAACAGTAAGTGCAGTTTTATTTATCAGATTTATTGCTCTGTATGTGAGCAATAAATGTGAATGCTGTAGTTGCTGATTGTAGTTTTCCTTCCTTTAGCAGAGATACCAGCTGTGGCTATTACATGTTAATATGAGAAATGGTAATACTGGTAAACCTGAAGTCAAGAGAAAAGCCGTTGCAAATCACGTTAATGCACAATATGCTTTGTAAAATCTATTAAGTTGTAAGTCAGAAAACTGACAGAGTTAATTATGTCTGAAATGTGGCAGGATAGCATAATTGTGAACCAATTATGCTATGGATAATATTTTTTCACATAAAGATTTCATTCGATGTCAGACAAATGCAGTAGGGGTAAAACAGCATTTTTCTCTTCCATGTGGTCAACCAGAAACAAAAAAAGAACACATTCGCACATATAGCCTGGAATTGGTTTGTTGTGTAGCATGCTTGTTACAGGCTAAAGCCCATTTGGCAGAGATTTTTGTGGCTGACTCAGACTTGGACTTCCTGTGTAAAGTCCTGAAATCGTGCAGTGAGGTATTGTTGCATAACACTTATCTTGACACCACACCCTGGGACTGGGAAGGGAGGGCAAAACCAGTAACAGTCAGTCTCGGCCTCTGCAGTCTCACATCTATCAGTATCACCATGAAACCACTCGTTTGACTGAATATTAGTTTACAATAGGCCAAGACACTTTACATAGTGTTAGCACCAGTTTAAGGTATTAATGTGGAATTTCAGGCATCAACACATCCTAAACATGGTTCAGAACCATAAATATTTTGTTACAATTTAGGTTTATGAGCATTTTTATGAAGGAAATCAATTTGACATGCGCTGATTTTATATGGAAAAGTTAATGGCTTGTACAGATGCTATAAACCTAAATTTACTCCATCTTACGATAAAATGTAATCCCAGTATCTTTTTTGTATGTTGTGTGAGCATATTAACTTCAAAGTATGGATAAAAGCAACAGTGTCACAGAAATCTGACAGAATGAGATATCATAGATGAATCATAAATTGAATGAGACACTTTGCAGATCAGCAGTTACTAAAAGGCCCAGATCAGGGAGGGCCCAAGAGAATTTCTGATGATACATATTAGAGGAGGAAGGTCCTTTGTCAAATGGAGAGATGTACATCAAAAGTCTTCCAAAGAAAAGTCTGCATTTATTAGTACATTTATGGGTGTGAATTTCTTTGATTCAGAAATAAATGTGCACATATACATAAATGTGCAAACACACAAATTCAAAACAGATTTCAATTGTTAAGTTTAACCGTTAAGTTTTACGTGGAAATGTAGAGGGGATGGTTACACTTAAGTCTTAAACTGGTAAATCGGTATAGGATAGCCTAAAGCAGTTTGGGTACAACAAGCATTGTACAACAGCTGGACAAGGTTTAACAAGGCTTCCAAACAAAGAAAAAGTCTGCTCTCTCTGAGGAAATTTCAGTACACTGCTGTCTATATTTGTCCGGAGATGATTTTGTGGCCATGTGTGTTTTATGCAAATCTATCCATCTATATTAATATGTAAATACATATTTCTATACACACAAACACATTTTATTTGCACATGTTCTCCATATGAATGTGTAATTCTCCGGCTTCTACACACAGTCCAAAATTATGCATGCCAGGTTAATTGAAAACTCTAAATCGCCCATAGGAGTGAATGTGAGTGCGTGTGATTGCTTGTCCCTGTGCGGCCCTGTCCTAGACTGCTGACCTGTCCAGACTGTACCCCACCTCTCTGCTGACATAGACTTCAACTCCCCTGTGACCCTAGCAGAAATAATCAGTACAGAGAATGGATGGACGGATGTACTCTTTTTGCTTAAATACTTAAAAACGACAAAAACACTTTCTAACAGCTTAAGGATGTTTTTTTCATTTTGGTTCCTATATACCACTGAACATTCCTGGATGGAGTACAAAAGTAAGACATTTTTTTATTTGTTTTAAAATGAAAGACCAGCCTGAAATATGCAAATGAAGGATCATTCACCCTGCTGCTAAAAGCCCCGACCCTCTGCAGAGCTCATCGATGCTCCTCGGCTGAAGCGGTTAGCTTTGTGACAATCCCTAAGCAGAGATGAGCACAGCGTCTGCAGCATTCCTGTCAGACATTGTTGAGCAGCAGTGTTTACAGCAGAGGCCAACACTGACAGTGTAGATCTTTAGAGAGCAAGATGTTCCTCCTCTGATTAAAAATGCACATGAGAGAAAAGGAAAAGACCACTTCTCTTGAAGCGCACTCCTTCTGGCAGAGAGTCAAGGGCAAGCTGCCATGGTACTACTTTTCACTTTCCTGACATGAGGCTGAGGCGGGAGAGGGGAGGGGCGGTGGGGGACTGCTGTACGGTGCGTGCGTCAGCAGGTCCGTCTGGGACTCCCTTGCCAGAAGGTGGGAAGAGCATGTGGTTCTTATCTTATCTGTGGAAGGGCTGGAGCTCAGCGTCCAGCATGGAGTGAACGTCAAAGGACGGACGTTGAAAATGAAAGCGCTTGGATTGCTGCTGCTCACCTCAGCCACACGCTGAGGCGGTGCAGGTGAAGCCGGGTGTGGGAGTGCATGTATGCATACACCCACCGCTCGCACATTCCAAAACAGCTCAGAGAGGCTGCCTGGGAAGTTAAAACAATACACCAGCATATCGAAATCTGTCAAATTTAGAAACGCTCCATCCACTGCGGACGTTAGATGCAATCCCATCGCTCTCAGGAACACACCCCCACATGGTAAACAAATTGTCCCGCACAAACATCCAAGTTCACACCTTACAACGGCAGATTTCCATGGAAATGTAATTTGCATTATTTCCACATGCACGCTCCAGGTCATAAGGCATGAAGGCTAGGGGCTATAAATGGCAGACTGAGATGTAGATAAGGCATGTCCCTTGATCCACAGCTTAATAGTGAGGTCACAGGCAAGCTCTCAAACTGCAGTTAGACACATGGCCGCTCACCTTAGTGTCAAACACGCCTTCTTCAGTGATTCCTTACGTGGAGGGAAGCCGAGCAACAGCTAAAGGTGTCTGACATTTTTGTAAAAATGTTGATGACAGAACATGAGCTGTAAAGCTGGAGATCAGCATCTTGGCTGAACTGTGGTTTTATGTTGCGGCGTACAGTCTCCTAAACAAAACCAAAAAAGCTACATCAGTAATCAAGGGTCATATTCCCTACTCCACATCTGGTCTGATGCTGAACTCTGCAGCAGAGAGGCCTGGGGGGACCCCGTAATGAGAACCACAGATCCTTGCTTCTTATCCAGAGCCGGTTTCTTTTATAAGCCTTGACACGAGGACAAGTTGTAGAGAAATCTGTGCGCATGTGGCCTTTTCCCATCCTCTCAGATACCAACCCATGACAAGCTGACAAAGGGTCGATGGACGCCTTGAGGAGAATGTCATCTGTTTCACTGCTTGGCCCGCACGCTGTGCCCTGGCACTGATCCAGTCCCGAACACTTTGTGATATATACATAAAAAAAGGTTCCGACTACAAAACGAGTTCATTTTCTTTGGCTCGAGTTTCCTGAGAAAATTGTCTTCAATGTTGTTTAAATCAACACTGAAGACAAATCCTGACGAGAAACTATTTGGCATGCGTTCGTCCCAGGCTGAGATGATCTAATCACTCAAATTCCAATCAGACATAGATTTTTATAGTCCGGTCACATCGAGGACTACATGCATTTATGCTTCTAGTGGCAATGCTGGGAGAAGTCCACACTGTGTCAGAGATGGCATGCAGTGGGGCAGGAAATGTCTAGCGTGAGCACTTCCTGCCTGACAATGCTGCCTTCTTCACTGAGTTAAGCAATTCGTTGACAACCAATTGCATTTGAAAATGCCTGAGAGATCATATTAGGACCCCGAGTGAGCTCACACACTGACCTGACCTGTGTTATCAAGACACACCACACACATTGGGATGTGCATTTTCTCAAATATCAACACACAGGTTTAATATCTCAAACTGAATTAAATACACACATTGGGAGTAAACCGAGTCAACAAATAGCCCTGTTTTTACGCAGGATGGAATGAGACGGCTGGAAAACTCAGCCGCAATTAATATTTCAAATCTGACAAAGGAAGAAATATATCATATTGCTAAATGACAAAAATCAAGCATTTTGTCACAAAGAGAGCCGTCCACTGCTTTTGTGTTACTTTTAGAAATCCAATTCAAAGTAAACAAGAAACTTGTGCTACAAATAGATCAGACTCTATGAGTATTCTACTTTTAACAATTACACTAGGATCCCTAGCTAACACGTGCCTGGTATTTGCAGGAAACACGGCATCGCTATCACAAACATATGGAGCTGATAATAGCGAGCATTCTAGTTCTAATTGTATGTGTCTGTGTGTTATTGTTGCCATCAAACACACTGGATGAAGCATAATAAAGTTCTGCCAATCAAAACCAATTAAAAAGAAAACCTGGCTGGAAAGAGGAAAACAACACCGTCAATGTAATCCTCCATTTAATCCAGATGTACTGACAGCCGTACAACATTTGGAAAAATGAGAAGCATATTTTTGAGGCTTTAGTCTCACATAACTAAGCATAAACTGTTGTTCAGTTTTGTTTTTTCCTTACTTTCTTTAGTGATTGATTTATTCATTAAAAAACGAAAAAAAAACTGTACACAGCTGGGAACGTCCAGCTCACTGTATTATTACTACCGTACTTCAAGAAACTCATCTGCAAACATTTGCAGCCACCCAAATCTACTGTCTTTTTGCAAATTCAAAGCGGGTGAAAGCTTTGTGAAATCTGACATTCTTGTCCTTTTTTGGTAATTATAGGAGCAGGATAGTGCACCTCCATAGTGTACCTCACTAACACATTCCACCACTGCCGCGTACTGCTTTGTGTGTACTTTTGGCATCACTCAGTACTCCGGGCACCAAACTGCTAACTTGTCATTACAGGGTTGCCATTAAAAGGTCACTTGAGGCGCCAAAGAAACAACTGCAGCAGTGACATTACTCAGAGTGTGAGCTGTAATCACACCAAACAGTCAAATATTCTAATCATTCTTATATTTAACCCCAACACCCCCCTAACCCCCCCACCTTCCACGAATATTTTGCAAATATGTCATACCAGATAAAATGCCACCAAGATAACATGCAGTGAGAGGCACTGAAATGCTGGGAATGAATATTTAGCCTATATTGCAGGAAAATAATTAGTCAAGTTATTTAATTAGTGAAACCATTTTTTCTTTTTTTTTTCTTCTGCTTTCAGGTGAGAGTGAAAATTTTGAAGGTGGCCTGTTTTAAAACGTCCCGGATGATGAAAATGATTTGTACAATTCATTAATTTTGGGATGTAAAATATCCATGTAAAGTAATTAAACGGCAAAACAAAGTTGATACTTACATAATACAATTATGTACATGGCTTAAAATATTATAATCAGACTATAATATCCTAATTGAAAATCAGCCTTGATTGAAGATCTTTTAAAAGTTTATTTTGTGCCGAAATAAGCAGCTATTTAACACTTTCTGTTTCCACTTTATACGGATGCAATCACTTCTTGTTATACTTTTTTGGCGCATTTGCTGACAAAGCCCCCCCCCCCCTCCTCCCAACGTGTTCTGCATTTTATTTTAACAGCCTGTGAACACATATGGAATATTTGATTTCAGAGCTGCTTGGTCCTCCAACAAACTCCTATCCCATCTAGCCCAGCTCTCATATTGTCATTCATAAAGTTGAATGGACAAATGAGCAAAATGACGAACGCCTGCGGGACTAAACATTCCAACTGAGCCCGCGTTGTGAGATCTAACGCACTGCCGGGCAGCGCGCGTTGGACTTTTGCGCAAAACCAGATCAGGCTTTATTTTATTTGTATTTTTCCTTCTTTGACACCCTGTTAAGTGTATATCAGAGATACCTACTTGCACCCAGGAAACAGTCCGTTAACCTTCTGAAACAGCTTGTTGAAGACGGACCATCTTCCATGTCGGATTGTGAGCGCAAAGGGAGAGAGGAGCCACGGAGAAAAGTGCGCCTCTGCAGCTGCAACTTGGTGCGTCTGGACAATCAAAAGAAAAAGAAAAAGAAAAGAAAAAGGAGGAGAAAAAACTATTCCAAGACGCGCTGAGGTGGTGATGTCCTGAAGCTGTGCACGGTTTAAAGGAGGGCGAGGAGAGCAGTGTGCCGCCCCCCCCCCTCCTCCACCAGCGCTATGACCCAGCACCGCTGGCCGAGGTTAGCTGCGATCGGTCCGCCTCCCCGGCGTGGTAGCTCCGCTGTGGATGTGCAGCAGCAGACTGAGCAGGGATGAGACGTCAACGCATAGACACAGAAAAAAAAGGGAGTAAACACACACACACACACGAGGAGAGACGGGAGAACGCCGGAGTCAGTTCACAGGCAGCAATCCTTTGCGCTTTTCTAAGTAAAACTCTGAGGGCTTCATGCCGCAGCAGATGCTTGAACACGCTGCAGAATGTGCCTCCGAAACCCTGAGCTGGGAAGATATTAACACATAAAACTGCAGCAGAGTCAAACCAGGCCATTTTTGTGTGTTTTAATGAGCTTTAGAAGAAGAGTTTTTTTTATAACGATTTAATTTGAAAATTCAGTCCGTGTTGTTTCCGGTGTTCTGGTAGACTTGACGCGTCTGGTCAGCTCAGTCTTGACGTTGCTGAACCGCTGTTCCTGTTCCTGAATTTGGCTGCGTAAAAGGGGCCGAGCCATTGGCCTCGCGCTCTCCAGGGACACGCTGCTGTTTCCTGATCCACTGGTCAACGAGCAGACGATCCCCACGGCTGCCACGGGATGACCAGTGCAGCATCCTCTGACCATCCTGAATCAGAGCAGCCCGAATGCAACACGATATGGAAGCAAGAGCGGTCCAAAGGAGACTGCACATCAACAAATTCTTACAAAGTGTGGAGAATCGAGAAATGAGATGAGTTATAAGATTGGTGTTTAAGCTTCTGACTCCACGTATCTGCCTTACGTCTATTTTAATGAAGAAATAATTTCAACTAATTCTTTTCAACATCAGCAAAAACGAAATAGGACATTTATATTACTTTAATTAGATAAATATAGATTAACAACTAGAGCTACATATAACTGGAAGTGGTTAAAAAAGAATGTAATACACAAAAAAAAACTGCAAATTCCTAAAATATTTTCAAGTATTACAGGAATATTTATCCATATACAACATCAATATTCATAATGATAATAATAACTAATCTGATAAATATATAAATGAATTGAAATACCCAGCTCACCCTTAGCCGAGTGAAAACAATATAATGTCATTTTCCTAATCCTGTGCAGTGTTGAAAGTAGGAAGTGGTGCAATTAAGACATGAAACTGCAGAAAACCACAGTGCAGTGCTGGTTGTTTTTTCGTCCTTTTCTTCCCTTAAAATCATCTTCCAATCATTTCCAGATCTCTGTTACATTTCAAAGAACAGCCTTTATTTTTGTTAAAGGAGGAATAGTGGCTCATTCAGAAAGGTCTTAGATTTAATTCACAGTCCGGACAAATTTATGGAACTAACCTTCAACCGGAATATCAACCAAAAAAACAAAAAGTGTAAAACACTTAGACTTTACAGAATTTTACAGATCCGGTTACCAGATCTGGGAATTCTTGCTGCCTAAATTGCAAATCTGTCTTTCAGTTAGAGTTGCTGAGATTAGAATACAAGATCAAAGCCCAAATGAAGTGAGCTTTCTATCTCTGCAACCTTTTGCAGATGTGTGCTGGTCCTATCAGCACTCAGAGCAGCTGAGCGGCTTTGACTCTGCAACATGATACAGCACAAAGCATGCCAGACTCCCTCACGGCTGCAGCATCACATACTGATCATATCGAGACAGAGAGAGGTGTGGGAGCTGTGGCAGGCTACGTCAGCAAGTGCACTATCAATCACAGGAATTCCTCCACTTGCAAGCAGCTGGACCATTCAGAGGTCATGCACATCATAATGGATTCCGTTTGACGCTCCCCGATGCGTCTTCTTCCATTTTTCCTAATTAGAAAAGCCCTTAAAAGTGGAAACAATCCAGTTAATTTTCCATCTATGATAAATATTATCATCCAAACCTTTTGATTCTGTCTTTGTGTATCTGTACCTGTCAAAATCTATTTGATATTGCTGTATGACGACCAGAAATCTGTGAAATTCAATGCAGATGGTGCTTAAGGGACTAGAATCCATTCATCAACAATGGAGGGGAAAGAGTAACATCTAACATTTAAGCAGCATTTTGAAAGATAACTAAGGAAAGCTCACAACTCGAAGTTTATGATCATGAAATATTATTGGTGAAGATGTAGAGAATGTCGTCACTCACCAGGATGTCACAACCCTGACTGTGTGACCCCCCAGTGAACTCCTCTGATCCACAGTCTCCAGAGTGGCAGAGGGACTGCTTTTACGCTTGATGAGTTATTGCATAACAGGAAGTAACTGGCCGGCCCGTTATTTAAGTGTGCTTAAATTAGTCCACAGAATATGAAATATACCTAAACCAGACACTTCCAACAGACAAAGCCCTCTGAGAATTTAGAAGCTGAAGGGGAATCGTTGTAAAGGACTGGTAGATGTTGATGTGCCTGCACACAATGAATTACTGCGTTTGTTCTGTTTTGATAGATGTTCATATGGGAAAAAATTCTTAATTTTTAATCTCAAATGTAACAAGAGGGCAAAGCAACAGGAAGATTTTTGGCAAATCTTGAGCTGTCAGATGTTTGCTGTTCTATTTTAAGCACACAGAGCAGTTTGCATTTTGTTAGGGGCACAATGTTGGTCGCTTTGGAGCCACTCTGCATCCCGGCAAAGTAAGTATGAAAGGCTGATTTATCAGATAAAGTAAAAATTGTATATTTCCTCTCCTGATCTCTACACATTCTATTACTTTGTGTTTTATACTGGGTCACTCAACATTGGACCTGCAAAGATCTTTCATTTTAGTAAACTACATTTTTTTAAAAGACTGGAAAACTGAATTTTGTAGTTATTGTTGT
Organism: Menidia beryllina; assembly: GCA_013363375.1. NCBI lineage: Eukaryota > Metazoa > Chordata > Actinopteri > Atheriniformes > Atherinopsidae > Menidia > Menidia beryllina. The sequence goes on from JABUIW010000010.1 coordinate 6,093,798, forward strand.
ATCTATCATTCCTAACCAATGGCTGAATGTACATGCAAATGTTTAACAGTTTGATTTGTTTTAGTTGTAAATTAGTTAATTTTCCTAAGGACAGCACAAAATCAAAACTTTAAACCAGTCCAAAAAGAATTCTTTCCAAGGCAAGAAAAGTCAGTAATATCATACAAATGTACTCAGTAACTGTGTATGTCATATTGCAAGCTCATTATGAGCCATCCTTATTTCCAAAGTTACCATTAAAGAGCAACAAAATAAATCTCCTATTATTTGTTTATTATGTGTTGAAATAGGAAAAACGCAGACATGACCTTTCACCAAGTTAGAAAATTAGAATAAAACTAAAATAAACATATAGGGTGTGTCATTCACAGAGAGGTCAGGAAGCAGAGGTGGAGAGGGGGTACTGCTTTAAAAAAAAAAATCAGTACACTTCAAAATGATTCATTTAGTTTTCTCACTCAAAAGTATACAAAAATTTCTAAATCCATCTATAAATGAACAGCATATGTGATACAGAAAAAAAGGATAGAGAATTCAGATTAAACTGTATCTTTTTTAATATGGCTGCCACATACAGCTGAGTGAAAAAGAGCTGCCTTTCTATTGTCCACTGGAGATCAACAGCCAAATGAGGGGTGAGTTTTTTGGCAACCATGCTTAATCGTTCTAGTCCCTAGGCTGCTTTTGCAAACACTGTCTGATGAGTATACTGAATATCTCCCAACACACAAGCTGAACACCTTCAGATAAGTGTGTACAAGCTCGCTCGGATTCCTACCCCCTTCACCCCACGTGGAAGACCCCATCCCCTTAAATACATTTGAGATTCAAGGCACTGTAAGCTTTTTGTCCACTGGACACGCACACACACACACGCATGCATGCACTCACACACACACACACACGCACACACACACAAGTGTGAGTGAAACATTTACAGATCACATGCAAACATGAACACACACACACACAAACACAGGAGCATACTTACATCTAGGCAGGCACACACAGACACATCACATGCAGCAGACACACACCACAGAGACTTCCAGTCCCCTCCCCCCCCAACTGAATAGTCTGTTCTGACAATCCACAGGACAGCCGGAGCATTGACGTCAGAGGCAGGCCCATGAAAATACAGGGTCCCTGGGGGGGCTGAGGGAGTTATGCACATCTTCACAGCTTGGCTTGCAACTAGTTTAACAACCAAAGAGCTTATAACTGCCCCTGTTTACTCTTATCCATCAGAAACGCCACAAGACGAAAAAAAAGGTCCATATTTACACAAAGCTTGCCATGCACAAATTTGCATGTGACTGCAATGCGGCTCATCTGAAATGTGACGTCCATTGACGTCACCGCACTGTGATCCATTAGGGCAAATCTGAGATAGGTGCATAATTGAAGTTAATGGAACTCACAAATCACAGCACACCATTACCTGGCCTTTGTCGTCATAATCAGAGCCATTTTGAAAAATTGCTGTCAGGCCATAGTATATTAGACGTACCCAGAGGAAAAGCTGGTTTCTCCCCAAGACATTGGAAGTCCCGGGAGAAAAGATTACATCTTTGTTTATCACTTAATGTTATGAAACTTGGTGTGTGTTTTTTTCTACTGAGACATCATTAGGACATGGGGACCATTAATCGCATTGTTCTTGATCTTTTCTCTCTGAACTTTTCACAGTCAAAGCTGCAGCTTTCCTGTCAACAACTAAACAGAATATATGGCTTCAGGATCTACAAAAAAACATGTCTATAGATCTGCGTATGCCTAACCTGTTTTCAGCTTGTACAGGTAAGCAGCCCTCTCATGTTTTATCCAGCTAAAGATCAACAGAGTTTTCACTCACTAGTGAGGCAAATTTGAGCAGGATGTTTTGAAAAGACAAAAACATGCATGAAGCAAAAAAACAAAACAAAAACATAATGAGCTGTGGGAGGATTGCTGTATATTCCACAGTTGTAATTCAGTAGAAGAAGTAGTTGTCCCAAGAGGAAACAAACTTCCAGGAAGAAAAAACGTTGTGGTATATAGTCAAAACAGGAAAATGACAAGTCACACGAGTTTACTGTGTGACGTGCCCGGACCCAAAAAAGCTGGTGAGTCACGTCATTTTAATCTTCCTCCAGTCAGATGAGATTAGCAAACTCTTAGTGTTCATCATGTCTCTTTCTATACTATCCAAGACCTCCTCGAGAGACTGTGTAAAACTTTGAACAAGTCTGCGAATTGCGGTTGGTTTGTTTATACTGTTAAACATGACCCATGGGGGCACCCTCTAAACTTCTGCCCCTGCACACAGCAGGAGGGAAATATGGCTAATGTGGGCCTTTTCACATCGAAGCCACCATCTTTCTCATTCGTTTCCTCAATGTGCTTATAAGGCGGGAGATGGATGGTACACGCATGTGTGATTCAGTGGAACTTGCATTTTTGTAGGAGAAATGTTACTTTTGTGTGTACTGAAACTATGCTTAGATATGGAAAAGGAAAGAAAAAGGGAGGCATTTTTTAGTTAAGAAGCCTCACATTAAAACGTACAAATATCTTTGCGCCATAGATGATACATTGATTGATAGTTGAAAATAAATTTTTGCAGATTTTATTCTTCTTATTTGTTTAATCTACTCTACAAATATATATTTATTTAAAAAAAAACTAGTAGTTCACACTTTACATGAAATAAAACAACAAACTTACTAATGACAAAACTATTCTCATAAAAAACACAGCTATCCCTGTAAGTTTTCTACATGCTCTACTATTGATCAAATGATCAGTGTCACACTCAGATTTAATTTAGAACCGACAAAATCAAAAAGTAACACCAACGCACATCGTCACGTGTGTCGTATTCAAAATGTGCTATGTTTGGAAATAATGAGTAAAAAGAGCCGCTGGGTTCTCACCTCACTCATTCACATTTGTCAGAGCATTCTGCCAACACTTTTTGTTTTGCCTGCACTCTGGAGTATTTCATCATTATTTTGAGCCTCGTTGGATAATAAGTCCATTGTCAATGTTGGCTCTCACAAAAAATGGCAACTGAGACCAAAGTGGACAAAAGAGGCGGCATGTAATAGAAAAGCTTTTGTTATGCTGTATGTCCTCTGAGAGTATGCAGTATGCATCTAAGTCTCCTTATTCCAACACTAAATACTTACACTTCCGTTCAAACTGGTTCATTCATTCCCAGAAACACTGATTTATTGAAAACATTATTTTATCACAACCTTCTTTAGAATATTGGACACCGATTTAGGTGTATAGAACTCCTGATGTGAATGAGGAAGACAGAAAAGAGCAAATAAAGCACATAATGACTGGTCTCCATCATTTGAACTTCTATTTTCTGTGATCCTTTAAATTGAGGAACTATTTCTGGTTCTGTGATGTTAAGTTTTTCACCACAATATTTGAATTGTTTCCCCTTTTGAAAATCTGGATCCAAGCAAAGACTAATTTCTAAACATCATTAACATCAGGAACGGAGCAACAGAATCTACTCTGTCATCTCTAATGTGTCATGATACACATGATGACCCCACCTGAGGCTGGGACTGAAGGAGCCTTTAAAAAGGACCATCCATCCATGGTTTGGGAGCTACACAGTTGCTGCAAGATGTAACTTAAAAGTGTCTTGGAGGTCTTTCTTCTTTATTATTAACATGTTGATAAAATCGTAAGTCTTCTAACTGATGGATTTAACGTTTGACAGGATTTTTGTCAGCTTTTTCATTGGTGGAGGCAATATGTACATGATGTGTCAGCAGGAAATATGGCTTTCGATCATTTCTCTCTACCCACTTGGGTAGTATTGGCACATATAATTACAGACCTATCTTAAATCGGCAGGACAGCAACAACCACATATTGATAATTGCTAAAACCAAGGTTTACTATCTCTACTACAGCAAACTGATAGAGGAACAGATGGACAGTTAAGATCTGACAGAGATATCAAGAGTTTTGCTAATTACCTGAACTACCCTGTCTGGAAATCCGACAGAAAACTAATGGCCACAGGACATGGCATACGGTAAACTAACAGTATTGTTTAGCTATTTCAGTACTACTTCTAAATTTCACAATCATACTCTCACTGAGTTGCCCAACAATCAGTTTTCCAACATGCATGTTCAATGTCTTCACTGAGGACACAATAAGCACAATGGGTCAAACCATCCCATTAACATCATTCCATAAGTTGTTAGTTTTTACACCAAACCTATTCTACTCATCTTCATTTCACTACAATGTGAATTAAGCCAGATGAGGGAATCGTGTAAAGGGCACAGGATCGACTCCTGGTTTGTTTGTCAATATTTTTTCCACTTTACAGCCATTAACTTGGTGGTACAATGCCATCATAGTCAAAAATCAATGAGAAGAGTTACAATCAAAAGAAAGATGAAAAACCCATAATTTCCTTGAAATGCATCAGTAAACTCTCTTTAGTATGCAAAATCAAACTGTTGCATAAGGACCATTATACATGTCTGCTGACACCCGAGCAGAGCCATTATGGTGTGAGATGTCTTTTTTTTTAAAAATAGTTTTTTATCAAATGCAACAGATAGCTAAATCTGTTGCTTGTTGGTATGGTCATTAATGTGACAGACACAAGCATAAATGATTTTTATTGTCAGTGCTTTCACACACTGTTGCATTTCGATAAAATGACTAGACATTTAGAAATTTGATTAAAGTGATTTAAAAACCGTTTGGAGAAGGATCAAAAAAGAGAAAATAAAGGCAGCACGATTCTACAAAGGATATTTATTGGTGACAGGTGAGGATGTCACTGGTCATTTGAGATATGATCTCATCTGTGTAAATAATATTGAGGCTTATATATTATATGGGTGCGGCCAGTTTGTGGCTACCTATGCACTGTGGGCTGGATTTTCGTTCTGATCTAGCAGCTACATCCATCTTTCATACAGTCTTACAGTCTGATTATACTCAGATCTGAATGCAGACACAGTGCCTTGTTTTTGTACTGGGAGGACAAAAAGCATCCCATGCAAGTTCACATCAAATCAACTCAACACATAAGTCTGTGGCCACAATGAATTGCTAGACACACAGTTGTCCACACAGAGCCACGTGCAACCTCTCTGATGATAACATTTGCCTTCAGCCTACCAAACAGCACACACTCTCCAACCGAAATGCGCTACACTGAAAGCTGTGGTGCATGTCACACACACAAAACACCATTTGTGTCCATTAGCACAAACAGCCTTTATTGATTTTCATTTATATCTTATCATGGGACCAGACTGGTACAGAAGGGGTAAATAAAAAAAACGTAAAAACAACAAAAGTACTACAAAGAAGGCTCACTAACATCAGACAATACTGAACATTAATGTGTTTTTTTTCACTGGCTATTAACAATAGTTAATCTTCTGATTAAATCTTACTGTGATACTTTTGTAATATTTAATGTCAGTAAAAATTGTGGAAAATATTACCAACCCTTTTTGCTGATCTGACAGTTAAAATCTTTCTAAAAACAACCTCTCATAGCTCAAAATTCTGTCTTAGTAAAAGAAAAAGAAAAAAGAAAATACTATACAAACTTTAATTAAATTGTTGTGCTGCTTTTTCTGCAATCTGATTATCTTTTTTCCTTTGTAGCAGAGGAAAAACGATAGAAGCCACAATCACACAAATCTATGAGTTACTTTTTTTTCAGTAAAAAAAAGACCTTAACATTGTTCATGAATCAGGTTCACACCTTTTCTTATAGTGAAAGCTACAGAGAAAAAGTAGTACCTTTATAGAAATAGCTTCATTATTGGACATTTTCTGCAATTTTGTTGAAATGTTTCTATTTTTACAAGGCAGTAAACTTCTTGTATTGGACCTGAAGCAGAAAAACTAATTCCAGCATTTCCTTGACCAGTACGGATACCCTAAATTTAATTTTCATTAAATCATCCACAGTCCACGATGCATCGTGGCAGGGGTGATGGGTGTTTTTGTACATCCCTGCAACCTGATTCTGGACACTTGGAAAAGTAAAGAGAGAAAAAAGAAGACAAAGGACATCCAAACACAAGATGTAGGTTTACAAGGCAGTCTGAGTGCTGAACTAAACAATTGTAAATTCTGAGCACTGACAGGAGTCCTTGGTCTTTTTTTTAATATAAACAGGAGAGTCTTGATTTATTTAGAAGTTTCATTTCCCATAAAAAAAGGAAAATCTCAACCAGGACTGTGTCTTTTTTCAGCCATTTGTGAGTAACCTCTTATCAGAAGTTAGTCTTTAAAAATCTATTTTATCCTGTATCCTATTTATCTATTTCAAGCCTATTCATATGTGTAGTTAGTTGAAGAGTGCAAATGTTGAATTACATTGTGCATTTCAACAGTTTGTATAAAGAAGCTGACAGATAGCTAAAGCTATTCTCTGTTTGTGAACCACATGCCGACATTTTTCAATGCTGTCGGTAGCTGGCTGTGGTTTAGACCTCACATTGCACAATTTCGAAAGGGGGGGAAAAAAAAGGATGAACATTAAGTGTAAAATATATGAAAGAAAATTGTAATCAGTACGAGAGAGAAAATCCTTTGACGGCGGGCAGGTGGTGGAGAAATGTGGTCTGGAGCTGTGTGGAGCGCTGCAGCAGAGAGAACTGCAGAAGGCACATGAATCAAAAAGAAAAAAAATTAAGTGGGTGAAAAAAAAAACGTGATGAAAGAAGTGCGCAGGGGTGGTGGTGATGGTGAGGGGAGCGAGAGGGGTGGGGGTTGTATTTGCGTCAGAGCCAGAGCCAATGAAGTCAGAGATGGGGCAGGCTCGAGCAGGAGATGCTGTTACTGCCACTCAACAGCACCCACTTGGGCCTCATGTCCTCCACATCACAGGGCTCATGCAAATTATACCTGCCTAAACGTCTGTCACACACGCATACGCAGGGAAAAAGCGTTCATGTGCATTGCACATACACTCTGCAACATGCGCTGAAATGACCTCAGATGCATTTAATATCTTTCAGAATGAAACATCAGGCAGCGATTTAAATTCTCCTACACGAAAACAGTGTTCCTTACGACAGTGCTGACACCTCGCCATTCTGTGCAAAATCAAGCTTATGTTGCACATATGGCACATAGGCCTATAATGTTTCCAGAACCAAACATTTCCAGAACCAAATGGCTCAAAATGATGCTCACACGACAAAAGGACCAGAGTTTTGTTTTATTAATGCTATGGTGGCAGAGCATTGACTCGCTTTTTGCTTATGTGCTGCACATATTTTCTAACTTTTCCTCCTTGAATTAAGCATAATTTTAAATGTGCACATTTGCACTAAAAAATAAACCAATACCTGAAAAAGAAAAAGGATTTTTTTTTTGCTCTAAAATGCAAATGGCTACATTCTCACACACACACACTTGCAGATTTTTTATGTATTGAAATCCTGTATATTTGTATTTTAGATTAGCAGTCAGTGGGTTCATTCTCACCACTTCTGACCTAGATTATTACGTCTGTAATTCTAGAGGATGATGATGATGATGAGCATGTGGTCACAGACCTGTGGGGGAGGGGGAGAAAGAACAAAAAAACATACAACAAAACAAACGGTGCTCGTCAGCTCTGCTGACGTCAGGCGGCCGTGTAAAAACGCTTCACCGAGCAATCTTGCAAATCTGCAGGAAACACAGGAAGTCAGATGACCCTCTTTAGACTTGAACATGACTTGCAAGCAGCCCAGCTTATTTTGTAAAGGAAAGTCTGCTGATTTTATTAACTTGAAGCTAAAACAGATGTGAGATTCCGGCAGGTTTCAGATTTTTGTGCTGCAGCAACAGCAAGTGCAGCAGCTGCAGCTCTGCTGGCAGGACTCATCCTATAGGTGATGACGCAAGCTGGAGACATGAGCCGTGACCTCATCGGCTCCCTATCAAACCATCACTCTGCCCTCTACACACACACACACAAGTTACTGCTGGCTTTACAAGGGGCATGCACCCTCCTTTTAGTGCCGAGCGGTGTTGCTTTTCGGCTTGTTGAACACACACTGGGACATGCCCGTGTGTGTTCAACAAGCCTGGCCTAAAGCATACAATTGTGACAGAAAAACACAAAATTTAGTAAATACATATATGCAACCTGCAGGAGTGTATTCTTGTACAATCGGTGTGTTTGTGGGGGGGTTTTGCCCGCATGATCTTAAAAAACAACAGCACCGTTTACTGCATCTACAGAAATAAATCTAGAATCTAACGAAAATAAATACATGTATGAAAAAGAATATGTATATATATATATATATATATATATATATATAATTCACTAACACTCCAATAACATTTAATAATAATACTCAATAGGGATTTTAAATCATATGAGATCTTGTCATATTATTTAGTACACTATAATCTAGTTTTAACTGTTATTAAAAAATGTAAATATTGCTTTTCTCTGCAGCTTTATTAATATATATATATATATGTATATAAATAGATAAATATATACACACACATACATATATGTATTATTGTAGACACACAAGCACACATTTATGTGTGTGTTTGTGCCTATGTGCTGGCCAGTAATAAAAAAAAATCTATCTAAATTAAACCTTAATAAATAAATATAGATAACTATTTGGATATTGGCTGGAAGTTGAGCAGAAATCAAAGTTCATATGAATCATACGTGGGAAATATGTCTGATGACGTACAGGCCTTTCGATCCGACTGAAAAGCAGACATCTGTATGGACCAAACATTCAGACGTCAAGTCTGAGTGTCTACTGATAACACCCAGACACAGTCCAAGTCCATTCATGACCATAGGTTACTTCCACACACATACACAGTCACCCCAGCCAAGTCTGTTTTGTCTTTTACTCATCCTTTAATCTGAAGCACTTTATTTATGGCCATTTCATGGACTGCAACATTTCCTTCCCTGCTCAAGTTAAAATAGTAAATGTGAGTTTATCAAGCCTATTTAAAAAGTGATAAATGCTGTCTGATGTAGTGAAATAGAGTGGGGGGGATGTTAAAACTCTATCATTTTAGCTGATTCTTTCCTCAGTCATTAGAAGGTCTGAAAATTAAACTAATGGTAGAAACACAAAACACGAAGTCACAGACTGTCTGCTTTGTGTTTATCTTTAGCCATTCCATGCATGTTATCTTTGTGCTGTACTTTAGCCCCTCCTAGTGTCTGTCTGTAATGAGGACAGAGAGATGCAACTGCAGGCTATCATCAAATAACCCACGATTCAAACATTAGAGATATAACCGGAGTAAATATGTTAGGACTCACAAAAACTATTGATTTCTTGAAATAAAGTAGATTTTTGGTTCTGTCCCTGTGTAAATCTGGGTGCGTGCCGCTGTGCTCTGCAGTACACATTCAGACCACTACGAGGCCTTCTTGTACAAATGGAGCATGTTCCAAACCGCCTGCAGACACAGCCCTCACAGACTGGGGCTGTGGGCTACTGTGCATCTTTGTCTAAGGAGAAGAGCATTAAGATGTGTATGTGGTTCAAACACTAAGTGCTCTATGACGTCTAAAGGGCTGTTCACAGCTGTGGCAGCCTGTGCTGCACCTCCATCCACTATTAGCAAGGTGGGCACAAAGCCAGGCTACAGAGGAACACATGCTATGATGCCGTAGAGCTGCCACAGTTTAATCTACGAGTACAAACCATTCCACCGGATGGAGAACTATGCTCTTAACCATTTGAATTCAACATAATCATGTTCCTGGCCTTTACAAGGAAACAGCTTTCTGTGTTTCTGTGGGAGGAAGCCATTTTATAATGTTCCTGAGGATGTGTTAGCACTGAGGTGGGGCTGCCATTATTGTTACTGTTGAAAGAATACACAATGTCAGAAGCATTTGCTGTAATGGCTTTGACAGGAATGCCATGATGAGCAAAATATTTTTGAATAATGTAACATATCAATCTGTTGTTTATCAAAATGAGATCTACTGGTTAAAATGAGCTTTTGAATAATGAGCCAAGATTGTACAAAACCTCTCACAAACTATGGTAATATTGAGCTTGTTAAAATTGTATGGCATCATTTAATTACAAGATTATACTATTTACTATGTAAAAGTTGATGGTTCATAAAACGTTGGAATTAAAAAAATACATTTTATCATGATACTGCTAGTAAAATGATAGATGATCTACTCTATGATGTGGTGCCTAATAAAATTCCAAGAAATATCAATTTGTTGTGTATTACATTATTTGTTGTTAATACAAAAAATGTTCACACTGCCGTGACATCAAGATCTTCAGGAGGAAATTCAACCAGCAACACGTTCACACATCATGCCGAGCTTTGCACAGGTATCAAACTGGAACCAGAGGAGCAGGTCATTTGCACAGCTGAGGGCTGTTAAACAGCTGTGGTGGTTGGTGAGTGGTCAGGGGCTGGAGCGGGCACCCAGCAGTAGCCCTGTAACACACAGGTCCTGGCTGCACAGTAAGAGCCGAGACAAAAACTGCTTTGTGGTGCTGATATGAATCTCAATGCCTTCTCTTGTACTCTTTCTCTCTTGTCCTCACGGTGGATACCTGAGCCAACAAAAACTCAGTGAAAAAAAAAACAAGCTGGAGGGCTCCAGCTCCACGGTGAACGGCCAACATGCTGGCAGGTCTGTGACTGCAGCTAGATTTAAGCTTCTGCTCTGGATGCACAAATATATGCTGAAGCCTTTTAGTTTAAACAAGATTTGGTTTTAAGAGTAAGATTGTTTGGGATAATGATCACTTTTCTAACAGGCCTTTTCCTTGTTTCTGAACATTTCAATATAAAACAAACAAGCAAACAAACAAGTAATATAAAACCGTAGTTTCTCAAACAGCTTCAACAATGTGCTTATTTTGTTGTACAAAGGTGCACCAAACCTGAATCAAAGCATTCAGTATGGTGTTTCTGAGCGGAGGGAGTTCAGTGGGTGTGCACCCCCTGAATAGTCACAGATGCCATGCACAGTTGGAGAAGGAAGCTCCTGGCCCCTTTTCGTGATAGCCAAGGGAAACTCTTATTCGGGCATGGGCCCAAAAAGAAATGGCGCCAAAGGCTGCAGTGCAAACTGGTTGCATCTTTAATACAAATCTGTAGTTATAATGAAACAAATAGTGATATAACAGATGATCGATTCCTTTAAGTAACAGAAATATACTTCAGTTTTCTTTTTTTATTTTATCTAAGCTGTGTTTGACACCATGTGTGTGGGTTCTCTCTGAAAAGTCTACTTTACTCAGATCAGTGGACTCCCACAAAACATTTCCAGTCCAAACACACGCATGCAGTGTTATTGGTGATATTTTATTAACCCCAGGAGTGAGTGTAAGTGTGCATTACTGTGTTTCTCATGTGATTCTGGCTCTGTGAAGGCCTGCCCCTGTGTCCAGGTATACCCTGCATCTTCCTGCATTAGGCCCGCAGTGACCACAGTCTTTTTAAAAAAAAGTCTTCGTTCTTGTCTTTAATTTTCAATATTTTAAACATTTTTTGGGTCCACTGAAGTGGGTGAGTGAATTACAGAGTGCTTGTTACCAAGTGCAAAAAACGTATATCAGTCTCTCATTTTCTTTTTTTTTATGTCATTATTTCAGCTCCATCTTTGCCAATGGCCACTGGACAAACGACACCAGGTAGAGCTATGACTATGTCGCAGTGTACATGTGGTTTGTTTGAGTTTAGTTATGTTTGGATGAATGATTGAGTGTTGATAAATTATTTTTTTCTTTTTTCAAGCTCAATAAAATCCTTGGGTTTTAAAAGATATCTGCCTTCTGCCACTTAATTTGGTTTCTTAACTATCCCACACTCCCTAACAGCAGTTACATTGACCCTGAATAGAAACTCTCACAACATTGGTTTACTGGGGCAACAACTCCCATTCAGTCCTTAAATAACTCTGCCTGCTGTATTACATCACTGTCATAGTTGTGCTTTGTTAAAGAAAAACTGACTTTTTTAAATCCTCATTCACATAAATGAACATTTGGCTTGCTTCAGTTGTCTGGTTTGGGGTGAGAAAACCAGGCTGTCTAGTTCTTATAGGGTGGTGTTATAGGTGAAGTTGTAGATGGCTGCTGTCAGCAAGACGGAAAACTTCAAGGAAGGAGGTTTACACAGAGCCAGACAGTGAGGACGTATGCAGAACATAAAAGGAACCTCAGAGGTCTTCAGCTATGAATCATCATCTCTGTATGTTGTGAGTATTCTTTTCAAGTTAGGAAGTGCTGGCAATCTTTTTTTTCTCAAGAGGAAGAAATAAAAGGTTGAATTATGTTTCTTACATCACAATTCATTACATGAAGTTTCCACTCATCAAAAAAAATAATATATATATTCTCAATTCTTAAGCTTTCATTGCACTCATGTGATGCACGACTTCAAAATGCTCCCATAAGAACATAAACAGGTCTTTTAAGTAAAGCTCTGAATGATCCCTGGAATAAAATCCAAAATAAAAATGCAACATTATGGTCTTGTATTGATGCAGTTATAGGAAGGATGAGGCAAAAACTACTGAAACACTTAATTTGCTTAGATGAACTTTCACCGTTGTATTTAGTCACTGGCAGGACTAAGGTCAGGATTTATGCTTCATTCTCTAGCTGGAAATTTAAGCATGTTCTGTGAACAAACCTACTGTCACACAAATGTGACTCCATCCGGGACTGAGAGGAGATTATAGAAAGTAATCCGCAACAGAAATTGCTTTCTAGGTTTAAAAATACGGCCAACAATTTAAAGCAAGCGATACACACATGAAAAACTGTATGTATATATGCATGCAAGTATATATGTTTATATGTACACATAGCAAGTATTATCTTAATAAATCAAGAGTTCTTGAATGGTAAATTATACATCAAAACCTGATTTAAAAATGCTTCTCATGATACATACTCAAAACATTCCTCACTGATGTTCTCAAGGGCAAAAAACTCCCTTTGATTAGTGACTTGGCTACTATATCATACAGTGAAACGTTATATTGATGAGTTACCTTGCACTTTTAAAAAAACTTTTCCTTTACGTCTAGGGTCCCTTTAGAAAATTTAAACTGATAAGTTAGCAGTTATTTTCCTCTATACTTACAAATATAACAAAGACAAAGCCACTTCATCTTTGGCAAATAATTTTTAAATAGTTTTATAGAGACATAAATATTCGGGTTCTAAAACATTAATATAGCAATCATTACACTGGAGAGACCTGAATTGGAAGAATGGTAGAAAATACCTGAAAGTTCCTAATACATTTCTACCGTAAATTCGACCCCTTTCTCCAAAAAGGTGTCAACAAAATGCTGTTTGGAAACATGACCATATCAATGGACACCTTTCACACCCAGGGCTCATCCAGTTAAAAGAGCAGCACTTGTGCATCTGGACAGCACTGCATGATCAGCCACGTCTGACATTACGAGTGTGCAATGCTCTGTGCAAATGTCACTTTATAAAAAAAAAAAACAGTTTGCCGAAATTTGCAAGGACCTCCACTTTCAGACCGTCCTTTCAGACCGTGACTCCTACCTTGCTCGCTGCTTCGTGCAGGCGGAGATTCACCTAAGTCCGGGTCGTCAGGACTTTTCCGTTTCTTCGACATTTGCTGATCCCTGTTCGGGTGATCGATCTGTCCACCACTTAGTCGATATCTGCTGATAATGGGGGACACCTTCAACCGGCGGGATATAAAACACATTCAACAGTCTGGGGGAAGCGAGAAGAGAAATGCGAATAAATCTCAGCCCCATTCATTCAGATCCAGTCTCTATGAAGCGCCCCTTCCAGGCTGCTCTGCGCGCAAAGTTACCATGTTGTGGCCACCCGAGGATCCGTGGATGCACCGAGGCATGGAGCCGCCGGTCAGCTCTTGATTCCCGTCGTAATCGGACAAGTTGATTCTTCCTCACGGTCCGAGGCTTTTCGCCCTCTTGACAGATGAGGAAATACTTGCAGCTGAAGTGATTTGACGATCACGTGTGTGGCGGATTATGCTTTAACTCCGCTCAGATGGAAATTACGCACAGAAGGCAACTTGTTGATCCACGTCTATTTAAAAAAAAGTGATTTCCGTCACTCCGGATGCGTTTGAGAAGGTACGACGTCCAACATTCTATGAGGTGGTTCGCTTGAATGCTGTTCAGCGACGTCAGACTTCAAGTCTAATCAGGGATGGATGACGCACAGCCGACACAACGGGAACTCTTGGGTATCTTCAGATGGAGATAATCGAGACGTGTAGACTGTTCGCTAAAGTACACTAAAGTATGTGTCTCTTGCAACCCTTGAGCTCCGAGTATGGAGGAAAATTATTTCTAATCTGCATTTATAAAAAAGAAGATTCATCCTCACAGTCAAATCTGCACACAAGCTCAACTGAAGTGGAACCTGTTGTTTACATCATACATCATACATCAGTTTGTGTAGAAGAGAACCCCTGTGTGAGATGTGTCAGCCAACCCCATCCAAATGTTTGCGTTTGACATAAATAGAGCAAAAACACATTGTTTTATGGAGAACTATATTAGATGAGGTGGTTTGTTTTCACTTGAGAGTGCCTCAAAGTAACTTGAGAATCAGATGTGAATAATTGCTGGAGGGGAGTCTTGGCATTGCGCGCACTACAAAGGAGGCGATGACGCCACTTGTCTGGCTCTTACAAACTGCTTAATGGTACTTTTCCTCTCCGTCCGACCTAGTTCTGGATGCCGGAGAATTCTTTTACAACACCGAGAAACCGCGCTCGTAGATTTTTCAAGACACATCCACTAGAATGTCGGCGATCGTCTCAGATTATCTCTGACTTCAATTTTCTCCTGTTCGTGTTTGCGTCATGGGACGCAAGAATGGGTGCCTGACCCCATGCAGCTGAGCACAGCCCCCCCGAATTGTCCCATTTCTCCCATATACTGATTTATTTATGAACAGACATGGGTCAGGGGATCATATTCCGTTTACTACATCTGGTTTAGATTTCGGGTGCAGCACCGATACTGTTTCGCCCCCAAAACGAGGGTTAGGAGCGAGTGCTTCACAAATAAAAGATTCCTTGCAGCGAGCTGCAGTCGCACTCGTCCATTTGACGCTGGTATATCGTGGTATTTTCTGAAGGTAAACACCCCTTTCGTGCCCCCCCCCCCCCACCCCGGCCCTCATTCTCTGCAGTTGCTGACGTCAAGACATGCTTGCGTCAATGCTCCCTGCTTTGACAGAGAGCTTTTTTTCATTGGGATCATAATAGGATTGTTAGGCTTAGAGAAATACCCTGCCTTCCTGCCTTTTCTGGGGTTTTTTTCAAAAATGCCCTATTTTCATTTCTTGCTTTGCATATTATTCCTTATTATAAGAAAGAGACACGAGACACATAATTGGCTTTTACAGCAAAGACCAACTCACTTCCTTAATCTAATGATGATGATGAAGACGTTTCCTTTGGCTTTCTGAGTCTTTAACAGCAATGAGCATTCATCTCCAAAGAGCAGGTTCGAATACCTTTTTCTAAATGGGGGCACGGATGTAAAGACATCCTGGTCATTATGGCCCTCAAATCTGCATATAGATCAAGAGAGTCACAGCTTACAGTTAATATTGGTGGTTTAGCAGTATTACCTGGACTGGGCATTTCAGCTGAGATGGATTACTGTTTAGATGAACCAGGGACTTGTGTATTTCATTCTGCAGATTGGATGTCAGCGCCATCCTGCTGGACAGTGGCTGCTGCTTGCATGAAGGAAGGGGGATTGTCATGATGTCCTTCCACAGTGACCTTGATCCCTGGAGCTGAATGGGCTCCTGTGCCTCTCTCCTGGATTCTCTTCATTTCAATCATAATGCTGCTTTTCACACATCCTCATGTCTCTGAGTTGCACCTCACTTTGTGCCAGTTATTTGTCAAGGTTCACACAGAATGCCTTTGCCGGGTACTCTCCTCATGTTTCCCTTCCTTTATTTATTAAACATTTTATGAGGAAAAACTGGTCAACGGAGAGCTTTGCTAGGAGAAAGCACATCTCACAACATAACACATGACAGTGGAATTCTTCGGAAATGATCAATTGAAAAGGGAGACGGCTCGAATTGAAATCACATAAGTAAGACCACCAAATAGACTGACAGAGGTTTTCAATAATAGCCTTTTAAAAGAGCTCTGACCTTTAGTTCTGCTATAAATATCATTTTAAAAAATCACACTACCACAGGTAAAAACCTGCCCAAAAATCATGACGATTTTTTTTACTAAAGGAATTTAATGCTTATCAACAGTGCTTCCACTTCAGCTCTTCTAAATATTTTACTCAGTTATCTGAAGTCTTTATGATTATACATTTCAAGGTTTCATCCATTCAATAAAATATTTTCATTGCCTTAAATTAGCTTTGGTATTACTCTGAAGCTTTTTTCTTTTTCAGTGATTAGAAATATAAAAATATCTTAAGATGACACCTTCAACATTTCTGTTCACCACAGCCTGACCAGCCTGTGGTTATTCAGCAATACACTAAACAGTAAAATAAATAAAACAGGATATTTGCTATCACTTAATCCCAATGGAGTTCCATGACGTTAGCTGTGATGGAAAACACAGACCTACACAAACCTTGTTCTCACGTCTGAGAGGTTTGGTGCAATTTGCTGAGAGCAAACAGTCACTTGACAAAAACTGATTCACTGAACACATAAAATATGAGGTTAGTGCGGCTTGCCAACCAAATATGCAGTATGCTAGATATTTTGGAATAGTCCATGAGGGATTAGTTGGCAAGGAGCTAGAGCCAGTGAAGCACAGTGAGGAAAAAATGGGGGAGGGGGGGGGTTCCCTGTTAGAGGAATACTGCAGACAAACATATGATGGGGCTGGCAAAGAAAAAATCATTCTGATTGCAGTCAAGTATCTGGATCTGAATCAGGAACAAGTTGAGAGGTGGGTGGGGAAAGTAAAAAAAACGTATTTTGAACTTATTTTGACTTTAAAACTACCAATCACGTAACGTAGCCTCGCAATACACACAAAAAAATCCATTTTGAGCAGGATATACATATAAGGGCTGTGATTCACAGGGCATTCATAGCATCAGAAAGGGTTAGTGTCTGTTACACTGAAAGGTTTTTGTGCAAATATTTTGGGTTTATATTCAACTGGACATAGAAAAATGTTCTAAAATACAAAAAGATTAAGTGAATCCATTACAAATGTAAAGCGTTCCTTTCAGTGGGCTAACTCCCTTCCTGGAGCTCCAGATGAGAAGGGAGCTTTTTGGCCATTAGTGAAGCTGAGTTTGGAGGAAATGTACGGCCCTGATATCAGACCAAAAATTTGGTGCAGGATTAACTGAAACTACTTTATATGCTGCTTCACCTCTCTAGAAGCTTATGCTGGTAGATTATTTCCATTTAGACACAGATGGATTAACAGAAATGTTTGCAGAGTCACTTAAGGCCACATAAGGTCCGTGATGAGTAGCATTACAGAGTCGATTATCCTCTGCATCAAGCCCCGCGAGTGACGACCCCGGCATTCATCTCTTACTTTAGTTATAAGTTATCATTCCGGGCTGCAGCCGAGGCAGTTTCAGAAGCCTTATTGGAGGAGTCCTGACTGTCATCACAAAGTGAGGAAAAGAATGAACCGTTTTCATGACAGCAGAGATGGACACCAGTTGGATGGGTTGCCAAACTGATGGAGGTAAGACCTGGTCATAAATTATAAGCGTGTATCAGGAAAAAGAAAACAACTAAATATGTTGTTGCTAATTCTATTTCATGATCAATTACAAACTTAGGAACATAAGTCATGGACGATTTAGTTGAACGTCTAGTTCAATGCATGCATTCTATTAAACTATGAAAAATGTATGCATAGTTTTGAACTATGAGCAGAGCAGAGAATAACCTCTCAGATAAACTTATAGGAAACGTTTTCATTTTTTCAGGTATGAATTTTCAAACTATTCTAAAATTCCATCGTTCAAAGTGAAAATAGAAAATGCACAGTAGATACATGATTACCTACAGTAAATAGGTTTTTACAGGTTTAGGAGTATAGAACATACAGGTGCAACAAGTGAGGTGTTTATTGTTTTTTAATGAAAGAAAGTTTTGTTCTAGCTGTAAAACAGGATACTGAGAAACCTGTTGGTGTGTTTAATTTAATTTTCAGACATAACCCTCAAACAGCAGCGTTGTGGTAGAAAAAGTTTAATTTATTTACAGACCGTAAAACTTTAAACTATGCCATTTACATTATACACATGTTTACTGATTTACTTTATAGTTTTAGTTATGCTTAATATAAGCAGATCACAAACAGGCCTTTTGGTTTTTTTTTTGTGGTAAGCGTTTTCGTATGGTTCTCCTGCCCATCATGACCAACTAAAAAGTGGAGCAGAGTTGGAATGTGAACACCCTGTGAGGCTGATGACTGAACTCTGTCTTTTATTTGTGTTCATTTTGCGCTTAACTCCCTCTTAGAAGTCAAATCGAACATCAAACGTCTCTCAGCTTGCAGAGAGATTTCCATCAAAGGGAGGGAGGTGTTACTGGGGTCCAGGCTGAAGGCAGGCGGCCGTGGGGGGGGGCATCATACTGAACAGCATCGTGCACATCGATGGCGGAGCTGCCGTCGTACATAGGAGAGCCAGAGGGGGGCACTGTGACCGAGTGGGACAGACCTGGGTAATGGCTGCTGGAGCCTCTGAGGAACTGGGAGCTGAGGCAGCTGTTTATCCCCCCGTTCTGGGGCACGGGGGTCAGGGGGGAGTTACTCACGGACCACAGGCTGGAGTACTGACTGCACAGAGGAAGACAGAAGATTTCTTTAATTCTCTTCAAAGAGACACTCAGATGTTCTTTTTTATGATACCTGTTAATCGTTGTGCTGGAGTAGGAAGAGTTTCAGAGTGATGTCTAATCCAATGTGAAGTGTTTCTAAAGGTTTTGAACTTTAAAAAACTACTTGCAAACTACGAAACTGCAAAGGGAGTCTGTTTAGACCCCAAAAAATAGTTAATTAGAATATTTTCTGACATTTCGATGAAAGTCTTTTATACAGACTGAAATTTTAACCGAAAAGTTGGACCAAAATTCAGTTAGTCAAAGAGGAGACATCCATGAAAAGAGCAGTAAATTAGAATTTGAAAAAATGCATTTTGTTTGGTAGAATTATTTTAATCTCACAAACATCATTAACTTGACTGCTAATTCAAGCTTTTGATGTCATTTGATGGTAACATTAGTGGGATTTCCTTGCTTTGATATTAAAACCAAGCAAAAAAGAGATATGATTTATTTTTTCTTGCTTATATATGATGATGAGGGCCTTAAGAAAATACAGAAATAAGCAATACTAACCTAGAATTTGCACCAGAGGCAGAGTTGTGGGGCATGGGCACCATACTGGAGTGTGCTGGCATCTGAAGACCGGACCAGTTGTCGTGGCTGGTGAGCATTGACAGACAGGTTGACGAATTATCAGAGTAACCGGCTGCAACACAGACACTGAGATTTAGTGGTCTCAGAAATCAAATCCTCATCAAATCTTTATGCAACATATATTGGAGGACATGACAGGCTGATAATAGCATGACTGTTCAGGTAGGTCTTGGGGATTCCTCGAGCGGAGGCTAACGATTTACTGCTCTGTGGGCTCCGCTCACACAAAAGCCAGAGGAATGCTCAACATTCTCCACTCACCAACATTTGTTTGGCTTTCTTGTTAATAGTTGGGGGGAGGAAGTGCAGCGATTCATGGCTGCAAGAGGTTAGAAGGGGGAAGGCGGCCACTCACTGGGAGAGCTGGTCCGATGAGCGTAAGAGCTGGTGTAAGGAGCAGAGCGGTGGCTCCGGAGGGTGGAGTAGCGCTCACAGCTGTGGGACGGTGAGAGGGAGATGGAACTCCCAAACTGCCCATGAGGACTGGCAGGGGGGCAGAGGGCGCCTGTGCCTGGCACGAACCAGCTGCCCACTGGACCCCACAGGGGAGAGGACACATTATTAGGGAACTATACATTTGACATGTTTAACAGGAATCTTTACCAACTCAAAACAGTACAAACTTACATTGAGAATAACCAGACTGGTGGTTTTCATTAGCATCGTCCCTCATGTCTTTGCTGTCACTTCTGCAGAGATAAAGGCGGTTTTATTTCCCCTGGGCATTCTGTTCTCACACCGGCTTCAGCTGCATGTGGTCTTACCTCTCCTTTGCATCGAGAAAGGCCTTGGCAAATGGGTTATACTTAATTTTCAGAGCAGTTATCTGAAATCAAATGATCCCAAAGCACAAGGGTTGGGATCGCAGGGCGTCAAACAAACTGTGCGTAAAGACAGTGCGTAAAATGGCGCGTATTTTACGTGCATTTAGGCGCGACATTTGTTGTTAAATCAAACAAAACTGAAGTAACCTCTTCGTTCTGGTACGCTGTCACCGCGATGAACTGCGTTTCCGGAAATGAGTGGCTGGTGATCATCCTCCGAGGACCTCCGACCCGCACGATGTGGATGCGTGGCTCGTACTTATGCAAGGAGTTCAACATGATCTTCAAAATATAACGGTGGTTATTTCATTTGACGGTTTGAACTGAAGGCATGGAGCATGCAAATACCTGCCCTCTTACCTGACCACCGCCGTTGAGTTTGTTTGTGAGTTTGACTTTGCTGAAGGAGACTGGCGCTTTCATCCAGTGTGCCCCGAAGTTTGGAGAGTCTGGATGGATGTACACGCAGCTGGGAGTCTGAGGCTCGGGTTTGCCTCCGGGAACCCATTCCCCATTCACATACTTCCACCTGTGGTTGTCCGCTGATGCGAAGTCCAGCAAGAAAGAATACATCGCGTTCGGGTCCAAACCAGACACGTTGACTTTCAGAACCGGAAACATGCGCCTAAAGAAAAAACACGTCATAATCAGCCTTATCTATCTATCTATCTATCTATCTATCTATCTATCTATCTATCTAT
>JABUIW010000010.1:6114789-6137482 GCA_013363375.1 Menidia beryllina
TCTATCTATCTATCTATCTATCTATCTATCTATCTATCTATCTATCTGTTTGTGTGAGAGTGTGTGTGTGTGTGTGCCAACGTACCTGCCGTTCTTTGTAACTATCATCTCGTTAGTGAGCTCTTTAAACTTTTGCCACAGGTCGTTCTCATCCAACGACACCTTAAGTTCCCTCTCCGTAGGGTCTCCCTTCTCGCTGCCCACTTGCAGCTCACTCTCCACGGCACTGAGGAGATGATCCACCCGGTACTGAACGGCCTTGCTGGGACACTCCTCGGCGCTCGTCGCCATCGCGTTCAGCAGCTCCAGGGTCGAGCAGTTGTCAGTAAGTTTGTGCGGGAGCCCTTGGCTTCAGAGCTTCTTCCCTCCTTCTGTGCGTCAACAAAGAAAAAACGAGCATCTGAGCGTGCTGGACTTTGGGAGGAGCTGCAGAATATATAGGCTGTGGAGAAGCTCCATCTCGGGATGGCTGTTTTGGAGCAGAGATGGTTGGCTGTCTCCTCTTTGATCTTTGCCGGCCTGTCGCCCATTGGCCGGGGACGGCCATATCATTCAGCCCCACAGGATGACGGTGATTTGAATAAAGCAGTTTAACCTTCTTTATTACATCAACCTGTAAATATTGACACGTAGATCAAAGCCACACCTGCAGTGGTCAAGCCTCTGCAGACCGATCATGACCAGTTTTCAGCATTTACAGGTTCCAGTGAGGGTTTGTGTCTCTTAATGGGACATTTCCCCACCAGTTTTATGTTAGATTAAATGCTGTACTGTGAAGTGACCCAAACAGTGCCCCTTTGTTTGGTTAAACATTCCAAGCTTTCTATCGGAATAAATACAAACAAACAAGTAAGAATAATAAATAAATGAGGAACTGAAAATAACAAAAACACACATTCAGATGCAATAATGACATGTTTCATGTTTGGTTTGATTGTCATTTCCTTATTTACATTTGAACAAATTAAGTACAAAAACTCAAATAAAAAATATGGCTTACTTTAAATCCAAATAGTTTTATTCTCATAAAACCCTATGTGTGCTGGCGAGGCTGTTACCATGGTGGGCCTGTAAAAATAAATAACAAATATTAAAAGCAGATTATGTGTGGCAGCTATGTGTCAGAGTCCATGGAGCTCTGTGGTGTTGTGTTGTGGCTGGTTTGTGTTACTAACCAAATCTTGGAGGCTTGGTTCTTCCTGCCAGCGCGGGGCATCTGTCTCTGTGTCCGGCAGTTTGAATCAGAGTTCACAGCCAGCAGAGAAAAGCAAACCCAGCTCAGTTTAAAGAGCAGTTAAAAGATTGTCTGTCTCGGTCCTGAATGTTACAAAAAAGCAGATCTGACAGACAAATGATCGACGTCATCACATCTGTGATGTTTCTTGATCAATTATCACAAAGTCAAGTTTTCCTCAGCTGTCTCAAGTAAATCAAAGGTTACAGGGAATGAGAAGATATTGGTATCCCTTTATCATTTTAAGGCCCTTTCATCTGTGGGTGGCATGTCTTCCATTTATTTATGATCTCCTCATCTGTTAATCCCTTTGTCAGCTGAGAGGACATCCCTTTGCATGTCGGCTGAAGCTACCACTGTGTTAAAGTGACGGTGTCAGAAGCAGCGTCACTTCCCACAGTATCAGTGTTCCTTTCGGCGCCTGTTTCTTTTTCTTCAGCGCCCTACCTGGTGCTGGGTATGACACCAGGCCACTTCCTGTTATAGGTCTGCAGCACTGTGATCAAACGTCAGTGATATATTATGGTGCCACAGGTCTTCCCCAGTTCCTCAGAGGTAGGTCTCCATGTGGCTCAAAAGAAGTTGGACCGAGTCAGTTTTAAGTGGTCTGAAGTTTGACTCATCCTGATATGTTTTTAATCTACTTATATCACTTGGCTTCCTTTATAATTAGCTAAATAAGTTGCAATCCTTTATGAAATGTTAATAAAAAGAAAGCAAAGGGGTTTGGAAAAAATAATTGTAATGTGTTGAAGCTGAGATATTTTCTTTTTTTATTTAATAAACAGATGCTTATCATGAATAACTTGGAGGAAAAATGGGTTTGTGAAGATTTGTAAAGATTATGAAATAAAAAAGTAAAAAAATAACCCATTTCTGAATTTGTTATATAATTCATTAGAAAAACACTTTGTCTTAGGGGGTTGTCGCCTCTCAGTCAACGACAGTGTGTAAATAGAGTAGTTCAACAGTCTACGTTTAATACTTCCCATAATAAAGTGCATCTGGATAAAATCTCTTGCAATGGGATTGGAATGGGACGAGGAAAAAGAGGGTATTTGTCGTCCCCTGAACAAACTCTGACATGCTTAAGAGGGGGAAACTGCACAGGTTCATGCAAAGCTCTGAAAGCTAATGTTAGGGGAACCTTTTTGGAAATCATGGACTCCTCTCATGGGCAGCAGGAGAGAAAAAACACATTTGTTGTCAACACTCAGTTTAAAAGCATCTGGATGATGTGAGGCAGCATTTAGTCAGCGGTGCAAGGGTAACACACATCTGTGAAAATGTTTGGAGCAGCATGCGTTCACAAGGCAAAATCAGACCTGGTCAGGGTTTTATGTAAACCATTTCCCATCGAATAATGTTATTCAGAATATGATGATAAACCCCTCTGTCTGAAAACACTCAAAAAAGACCTGAATGGACACCATGAGGGGGAGTGATGGATCTCTCAGCACAGGGATGTGGTGAGTATGCTCCTGCATGCCTGTTAGCTTTGACCAGTCTATTTGCCTTCCCCAGCTTTCTTTCGAGCCCGGCTCAACCCCTGTTTGCTTAACACCATTTTGACATGGAGGTGAGACAAAAAATGAGTCTGCATGCTTACCCATATATGCTCATCTCAGCACCTGAGGATAGGATTTTTCTCCAGCTTTTTCAGCTCACTCTTAAACAACTGTAAAATCTTTCAATTACCTTTATGTTCACCAAAAAAGTTCTGAATGTAATTTCATCAACAAATATTTTTGTTTTTGGGACAATAGCTTCTCATAACAGGACCCTGGCATTAATTATATAATTATGTGACAGAAATATTTCAATATATTCTGGAAATATTTCCACCCTCTATCACAAATCAGCTTTCCAACCAGCTTTTCATCTATTGACAGCTATCAGAGCGCAGTTGTAGCCCTGACTCAGTCTCCCAAAAGTTTGCAGAACTGGCAAACCCTCATGAAAAACTGATGCTCCTCATGTTACTCTTTTTATGAATACAGTTTCACAGAAATAAAATCATAAAAAGAGACATTGGGGGTTTCATTACGGTATCACCAGTATTCATCCAGGTCAATGTCACTAAAAGCCTGATGATAGAACAGAACTCTGGTTTAGCACACTGGAGCTGATAAACGAACTAATAATCACTTCAAGTGGCAGTAGATCTGCTGACTATGAGTGAGAAACAGGCTTTTTTGAGTGTTTTTTTGTTCATGCCTGTCAACCACTGCCTGATCAGATTGAATGAAAAACAATAACCGCCCTAAAGGCCTAAGAATGTAATGGCAATAAGTATATTATGTAATAAGTAAATACATGAACAACTCAATAACTTGTGTTATATCTTCACTGATGTTGCATTTCAAGGCTCATCTGCACATATTTCAGGTGTGTATGCCTTTCACTCACCATGTTAGATAACATTTCCTGCAACAGTGCCTTTAACATAAAGCTTCATACAATAATTGATCCCCTTCATGCTTCTCTGGGCTGCCAAAAAACTATCAGACACTCCTTTACTAAGAACACAAATAGAAATAATGAAAACACATTATATGCCATATTCCATTATATGTATATGGCTGGAAAAGTGAAGTGAATCTCCAAAAGATGATTTGTTTTATTCAGATTAGAAAAGTGCCATTCCTTTACTCTTGAAAGCATCTTCCACAGTGGGCCGGCTACTGTCTGTGATGTTGTGACCTGTCCGCAAAACGTAGCGTTGTTAATATATTCCTAACGGCGTGTTACTTCTCAAGAGTAGCCATAGTATGGTTCAGCTCACACCCGATAACACTGCACACTCGGGTGACAACACACTTTGTCTGCTGGGTGCAAACTGGCTCCAAGGAGGGCTTCTTAGCAAGGGAGCGTTTACTCGCAAGACAGTGCAGCAGGTAACAGATCTACACAACTCCATCAGCTGCCGCACACTCAGGTGCATGAGCAGGGACAAGAATCTGCATTCCTTCAGGTTCAATACAGGTGCTGAGCTGGTGAGGATGAGGAGGCCTGAACATTTAGGACCCCACACCAGAAAGGCTCTGTAGACCAGCCTGGCCATACGTGCACTTTCCACTCATTGAAGTCAGTTAATAGTAATAGAGCTGGTGTGCTCTGGCCCATCTAATTTTGCAGACTGTAATGCATACTTGTGAAATTCAACATGTTGAAATGACCATGAGCAGATGGCCACAAAGATAGCCGATTACTGCATCAACTGTCCCATAAATCACAGCAGCTACTAAAAAAAAAATTATAAATAGGCACAAACTGAGTCAGGTGGGATGAAATGGGTCATTATTCAAAAACATAACTATGGACTATCGAGACTCCCTATGTGGCTTCATCTCTAATTGCTTTTATTTTGGGTATTTCTCATGGACGTGGGGAATGTACTTATGGCACAGGCGGGTTGTGGAGGCAGGAGGAGCCGCTGTTTGCCTGTGGGATGATGGGATTTCACACCAGTGGAAAACTTGTCAGTTCAATCCTTCACTTTCTTACCGTCCCGAAGCCAACGCACTGCCCCACAGCAGCAGCTCTCCACCAACATCATACCAAACAGACTTCATCCCTAATTAACAACAAGGATGACAGCGGCCAACACTGTTGTGCTACACATTCACAACAAGTAAACGCAAGACGTGAGGGGCGATGCGAGCAAGAAGACAAGTTGGCTTTTGCATTCACAATTTAATTAAGAACAATGTTACTGTTATGGAGATTTCAATGATTTGTTAACAGCTTCCAAAATGCTGAATTTTACAGTTAAAACACTTGAAATACAATTCAAAATTAAGTAATAGTGGAATTGCTAGAGTTTTTACATGATAAGACATGTGGAGTTAAGTTATTGGGATAATGTAGGAATATCTGAACAATCTAGTCATTCAGAAACTATCGGTACAGATACCATCTGAATAAGCAGTAATGAGTGGAGCCACAATATAATTCAAAGTCTAACAGGCTCCAACATTATCTCTCTCTCTTTTGGTAAATGGACTGCTGTTTGTCTGACAACTCATAAAGTTTTAAAAGACAAGAAACTATCCAAATAGTTCAACATCTGCTCACTGTGCTGGCATGAAGTGACACCACTGGCCCAATTGCTGTGCTTCTTTTGTAGTGGACATAATTACGACATTTTCCCCCAGATGATGTTTGTGAGAGTCAGAGCAGCTGTCAGAGGAGTTGAGCTGCATCAACAGAGGGGTCGGGTTGTGTTTGGTCATCTCACTTCTACGTGAGTTACAGCTCTGTCCTGCAGGAGGGTCTGTGCTGAACAAGCTTCCAGCGGGAAGGGCTATTTGCTCTTAAACGGTGGCAAACAAGGGTGCAGGGAGCTCTATATCCCTCCACCACAACACAGTATGCAGCTTGGAAATTCACATATTGTCGGTCTTCAGGTAGAGGAAATATGATAAGATATTAACTGTGACTGTACACACAAGTGTTTCTGCTAAAACAGTCCCGTTTATGGAGTGACTGTAGTGATACAGTGAAAGTGAAGGTCATAAGACCCCACACTGAGACGTCTTTAACAAAAGATGTCACAGTACTACTCTCTTGTTCTGCCCTGAATCATCAGCTCTGTTTTGTACCACAGTATAAATGTACATATAGTCTTCTTATGGTGATTTCTATTACTCTGTTTCCAAACAATAAATCGAAATGGAACTTTTCAGTGTTGGTGAGTTTGGGACAAACATTTAGCTGGTGGAGTTCAAATGTCTCAGAGAGGCTGTCAGTCGAACAGACTTTTAATATCCTTAAAGTAGATAGATCATGAAAAAATACATTCATACTGCAGCTTGACATATCAAAATCACAACCAACCAAATAATTGTGAGTTTCGGGGTGAGTTTCACAAATGATCGACTGTAATTTGGAGGAAAAAAGTATTTTTCTCCTGAGTGGGAAAGAGAGGAGACATGATGGCAGACAGTCAGAAATGGATAGAGACAGAGAGCTGTGGGAATAAAGATTTAAAGTGAGCTTTGCTTGTTTCAGGGGCTGGGAAAGAGAGCCCACAGAACAAATGAGAAGTAAACACACAGCCACAGGAAGCCATTAACTGCAGTGGGGGCCAATTAGGCCTCAGCAGGTGTTCTTGCCTGGGCCTGCTTTGGTCCTGCCTCACCTCCGTCTGACAGAGCCCCGATCGGAGCTGAGGAAACAACGGGTAGTTTCATTTGCTCAGCAATTTCATGCAAAGTATTGCTTCTGGAGGGCCCCTAAAAGTCCTTTATTGTGCCCTCTTTGTCCCCTCCCTCCCAACCCCTCACCCCCAAGTGCAAGTCATTAGAGAAGGACAATTACATCCTCCTCATGAAGCTGGTCTTTTACAGGGGGGGGAGATAAGACAGGATCTCTCTCTCAAGCTAGACCCCCTCTATGCAGGCACTCTCTGAAGCGTATTGCTCTTTTCACACCCTGACAGAACACAGACAAGGCGGTCAAAATCAAAGTCAATCACAGCAGTTACTGTGGAAGGAAATGCATTCACAACAGCTGATAAGACCTTCACAGATCTTCCAAACAGGGCTTTTCGCTTTCCTTTAATTGAATAGAAATTTAGAAAAAACACATTTGATGCCACTTTCCAGTAACTGACTAAATTTCTTTGAATTAATTGAATCTACAGTTTACATTTAAGCTTAAATTTATTCTTCATACATTTGAAATTTACCACTTTTAATATGATGGAAAGATTAACTAAAGAATTCTTAATATTGTTTCCATATTTCAGATGATGTATTTTTAACGTTAGATACTGTACGCTTGGCATCTATAGTTTGACGATTTGAAAACCAAAACACTTAGTCAAGCAGAGTTGTGTATTTTATCAAACAAACGTGAGCTATTTTTAAAAAAAAGTTCTTACCATTATGGTTTCATGGAAGTTCTTTCCAATGTTGGTGTTATTCATGTGCTATAAGACGTCCCATGAAAGGGAGACTTGCTTACCACAGCTGACACATTCTGTTCAAACAGAGAAAGGTGCTGAGTAGCTTTAACCATACCGATGACAACAATCAATGATAAAATCAGCCAAGCAGTAATTAAGTAATACATCTAGTCCCATGGTCGCACACAATTATTTGGCTCTGAGTTTCAAACTCTCCAGCTCAATCTTTTTAACCTCAGTCGCTATACAAATAATTCTCACAAAAGAATTGGGTCTTTAAACTAACTTTTAAGACAATGATTAACAGGACTTTGCTTCAACTGCTCATCATCTCCGCTCTCAGCAGTGCTGAAGGATTTGGTAGACGCTGCTGACCCCTGGTGTGTAGTCCGGCAAAGAATGTGAAAACCAGGCTGCTGCCCAGAGGCCCTACGAGCCAAAGGGTCACCACAGTCCACAGAATTCAGGACTTGAAGTAAAAGAACTGAGCGTGAGATTCGTCTGAACAGGCTGAAACAAAAAATGTTGTGGTGCTCCTCTCTGTTGTTGCCACAATCCTTGTCAGTGGAAATTGTCTTTTGGAGGTTTCATCACAATGCATAATGTATGCCTCCAGATGGCGCTGGAGGATAAACAAAGAAAGTTAGGTCAACAAACAGCAAATATTTGACTTCAGATGATGCTGTGATCAGAGACCACTTTCCTTTCACTGCACCTTTGGGTATCTTTTGGATACTGAACATGGGGCTTTTTATGGCCATTTGTCTGAAAGACTACAGTGCTGAAATGGGATGATTCACCCTGAGCTAACTGTCAGGCCCCTTGTGCCGGGGTTTGAGCTGCTGTCTTATAATGGACTCATCCTCCTCCTTGGCTCAGTTTTTGCTTAATCTCCCATCTATTAAAAGTAAAACATCTAATTTAGATGCTGTGGGAGTTAATCAGCCAGCTTGCTGGAAGACTGAAAAGAAGAAGAATGTTTTTTTTCAGCAGTGATCCCTCTTGTCTGCCAAGAGCTCTCTCCCACACAGCAGCCTACTTCTTCTGTTCTTGCAATGCACAACCCAAAAGACAAAAATAAAACGTATATGCAGGAGCAGCGTGTCCACCTCCCCTCCTACAAGGCTCTCACCCTCATCCTGATCTCCAGCGTACCTCCATCGAGAAAACAATTTAACCAAGTAACAGTGCAGCTTATGCTGTATCAAATGTTTCTCAAAGCAAAATGTCTACAGTGTCCACAGAAAGTAAAGAAGAACACTGGGTAAAAAAGAAAGAATAGGGTGCATGTGAATGTACAATGTACAAACCAAAAAATTCTTCCTCCAAAAATGTATAAATGAAGATAAAACCATGATTAAGCCTTTATAGGGGGACACGACTCTCTGATCTGGGTCTCCTTTTGGTGTCACTGAACAGGCATACGACTCCTGTTCATGGGCTCAGGCTTTTCGAGAAGTTTCAGCTTTGTCTATTCTCACAAAAGCTGCCGGGATTTATCACACCCGAGCAAACGGACCGGCAGTTCTGTGCCCTCACTGCTGTGAGCAAAGTGTCAGTGACAAAGTGGAGGCAACATCCATCTGTGCTCCCTGCCAAGACGAATCAGAACCGGATAATGTAGCTCCCCTGCTCCATCATGTCACTGTCCTACTGCCATCACGTTACTGCAGTGAGAGGTCAGCGTTCTTTTTTTCCCCCACTCCTAACCCAAAAAAGCTGACTGGATTAGCTATGAGGCATAATAGAAATAATAAAGAATGTGGATTCTATGAGGACCTTGCTATGAGGTCAGTTCAAAGACATCATCCACAAATAAGTTGGACATTGTTGCACTGATCCATAGCTTTAAGTCATAGCTTTTAGTTCTATATACCCCCGCCCCCCCCCCCCAACGCACACACACTCTCACACACACACAGTCATGAATAGCTTGGCTGTAGGCCAAAATCAGGGAAGAGTGAATACTACGCAGAGACTAGCAAACAAGGCCACAATTGAAAGTACACAATAGAAGAAGGGATTACACAACTCTTGGTCACCAAGTCAGTAGATAATGTTGCTACAGGACTCACGACGGACAAAACAGGTCCTGGTACACACTGAACATGCCTCTGATCTCAGTCCACACCACATGACAATCAAATCTCTTGTGACAGCTGAATTGGAGCATCTATCCAGGACAAGAAGCGTTTTTGTGGCAGCTTCTTCTTTTGCTCACAACTCCGTTAAGAAAATCAGCAATGTCATGCATGTTAAATAATCTCTTTTTATTGTGTTTAAAGATATGTCCAACACCCTGAAACATGACAGAATTGCTTTCTGACACATGAAGCCACCAACAGGCATGAAGTCTGTAAGTTTGTCATGTATTGATACATACATAAAACTCAGTGTTCCCTGTAACCACCACAAAGATATTAAGCTGCTGGTAGATGTGAATGGAGGTATCTTTTTGGAGTGCATCATAAAAGCAGATGGTGTGAGGGCCTTTAATAAACCTGTAAAGTCTAAAAAACTCTAACTGATTAAAGTATCCCAGTGTGTAAAATGTCTCTCACCAAGTAACAGTAGAAAACTGCAACTTTTTAGTTACAGCAGGAACCTCCACTGCAGACACACAAACACAGCTGGAGGAGGTTTGTCACCCAACAAAGACAGTGAATTCATCTTCAAGGCTGGCTTTTTAATATTGCTCTCTGAGTAGTTTCCTGGGCCATACAGTTAAATGTAAGATGGGGAAATAAATCAACACAGAAGCCAACAGTCATTTTATCACTTTAATTCTCTCTTTTGTTGTGATGTTTGGTTGACTTTCAAAGCCAACATTTTTTTTGTTCCCCAACCAGCTGTCTCCCTGAGCGGTACAGTTTTAGAGCAAAAACAGAGTGAACCGAGTGCCACAACACATCGCAGATGTCAGGGTTAAGCTTTCAGTTAAATAACCTCTGCAGTACGTAAAACTGGCCTGAAAGTTTTGGCAGATTTAGGCAGAAACACAAGATGTCTTCTAGTATTATGCCATGTTTTGTTTGAAATGGAAGGTAGATTGAGGTATTTCCTGAAGAGATCTTGCACATGGGTTCAGTAGCACGTTGGTCAACCCTGATTAACAGGAAATCTAAGTAGCTTAGAATGCTAATGCCCAAATGTTCCCAGGATTTAAGAAAAGGTCCTTAAAATACTCCCTGGGAGCCAGTCATGAGTATAGAAGAAACCTAAATGACCATTAAACAGAAATACAATGATGTCAAAAAAACAAGCAAATTGACTTTTAAGTGACTTAATAGGGACAACACTTTTATTAAAAAATATAGAAATAAAAATAATTTAAAATGGCTTAAATCCATGAACTTGGAAAACAGTTAGAATATTTAGAAAATACTGAATACTGTAAACCAACTGTCCAATCAATGAAAAACTATTTAACCCTCTAATTCGAGGGAAAGGAGAGATTCCAGTTTGGCTTTAGTAGACGGCGCATAAAGCCCTTTTGTTGACCGTTTATTGTTCTCCAACACAAAGAAAGCTTTCGCGTGTCTTTACGCAGACCAATCTACTGGCGCGCCACTGAAAACAAAAACCATGTGCAAAGGACGAGAGCGTTCAAGTGAAACAGACTTAAAACGTACAAAAAATCAACATGTAATTGGCAAAACTGTTGCAAAGCAGCTTTAAAAAGCACTGCAGCGTGCCAGTAGACGCTGGCTGCAACGCACCAACAAAAGGTCTGCTCATTCTGCTGAAACAAGTGAATGCTTCTTCTTATTCAAATGCAGATTGCTGATCTTTATTGGTCTTTATTGGTTTATAACGTGATATTAGAGGCGCCTAGTTTAATCCCAACACTAACGAACATTCCCCTGAAGTCAAATTGTCTCCTCTAAAGATGCAACAGGCCGTCATCGGATCAGTTTCAGTGCTCCATAGTGTCTTTTGTCTAAATCGAAAAAATAAGCCACTGAAGACGAGGCGTCAGCAGCCTTTAAGGTGCGGAAGTGCTGAAAGTTTGTCGACTTTTCCCAAAGCAGCTGCATTTTCCACCCCTTTCAGCCACTCTTTACATTTCCGTACGACGTTCTCGTCCACGTCTCCATCCTCATCCTCGTACTCCACATCGTCATACTTGTACTGGTCATTAAGCAGGGATATTTTGACTATGGCGGTGATGTCCTGCTCGGGGCTGTCCACTCTGGCCCCCGGAGCGCAGCCCTTGGAGCCTGCGTGCGCTTTTTTGGACGGAAAAACTCGACGGTGCCGAAAGTCAGCGGAGGCGCAGCACTTCTGCTGCTTTGCCATCATCTGCTTTTCGAGATTCCGTTTTTGGATAACAAGTATGGCTTCGGGGGTTAGACTGAGGGTAAATTGAATTTCCTTCTTCCCTTCCTCCTTTCCGTGGAGATGCCTGGCGGAGTCCATGGAGCTGGAGCGCCTCACTCCCTGGGATGAGTCCTGTGGTTTCGGCACCGAAAGCCAGGAGAATTTTGCCTGAGTCTCTTGCCCGGCCCCGGGTTTCTTAACTGGGCTTTTACTCTTCTCTTGCTGTGTTTTTCGCCCTAGGTTCCGTAGATTCGCCGATGCCCAGGAAGTGGAGTGCCTCTCCTTATCGGAGCCCCCTTTCTCTCCGACGCATTTGCCGGTTTGTTCAGTCTGAGACACTCCGTGCGCTTTCTTTTTTCCAAAGAGTTCCCTGCCAGGAGAAGAGATCCTTTGCTGAAGGCTGATAGGTGGGAAAGGCATCTTTGTGCCTGGAAGTGATCAGGACAAAAAAGCAGCGAGTTTCTTAAGAGCAGAGGAGGAAGACCTGCGCAGAGCGACGCGCGGCGCGCTGTGGGCATCATCCGAAGTGCCGCGGAGAGGCTGTAGTGCACCTGCTGTCCACACGGACTGGAGTCTAATGATGCTCTCACACCCCGGCTGCTTTATGGCCGAGCCGACAGGAAGGCGTGGCCAAGGGATGCAGCAAACAAAGCCGGGGAAAAAACTAATGATGTCATTTCATAATATCCAGACTACTTTCACATCCGTTTTGTGCTATTTTAATCTCCTCCATAAGAAATCAAAAGAAAGCTGAGAGAAACGGCCCTGACTCCCCCTGTAGACAACACTTACAGAAGAGTTCTCGAAAATATGGAAACCAAAGGAGTCTTATCAAATTAGTTAATTCGGGATTAGACTCATCTTTTAAGAATCACTTTTTCTTATCAAACTGAATATATCTTTTCTCAACCTGTAACAGATACTTATTTTTCCAGGATTTCAATCTTGCCAATTATTGTCATCTCCGTGTCTTTTGCCATTCAAGTTTTATTTAGTAGTTCCGGCCAACAAAACAAAACCTTAATTTAGCCCAAGGACTGTTTTGTTCCAGGAATCTGAGCACGACAAGAAAATCTCTCATAACACAAGTCATTTATTCTTCTTTGAAAGAAAATCTGGAGCCTTAATCTTTGGAGAAGGCGCACTCTTGTGTAATTTCACTGGGTGTGTGGAATCCCCTGACATAACCGCGGATTAGATGTAATGAAGGGAAATCAGAGGGACACTTCAGCAGATTGCATAGGTCAGGGTCCATCCCCTTCAACCTCAAACTTTAGGAGAAAACCAATCACAGATACAAGCACTCTGCTCATTCAAAATAATGATTTCATCCTTAAGATTACTTAGAGGGATTTGGTGGGCCCCCCTCAAAACAAGTTAAACAAGCGCGGGAACTGGAAGGAGATTTTGTTCATGCTAAGCCAGCGTATTATACAATCTTATAATAACTACGTGGGGTTACGCAACATTAAAAATACATTCATATACAATTATATGAAGCAAATACGAGTCATGCTCTGAAGCTAATTCTGTAGTTTGAAATTATCACATACAGCTTAAAAATGTAAAAGCAAAAAATGTACAAGCAAAATATTTAAACCTGCTCGTCCAGGGGACTCCACACATAAAGGGAACCTAGAGATAATGTGAACATCTGCTCCACAAATAGGGGTAGGCAGAGGCAAGGCATCCTCCAGAGGAGGTTGTCATGACAACCACATCCTCAAAGGCTACATGCCGAAGCAATATAGGGAAGGATGCAAGCTGGGTTATTAGGTCATGTCAAAATCACAATGCTCAGGAAAGCGTGATTAACTGGGTCACTGCTACATATGGCCGTAAATCACATTAAAAAAAGAAGCTTTTCTTTTTTTAAAAGCAGTTTAATAGCAGGGGGGTGCAATTGTGTGAAACTGCACGTTTAAGACTGTCAGACCAGACACAACGCTGCATTTTAATCTCATTAGCTGAAAAAAAAATCCTCAAAAGAGATGTGGGCAGTGCACATCTCTGAAACCGCCACAGGAGAAGTAATCACATAACATACCAGAATATCTGAGAGCCATCTCACACAAGCAAGCTTCAAAGACAAGGAAAAAATGGTTTGGATGTTATTTCCTTTGAATAAGAAAAACATATATTTAAAATCATTTCTGGGGTAAGTGAACAAAGCCTTACATGTGTGAATTTGTGTGTTTGGTATAAACATCAAGAGATATTTATATATTAAGGTCTTAAAGCAATTCCTGATGGATACGACAGTCAAAATCAGTTCCCTGCACAGTGTTTGCAACTCTTGAAAAAAGGCACACATGGAACATCTTAAATATCTGAAACAATAAAGGCACAGAAAAAAGTGTTAGAATCTGATTAAGTTAAATACGTTTAGCTGGAAAAGCAAGAATTCACAGTGTGACAGAAAGTCAAAAAATGGTAGGAATAACATAAAAACAATATAAATGTATATTTTACAGTCAATGTTCCAGGAGTCATGTTTGGACCAGTTCTCAAAGGAAATGATGGACTCTTGACTTCTAACTCAGGCATGTTGTGAAGCACTTGATCACTGCATCCCTGTGGAATGGAAAAAAAAACAAGCAATAAAAAAATGATTTGTTTTTGTTTAAAAAGCTCAGAAATCAGTGTGTGTAAAAAAACAGAATAATTAACCAAAATAATTTAATTGAAAGACAAGAGATGGTGAATCAGAAAAATGATGCCTGAGTGTAACTGCAATTTGATTTAGGAGTAAACAGACGAATATTACTCATGCGTATGAAATTTTAAACGTCCTTTGTAAGGATGCTTTGGGTGGGGTTCATCATGAATAAGTGAGTTTGTTGTGGCGGGGAAGGACCACACGCTCAGTGTTGGGGGCTCCCTTTCCTCAGGTACATTGAGTTGGAGGATGATGCAATACGAGCAATCACCATGACAACCATAGATGGTGCCAACTCTGCTTCCCTTAACACAGTTTGTTCTTGCTGTCAGTGTGTTGCTATGCAGACTTCCCATGCGGCCACAGTCTAAAGTCAATGGAGGAGGTGTGAAACCTGTCAAGGTTAAAGGGAGACTGAGTGGGAGGAGTGAAGGGTGGAGGACAGAGAGGAGGTGGGCTCCTCTAAAAGGCTCTGGTTTCCCCACCTCCCCAGTCCCTTATATATTGACAAACAAAATCTAAATTCTTCATGCCTTTTCTGTTTTTTTTTGTAATCAGGACTTGAAGCTATTTTTGCTTCTCTAAGAAACTGCATGAATAAATGATCAGCCTTTGCGTCATTTCCCCATCTAACATAATGTAATGATCTTTCAGCGCGGTGGGAAGTGCACATGCAGCAGGTTTTAAACCTCATTAGGCACTCCTGAAAGGTTATGAACGGCAACAAGGTAAAATACATTAAAGGATCAAGTCCACTGGCCATGTGGTGTCATGGCTAGACAGATATAAGTTGGTCTGACCAGAGAGCAGGATGTCTGACACTCCCGTTTT
Organism: Menidia beryllina; assembly: GCA_013363375.1. Classification (NCBI taxonomy): domain Eukaryota; kingdom Metazoa; phylum Chordata; class Actinopteri; order Atheriniformes; family Atherinopsidae; genus Menidia; species Menidia beryllina. The sequence continues at coordinate 6,129,745 of JABUIW010000010.1, forward strand.
ATCTATCACCTGGTGGTGACAGATAACCGCCAGGTGGTTCTATAAAAACTCTGCTCAAAACAGAGAGCCAAGTGTTCAAATCTTAATTAAATCAAAACTGGATTAAAAATAATAGGCTTACAGAGACACTGAAGAATCTGTTGAACACAATGTAAAGGGAATAAGGAATCAATGACTGATCATCAGGATTCAAACAGTCGTCCCTGGCACGGGCAGTCAAATGTGCACTGCACCAGAGGAATTTGTTTTTTGGGGGCGCGACATGGCTAGAAGGTCTTTGTCTTCTTGGCTTTGTTTTGTTGTTAGAATTCAGGGTGGGGGAAGGGGAATTCTGGGAGGTTACAGGATGTCTCTCAGCTGTCAGGAAGGATTATAGGGTCACCAAAACACACTTTGTGAGGGGAGGGGGGCTTCATGGGGGACCCTTGGCCACTCAGCAAATGAGGTACAAACCCATTTACAGCTGGACTGACAAAACAACATCACACCTCCTGTCCAGCTCAAACCCGACCAGACAAAATTTGAGGATGAATCTATTCCTTTTAAAATGATCCACTGTGGCAGTACTCAACAGTTAATAAATCAACCGCTAGTAGCAAGCTGCCGGGCTTTACACACTGTATAATCTTCTAAGTAAACAACAGAACATGCCATGGAGACTGTCATCCTTTTCTCTCATACAGACTAGCCCGTTTCCATCTAATCAAAAATTTGCATTGAGTTTTAACCCTACAGAGCTTACCATAAGCTCATTATGCGCAATGCAAAAGCTAGATTGAAGAAGAAACATTTTGGTAAATCTGTCTAAAGGAGCATTATTATTCGGTAAATCATTTCGTTTTGATATTTAGGCCAAAGCAAATCATATCACAGCTAACACCAAGAGGAGATAGATGCAACCAGATGCTATTTGTTTGACAAGGAGAGCCCACACGACTCACAGCGGGGGATTAGGGCCATATGGTGGAGGCAAATAGTTTTAAGAGGTAAATAAAAACATGTTTTCACTGAGGGTCACCGAGCAAACCCATGCAGTTTCATAAGTAAACATCACTGAGATAAAGAGACGAGATGAAAAGGCATTAAAGAAATAAAGCCTCCTTCCACAGCATTTCAGAGAGCGAATGAGGTTCTGAAAAACAACTTGTTCAGATGAACATAACACATTACACGTGAATTTCACCACAACAACAGTCCAAACAAAACAGTGTGCGTGGAATTGTGTTTTCTTACCGAGCAAATGGAATGTAAGAGATGCTATACCTGAAAGAAGGAAAAAAGGAGAGAGGCAATTACTGGATATAAGAAAGTTAGATCAAGAGGGCCTATTCACATAAAAGCTGGATGAGTGCCAGGATCCAATAAGAATGTGGGGTTCCCTTTTAAAGAAGAAGTTGTCAATTACCATTTACCATTTGCACATATGGAAATATTTTCTTTGAGCTCAAATTCGAGCCATTTTAAAATATCGTCATGTACAGATTTATTGCTCTGATAATGGACCTGGATGGAACTGGATAAGTGAACAATAGGAATTACTATCTGAAGAACTTCCCATAAAAAAGGAAACCGTGTTGAAATCCTCCATCAGGTGATCTCTGGAGCGTTCTTACCAGAGAAAACATAAGCGTCAATGTGAATTAATTGGATTCCCTTTTGTCTTTGGGAACAATGGAAGTTGGTGGCGGCTTGGTTTGAGCAGCAGATAAATACTCTAAACATGACAGCAATCCACCAGTCAGTCAGCTCCTTTAGCAGAGTTCAAGCTCCAGAATAAGGACAAGCACTCTGCATTTGTCTCATCTGCAAATATGAAACAAAAAGTACAAAAACTTCACAACTATCGCTGGTGTTTTGTTTTGTAATCAAACTTCCTTCTTCCAGCCTGTCTCAGTTTCCGATACGGAAGAGTCACTTCTGATTTCATTACAAGGGCTGAACTTTTTCCCATTTCCCAGAGGACCAGTGGTGACATCTCATCACAAACCACAGAGACATCCGAGGGCCTGAGTGGGAGTGCATCATGCCCCCCGGACTGAGAACGCTTGGGATGTGTGATTTGTGGTAACCATGGCGTTGCATTTTAGAACGCAGGCGGAGCAGAAATGAATGTGCTGAACACAGTACATGTGGAAAAGCAGGTATAAGTGTGATGTGGTCCTGCTCAGTGATGGTCTGACACCATCCAGTTCTGCTTATTTGCATTTCTGTGCAGTCCCACTAATTATTTATGTAGTTCTGGGTAAACATGTTGTAACTCCTTAACGACATGCTCATACACAGCACTGACAGGATTCATTGGTTCAAAGTTAACCACAATGACTGACGATGTTTCAGTACAAAGGAAAAAAACCTCTTAATGAAATATATTCCTTTCTAAAGTGATCAGTTAGCTTGTTATCAGTAAGTCTCAAGAGATGCATTTAAAGACCCATAAATACTTTGTTACATACAACCAGCTGATGACTCATACAACCAGCATTCCGCTGGCAGTAGCTTCATCTCACATGTAAACAAAGCTGCCTTTAATGCCCTCAACTTGCCAAAGAGTCACACACTAATCCTGGCGCTACCTCTTTCTTAACAGGCCAAAGATATACTGACCTACTGTATCACCTGGCAGCCTGCCTACTCAACTTCTTAGAACAAACCTGGCTCAGGCAGCATTTCAGGCAGATGTCACCGTCGGCCCTAGCAAACTACGACATGTGCAAATCTCTGACACTCGTAAGGTATGGCATTTACTCTTAACTGTGAAAGAATAAAAATAAACGTGAATCACTTTGCTTATTTGAATCTGAGAACAGTATCACTCAAAATATTTAAACGATGGTCATTTCAGCCAAATACAGAAATACAGCAGAATAATTTGTTCAACCTGTGACATTTAATACACGTCAAAGCATGTGGAGCAAAGTTGTCTTTTGTAAGAGATGGATAGCATTGTGGATGAGCGAGTGTTATTTGTCTACTGTCCCAGAAGTGAGAATGAGATTAGAGAAGCAGGCCACACTTACCAGGTCATCGCCAAAAACTGCAGAATACAGAAGATGATAGCCAATCCCTTTTTATGCCACTGTGTGATAAGACAATTTATCTTGATTATTTAAGATGCCCCAAGGCAAACACACACACATGACTTGTGTAGTTTTGAAGCAATCTTACCCAAAACACTGCACAAAGTGTTAAGATGAGGCAGAGCTGGTGGAAACAGAAAGAAAACATTTATTTTTTTGTATGGTCGTTGAGCGGCCTCTACTAAATGACATCTGATCAGTGTCAAATGGGAAAATAACATTTCTAATCAGGTGTAAAAAATAACAGTAGAACATTTACCAGCATAACAATGGTGGCTATCAGTCTTGATGGTTCAAACATGCGTTTCAGCTGTTTTAGTGGTCCCATCAGAAAGCAGGTGCTTTAGAGCCAAAAAACAGCAAAAAAGGAACATTAACAGCAGAGTACTTTTCTGTACATTTGGTTATTGCTTCCAGTTCATCATCCATTTAGCCATCACAACCGAGCAGCCATTGCCAGCAACGTCTCTATTATGGAATATAGGATTAGCCCTCACAAAGTGAGTGGTACCTGTAATGTTCCCACATAGAGTCAAACAGTGGGAGTAACATCCGCTCAGTGACCAAATATGGAAGAAGGATAATGAGCTTCAATATTTCACGCCAAACACTATCATGACACATTTAGAGCCTAGTGAGTGCTGTATGTGTGACGTGAAAAAAAGGCTTTCCCAGCTAATGAAGGACACACTTTGAACTGAGTGGGAACAGCGAGTCTGTGAGGTGTCACATCTGTTAGATGAGACACGAGAACTGGTGCGTGTTGACGTAGACTCTTTCTACGACTCATGAGATGGATTTATGCTTGCTTTTTTTAAACTCCAACTGCTTAATGCGGTAGAAAAACTACAGACATAATGCTCACGCTAACTGAGGTGAAAATCTTTTATCTGCTAAGCTGCCCCTCAAAACCACTGATGATGCTTCACTGCCCACCATAGAGCAACATTTTTTTTAAAAAAGGTGCGGACTTTAGATCATCTTTATCAAACATTTTATGGTTTTTAATGCAGACAGTCAGTTTAGCAGCTTTACCATGTTTACATGTATTGGGAAAGTTCAGTAGTGGTAGGACAACTGTTTGTATCTGGTATCAGGTTAAAATACTCAGTCACACATCCTTTTATGGCCCCAATTTGGTCGATATAAACAGGAGGATAAGCCGGCTCCTTCTTTACAGAGGAATTTCTTTGTGATAAAGACAAGATCTGACCTTTCCTTTTTATTCCCCTTTAGTGTGTCACATTAAGTATGTGTTCTGTTACAAATTCAACTATACACATAATTTTATCAAACAAACTGGGTCAAATAAGAATCTTACCTGGAGAGAGCAGCAATATTCCCTAATGTGTAGAAGACGGCGAAAAGTTTTATACCATTGGGAAGGAACAGCAGAGCTGAGCCCTGGAAAAGGCATTAAAATCAGTTAAAAAAAGCTACATAGAATGTCAATTCAAGGGTGAAATACAGGAAAAAGCAGCCAAAGCAAGCAGATCAAATTAATCCCAGACATGAATCCAAATGAAGGCTCAGATAGTTTTTCATAGGAAAATCCAAGAATACCAACAGCTGTCTCATGATTTCGCTGCAACATATCTGGCTCCCTCTAGTGCTAAAAATCATTTTGCTTAAGAACAACAGTTTGGATCCAAGTCAAATGTAATGCACATTTTCTCTGTTTGGAGCAGATTCCCAAAAACCATTAACGTCTCAGTGTGAATATAATAGATATTTCACTATATGAGTAGTCATTTTATGAATTAAGTTTTCTTCATAATTTACGCAGAGAACTCTTATTGCAAATGCACTTTACATGTTTTACATGCATGGATTTTGTTTGCCCGGGTGCTTCTTCAAACTAATGTTGTGTTCTAGCATCAGGGAGGATGATTATGACAGCTTTTAAATGCAGTGATGAGGGTGTGCTGTGCTGTCAGACTGAGACCTCCTCTCATTCAATTAATTGAACATGTGAAATTTAGCGGCTTTTTTTTTAACCTTTTCTTCTAACTTTAAAATAAACAACAAGGAAAGCCTGAACCACAGCTAATAAGGTTTGGGGTATTAGGTTATTTGCATTCTCCACATTACCATGATCATAAAAAAAAAAGACAGAGAGATCATGACAGTGGCAGCAACACTCACGAGGATGGAGCACAGGATGCCTCCAGCAAAGCATATGACAAACCATTTCACCCTGGTGCTGTAGCTGAGCGTGCTGGCATCTAGGACCTGGAGAGAACAATAGGAGGAAGTCAGAGGCCAACTAATGACTTACAGATAGGCTTCAGAAGCTTCCTTCGAAAAAAAATCCCACCATGGTGGCTCGAGCCCAGCCAGTGAAATGTACTAACGACACTAACGCTGGTTTAGTGTGTAAAACCACATGTGAACAAGTCTGCAAAGGACCGTTTACGGCACATAACACAACATTAAAACAACACATTAACTTCAAGCCAGCCCCTTACCTCGTCTCTTCCTCACAATGACAGCGTGCAAAAAGCGTCAACAAATACAATTCATTAACATTAAACACAAACAGAAACTAACAGTTATGTTAAAACAAGGCTGTAAGTAACTAAATACTCTGTTAGCTATTTGCTATGCTTTGAACTTACAGTCAGCATTAACTGTCACTTTGACTCGTTATTCCACGAAAAAGGAACCTCTCCAACATAATTGTTAGTACTGCTAAGTGTCCGGATAAGTCTGTCAGAATGCTAATGCTGATAATACCGAAACATTGAACTTAAGCTAATAAAGCGTATGCCTGAACAGAGAGTTAGCCATGGCAGCTGTCAAACAGTAACGCGCTTACTTGTGCAGTGAGACCTAACTCCTCATTTTCTTCTTGGCCACTTAAGACACGACGAAGTTTGTCCATTTCTAGAAAAAGAAATGCTGTTCAGACTGTTCGGAAGAAAAAAGAAGCGACGTCCAAATATCTATACTGTACTGAAAATTGTTACCGTTTTTTTTCGACAAACGCTGACAAACAGTTGCTGCAAGTGTGGTTTCCTGATTCCCTTTACGACGTGCTGGCGAAAAACTGACTTCTAATCAGTTTAATCGCAATCTGTGTCGACTCGTTGGCTGGAGAGGCAGAACTCAGATCAGCTGTTCACGGTGACTTCACGGAACTTCCTGTCAGCAATTTACTCCTAATAAAAGACGGCACTAAAGTTTCATCATTGCTATAAAAAGCAGACATACTTGAGCGTTGGCCATTCGGTTTAGATAAAGCAATTTAGTGATGTCTTGGTCTCCAATCATAAGGATGTTATTGTTAAATTTACGCCATAGATTTATTGACCTATCCTTAACGGGTGTCTGTAACATTGTCGCCACCTAGTGGGAATGTCTTGACAGACAAACTTCTTCATAAATTGACAGCATGAAGAAAATGAACGTCCAGCTGCATAGCGCCCCCTGCTGTACCGGGTGTGTCCCATCAGGGCTTTTGTAAATCTGGTTCACAAAAACCCAGACATATATTGTCTGATTATTTGTTCCAATACAGTATCTCTCAGAAAGCAAGGGACAGCCGTATAAATCACTGTCTACCTAAGATTCTGGTCCGGTCAAATCGCTCTGTTATATCTTATGAAGCGCTCCACTCCAAAATTGTTATAACCACGGACACAAATTTTTCTTCATCTTTCACCCATGTCTTTCTTTTAGTTAGGCATTGTGTGGGCTTTCTAATTACCTTTGATCCAGACGTGGTCTGGAATCCAACAGAAATGGGTACCTCTGCCTCTTCTTTACGAAGTCAAACTATTCAAAGCAGCAGTAGAATCAGAGCAGTAGAATCAGGGCTTACTCATTGAGACTCCTTCATCCATTGTTGCTCTGAACTTATTTAAACTATGTCTTCTGTATATACAGATATTATGTGTTTAATTATCGGTTAGATCAAAACATCCACACACTTCTGCTCCAACATGGTTACACTCTGGAACTTTAGGCTCAAACTAAACATTTGCACACAGAATTATTATAATTCTGCTTTGTGACCTTGAACCATAGTACCAACATAATTGCTATTACTTTCCTCAAAATTCAGTTGAGTTTATTACACAGGGGGAAAAAAGCATGAGCCGATATAAGGTTTTAGCCAAATTGAATATATTGGAAAAAACATATTCTCTCTCTCTAGGTGTACAGTCTAACTTCTCCTTTATATTTGTATGAATTCCCTCAACAATCGACCTGTAGGTTGTTGCTAAGAATACTCCCCATGATTTAACCTAGAATAATCCAAACTATGCTTGGTTAGTTTTAGTAGCTTATCTGTTGTACCCATGCTATTATTATACATTTTTTAAAATTTCATGTACAATGTGAGCCCCAAAATATCAACAAACATTCAAATAAGAGAGTAACACATTGAAAATGTGTGCTTGTTTTGATGAGCTGATAAGATGCACACATTTAACAATTTTCAAGTGTTAGATTTAAAGAAGTGTTTTGAGTTTCCAGTAGCCATGTAAGTGCAAAGGCCACTATATCATTTAAGAATAGGATATTCTTTCATAATAAAACAATTGTCAAAACATTTTTTTCTTTCAAGGCTGTGTAATTCTGCTTTCCCTTTATCAAGAGTGTGGCTGGCGCCACAAAAGATGCAATTATGAGAAGCTTTAGACTTTGGGTCACAA
>JABUIW010000010.1:6152482-6286837 GCA_013363375.1 Menidia beryllina
GTTTACTTCTTGGATCCACTCGAAATTAAAATTCGAAGCCATTCCTTTTAAATGTATTTAAAAGGTTTAACGTGTTCTCGTTTTATGATATTCTCATAACACTAGATGTGTTTAATTTAGTTTTATTTCTTGGTGCCTGTTCATAGAGTTGCAAAAGCCCACAAAAAGATGTTCCTGTTAATCTAAATCTTTAACAGCAGGTAGCAATGTCAATGACTGTTAAGTTGGAGATGTAGCCAAACTGTCTAGGGGATATCGTCAAAAGAGATTAATTCTCTGCAGTAACTTATTATCTTCGACAATACTCACTCTTAAATCTTGTAAGTTTGGTATTTTATTAAGTGTTTTTACTTTTAGGCCTCTTCATGTTCGTGTATATCTTTTCCAATACAGTAACCATGTGCTTTCTGTTTTCACCACTTCAGTGTCAAAGGTGATGATGGCAATTTAGATTAGAAACAACCTTGTTTATCCGGGACAAAGTACCCACCTTCCTGCATTTTAAAATGACAAGAAAAAAATAGATCCCCTCTTTTGACTGAAGTGTCACAGCATGAGTTGAACTTAATTACTTGTGAAGTGTATGTCAAGTTGGCCTGAGGAGGTTAAAGCACACAGTACCCTCACAAACTACATAGTTACCTCCATCGGAGATCACTGGGACAATTCAGCTGACTCTCGCAAACCTTGAAGGTGGAGAATCTTGATCTCTACTCTGGAAAATCACACAACCTTGAATCTCCTCTGATAAGTCCCTGTAAATATCAAGGATAGCAGTTTCATGATGGTTTCAAATGGCACCAACATCACAGATGAAATCCAGAATCTTTGTGTTTGGTCATTTGTGGATTTACTAAACACATTTCTTTATGTTTTTTTCCATTACTTACCAAACTCTTTTCAAACAGGTAAAACTGGTGCTGAGCGTCCGGCCAAAGGATTTAATGTGTATATATTACATGGTGAAAAATTTCTCTTTTTGTCCTGGGTAGGTTTCCTCATCACCTGACTTTGAAAACAATTTCAAGTCATTTCTTTGAGGGATTGAGAGGAGTTCAGAGGATGTAGGTATCACATAGCCTCCATTAACAAAGATGTAATAGTGCCACTCCTTCAATTAGAGTTAGACTTGAAATAATCCATTAATTGTAATTATAACACATCATAAAACACACTTTTTTCTCACAGCTTTTGTTGCAGTACCTATTCATTCAATTTTACAGGAGCTTAGAATGAAGTGTGGTTTTAGATCACTGAGCTACATTCTGCTTTTCTTTAAATGTTACAGCTTCACTTTAAGTTGCTTTTTCTGTTGAATCCAGTGAGATTGCTCAGAGTGTGACCCTGGAAACCATTGAAGCCTTAGCATTTAACAACCTTCTCAACCTTTCTGAAATGTAAGTGTTTGCTGTTATTTTGTTAATAAATGATAGTCACTGTTACTGCGGCATGGCTTCACTCATGTTTTATATTGTCTTCACAGCTCCATCAAGAACACAAAGAGCCTGGTGCACATTGACAGAAGAGCTTTTAACAACCTACCAAAACTGCACTACTTGTGAGGGAAATTAGAAATAGGCTATGTACAGAAGTTTGAGTATTCAAATCAATGAAAAAAGCACAATGGATGTTGATCTATTGGTCTGAAAGCAGCATTAGTCACTTATGAAATATATTCACAACTAGTTTGATAAATGAAAAGCTTTTTTCCCCTTGGTTTTAGACTAAAAGTACGAATATGCTACAACATTTTTTCTTGCCCTTACAGGAGCATCTCGAATACTGGCATAACAATTTTCCCAGACCTTACATCAATCAATTCACTTGAGTCAGATTTCATCTTGTGAGTATGTCACTTAAAGATGCGGAGTCTTAAATCAGGTTGTTTGCAAATGTCACAAAGTGTGGCTTTGAAACATTCCCTGGCAGTCAACATTCTGCAACAATTCAGTTGGTCCTACGCTGAACAGTACTTCTCTTACAGGGATGTATGTGATAACCTTTATCTGCATGAAGTGCCTCCAAATGCCTTTACTGGGATGACTAAAGGATATGTTACTATGTAAGAGGAGCTGCATTTCCTTTTTCTTTTAGTTTTGCCACTTATGAAAGAAGTAACTTTAAATGTAAATTTTTTCTTTATTTGAACTCACAGGTACCTGTACAACAATGGCATCAGAGAAATACATAATTATGCCTTCAACGGGACAAAGATTGATAAGCTGTATGTTTTATTTTTTTTACAATTAAACATTTTCAGAAAGAAATAGCTTGACACATTTACAAATAATACTCAAACCCTCCCAATATCTTGTGTTTAGGGTATTGAAGAACAATCAAAACCTCAGAGAGATCCACAGAGATGCTTTTAAAGGAGCCACAGGACCAGGAGTCCTGTAGGTTTGATTGTATTCTTCTATCTCAAAAAGTCATATCTTGCTAAATCTTTTCAGTTGGATTCTTTCATATCTTTGTTTTCACAGGGATGTCTCAGCAACCGCATTGACAAAATTGCCATCACAGGGGCTGGAGTCAGTTCTGGTGTTGTCAGCTCAGTCAGCGTATGCTTTAAAAAGTTTGCCTCTGAAGGGACTCAGGAGTCTCAGAGAGGCTCATCTCACCTACAACAGCCATTGCTGCTCGCTGCTGAACCCCCACAGGTGACACTGACTGTCACATTAACAGTATTTTAATAAATTCCTTCTCCCATCACAGGGACTTCAAGAGATTTTATCTCTGCATGGCTGTGGCTACTTCTCAGTCATGTGAAGGAGAAGCATAGGAAGCGTAGGAATAAGAAGATTGCAAATTGGTGTTTCCTCAGTTCAAGAAAAGGTAGCTAATAGGAATCAGGGTTCAACTGAGAAAAAAGTTTCCATTTCATTTGATTGCATGATGAAAAAAATATCCAGTTTGACAGCTAAAGGATTTCATAATATTTGTCTGACCTGAAAATGGGGCCATTGAAATGACATCAAATAAAAGAAGAGTTAAGATTGTACTCAAATAGATACAGTAAAATGATAAATTTAAACTTCAGACAATGAGAAAACTTATTTGCCTTCCGGTTAGTAATCCCAAACAAAAGTCAATATCATTAATAGAATACTTCAACAGTCAAATCTACATATCATTACAAATGAGAAAAGAAAACCCGAGTCCCACAGATGTGGAAAAGAGGCATAGCTTGGGAATACCTGAGACGAGACATGACAGTCTTATCCTTTTACCCGGTTTAAAACATTTTTTACAAGCTGTGGTTTAAAAAGGTATTAACTGTGTAGGGTCCCAAAGGAAGAGATTATCTTTCATTAGGTGATTGCATGTAAAATCTGTTCACTGGTAGTTGGTAGATGTTATTTTCTTTTTTTCTATGCAGAGATTTTCAAATCAGTCCCGCAAGGAAGAATAACTCTGCAGTGTGTGCTGAGGACCATCCATCAGTAAGGTATGGCTTTTGTTGAAGTTGGTACCTAGGCTTCTGGTTGCAGGAACTCATGAAAAGTTTTATGCAGCCCCTTAGATCTGAGTTTATCTTAGGTTATAAACTCTAAGTTCTTATTTCTGTTATTTAGGTAAAAATTTTCTCTCTTTTTTATCTAAAAACAGGCTTCAGCGTGTGATTGGAGGTTCAGCTGATTCGGCTCTTATGGACACAACACCGCTTTTGTCAGAAGCTGACTTTTTTGACGAGGATTACAGTTTTCAACACCTGAATTACTACTATCCAGAACTGGACATTTGTGAGACGCAACCAATAATCTGCACACCGGAGGAAGATGCTTTCAATCCCTGTGAGGACATCGCAGGATTTGGTTTTCTCAGAGTGGCCATCTGGGTCATCAATATTCTGGCCATCGCAGGCAACCTGATGGTGCTCCTGGTTTGCTTTACCAGCCGGAACAAGCTGACGGTGCCTCGCTTCCTCATATGCCACTTGGCTTTTGCTGACCTGTGCATTGGGGTCTACCTCCTGGTGATAGCCACAGTAGACCTACGCACGCGTGGTCACTACAGCCAGCACGCCATTGAATGGCAGACAGGGCCTGGATGTAGTGCTGCAGGCTTCCTGTCTATGTTTGGTGGGGAGCTGTCAGTCTACACCCTCTCCACCCTCACCTTAGAGCGGTGGCACACCATCACCAATGCCCTGCAAGTGGAGCGCCAGCTGGTGCTTACGCAAGCAGCAGGTATAATGGCAGCTGGTTGGCTCATCTGTCTGGGAATGGGCATGTTACCTCTGGTGGGAGTGAGCAGCTACACCAAAGTCAGCATGTGCTTACCCATGGACATAGAGACTCCCCTAGCTCAAGCCTTCATAATTATCGTCCTGCTCCTCAACGTGAGTGCCTTCATCGTTGTATGTGTTTGTTACGTGCTGATCTATCTGGCTATAAAAAACCCTGAGTTACCCGAAAGGAGTGCAGATACCAGGATTGCAAAGCGCATGGCTGTGCTGATCTTCACAGATTTTCTCTGCATGGCACCCATCTCCTTCTTTGCCATCTCTGCCGCCTTCAAGTTCCCGCTCATTACGGTTACCAACGCTAAGATTCTGCTGGTCCTCTTCTTCCCCATCAATTCCTGTGCCAACCCCTTCCTTTATGCTATCTTCACCAAGGCTTTTAGAAAGGACACTTTTCAGCTCTTGACTGCAATGGGCTGCTGCAAAAACAAGGCCAGCATTTATCGTATGAAGGCCTACTGCTCAGAGAAAGCAATAAAAAGCCATGTGGATATCAATAATAAGGGGTCCCACAAACCAGTGAGTCTGGCCACCATCACACATAAGAACTGTCACACAACCAAGGAAGGGGGTCTACACCTAAACCAAGGAGAAATGCAGAACTCTTGATTTGGGACAAAGGGATCTGGGAGGAAAAATGTGCTGAATTTGTAAGAAGTTGTTCAGTTGTAGTCATAGCTATATCATGTTAGGACTGTAAAAGGTCACATCTGCTTTTCATAACCCTTTATCATCCTCACAGAGAAAAAGTTATCCACAACTTTACGCAAAAAATGTATTCAATGAAAAAGAATGATAAGAATCACAGCGGTTCACAAATTGCTGCATTTTAATTTCCAGATGAAAGTCCCTAAATGGAAGTAATGCTATACTATTAATTGTCTTTGGGAATTTTATCTCTAAACCCAGCAAACTTGCACAAACGTCTCAATGAGATATAATGTTGCCACTGAAAAATTTGCTCAATCAAATGAGAGAGGACATTAAAGGGTTAGGAAGGAACAGGAGTGACATGATTTATCACAATGGACTGAAAGTCCTTGAAATCCTTGAAGTGCCCAAAGAACGTCTAAACTGATGCAAACATAACTGAAATCCCCACTTAGCTTTTGAATGGGCTACAACAGAAATGCCTGCGCGGTTTTGTATACGATGTGTTGTATTTATTTTATTCTGGCGGGTCGTGGGGACAAAAAGTAAGAACAGAATTTGACCACGTGGTGGAGGAGTTGGACTCGGGTCCTCTGCAGGCTGCTGATGTGTGACATTATTAGGAAGGTTGAGATGTGTTTATCTGTTATGAAATACAGACAATACGATAAGATCAGACGTTAGGATTCTTTTTTTCTTTTTTGGAGAGGAGTGTGTGTTGAAAACGGGGCTGCTGTTGGGCGGCTAAAGCTTTCCTTGCAGCGTCTCTTGTTATGATGCTGTTCAGGCTGAGATCTGTCCCGCCTCCCTGGGATCCCTCCTGTGACGTACCCAAACAGTAAACTTTTCTCCCCAGTTATGCAGCCTTGTGTCAACAACCTCACACGATCCGTGGAGAAGTCGCAGAAGTGGGACTGTTTCGAAGCAGCCTGCGCACATTTCTCAGGCTTTCGGACTCCGGTGGGGGACAGAAAACAGCGAGTGACGTGTCCACATTGGGACAGGTCTCGCCAAAGATGTCAAACTCTTGCTGGCTTGGAGTTTTTCTCCCGGCAATAACTGTTGCCATTCTTGTTGGAAGTTCGGTCAGTGGTGAGTAGAGTATTTTCTTTAGGGGCTCATGTTTTCCCGATCTTCCTTCGTGCCCTTTAAAGTTGGGTCTCTCCTCAGTTTAGCGGCTCTGCGCACGACAGCCTGCGTCAGGGATCGCTTACAAACCCCGTTTTTTTTTTTTACTGTTGGAAGACTTAATTTGGTGGAACTGATTAGACTTTGTCTGTAAATGATAGCATCAACCCGACTTTATTTACATGACTACTTTCATAGGCTCCAGAGGCTCAAAGGGGTTCAAAGATCGCAGATAAGCTCAAACTGTGCCAGCACATGTGTGTATAGGAGTGCTAAAATGAGTAAAATAGACTGAAGCTCCCCACAGATTTTGTTTTAAACCTGGAAATTTTAAAGTGATTTAAAAAGTAGACTGCTATTTGTGTCATATGTGCGGCTGATGTTTACTAAAGCCCCATCTGGATCAGTTTGTGGGGAAATCTCACATTTTACATCACAACCACACACTTTATATTTGAAAAAAGCAGTTATTGGAACATTTTCAAATGTTCTGTGGGTGCATATTGGCTTATATTGGTTTGATTGGAGTATGTTTTGTGCATTTTTGACAAAACAGAATATAAAAACCTAGTATACAATTGATTCCCTACTAGGCCTCCATTCTAAAATATCATTTTCTGAATAAAAAAAAATAGACTAGGTTCTTGCTCAGTTAAGTTTGTTTAAGATTTAAGAATTTCAAAGCATTCCTATCAGATTTTTCATTGTGAGTTGTTTAGCTTTAGTTTTCTTTTCCACTGAGCATCCCACTGATGTTGCTTTTCATTTGGTTACAACTTAACTTTTCTCTCTGGGAACAGCTCAACATTCCGGTAGCCTCTTTCCTCGTCCAAGGAGGACCTCAGAGCCAGTTGTGATTCCACGCCACGTTTCTCCACATTATCTGAGCAGAGACGAGCTCAGACGGCTACGCTTCAAGCCCACTATTCGCTCCATCCAGCTGTCAGAGGGTCATGAGGCTAAATTCAACTGCTCCATCGATATCCCCGATGCCCGGCTGGACCCCTCCATCACCTGGAAGAAAAACGGCGAGGACCTGCCCACAAACATTCATGTCGTGATCAATGAGCTCAGGACCATTGGGGATGGGGTCACGACTCTCCTCTCGACTGTTATGTATGTAACACTTTTCTATGTGATGTGAAAACAAAGAAGAAGAACACACATAGTGATGTGCTTTAATGTTTGATATTGCAGCATCGATCAGGTGCAGAGAATGGATGCTGGAGAGTATCGTTGCACTCTGAGTATAGGTAACGAGATGAAACAGTCCCAGCCGGTCGTTCTAGACGTTGAAGGTGAGTTTCAGGGAGACGATAGCATGGGAGGCTTCTCCACGTACGTTTTAATCCTATTTTGTAATTTTCTATCATCTATCCCCAGGTCTGCCAACATTTACTCAGCACCCAGAGGATGTGAATGTTACAAGAGACACACCTTTCACCCTATCCTGCACGGCAGAAGGACCTCCAGGACCTGTTCAGATCCGCTGGCTCCGGGATGGAGTACATGATAGTGATTTGCATAACTCACCAAGCAGCTTTTCTGTGTCAGGTAAGTTCTTTACCAGAAAGTCTGGTCTTTGCTGTCTCTTTCATTTCGTGGACACGACACATTTCACAGTTATCTCCCCCATTAAAGTTCCATTCCCTGTCTGTTCCTGTTGATTGTTAAAAAGGGCTGAAGGGGGGTGTAATTTCTTTCTGTTCTTTTCACACATTGTATAATGAATGATCATAATGTAACTGTAAAAGTCACAGTGAAACAGTCAAAAAGGAAGCTGAGGATGAACTTTGTGGTTTATCACATTTTTCCTCTATTTCCCTAGTTACTGGAAAAGCCAAAGATTTTTTCCATTAAGTTTTTCTAACACTGAAGTAAAAAGATTTATTTATCCATTTACTTTTTTAAGAGAAGAAAATTCTAGGGGTCATGTAATGAAAATAGCAACTAATGAGACCAATAGTTATTTTAATTCTGTCTTTCTGTCTTCTACCAGTAACAAAAAAGTTAAACATTGATGAACGGAAAAGATGTTCACATCGTTGCTGGTAACAAAGCGTGGTGTTTGTCTGTCTCAGTGGTTTCTATTCTGCCTCAGCTCTGCTGCCTCAGCGTCCGTACCTTGCTTACTTCAGTAAGTTTTGTCATCATGTCGCACTGCTGAATGGTGTTGCACAGCAGTCATTCATGCATAGTCAGTT
The DNA here is from genome assembly GCA_013363375.1 of Menidia beryllina. Taxonomy (NCBI): domain Eukaryota; kingdom Metazoa; phylum Chordata; class Actinopteri; order Atheriniformes; family Atherinopsidae; genus Menidia; species Menidia beryllina. Next base: position 6,160,712 of record JABUIW010000010.1, read on the forward strand.
CTTTTTGTTGCACTGTTCAACCAGATGCTCAGTGAATGCAAGAAAGGAAATAAAAAAACTTGTAAAAAACGAGACACATTTCCAAAAGAATGATGGCATTGATGTTGAAAGTCATAACCTTAGGGCAACAGAAACTTTTTTATGGACTATGTGAGCTATGTGTTCATTAGTAAGTTTAAGAACTACCATATGCAAGATGTTGTTGTTTCTAAGTAGCTTGAAGCAAGCCAAGCTGTTTTAACTCATAGTAACAAACCAGAAAGGCAAAAAGGCTACAAAATATGTTTATGCTTTTAAAAGAATAACTACATAAAGTGGCTCTGGAACCCTTTTATGATTTGTTAAAATGTCCTGAAAGAGATATTTATTATTTCTCCAGTTGCTGCTTAATATCATGCTATTGCCAACCAAGTGGGAAAGGTAAGTTAACACAGTGTTATCCAAAGTGTAAACCCCCTGAAGTTAATGTCAGCATTATGTAAGCATTAAAAATAGGCACGTGCCAAAATGCTTATCGATAACAGTGGATAGACACAATGGAAAAGTCATTGTTCAGAGTAATTGCTGTGGACAGGATCTTGGACAGGATCTCCTAATGCATTCAGTGAAGCTGACGGAACCTCCATATGACATACACTATATTGCCAAAAGTATTTGCTCACCCATCCAAATTATCGGAATCAGGTGTTCCAATCACTTCCATGGCCACAGGTGTATAAATTCAAGCACCTAGGCATGCAGACTGTTTTTACAAACATTTGTGAAAGAATGGGTCGCTCTCAGGAGCTCAGTGAATTCCAGCGTGGAACTGTGATAGGATGCCACCTGTGCAACAAATCCAGTCGTGAAATTTCCTCGCTCCTAAATATTCCACAGTCAACTGTCAGCTGTATTATAAGAAAATGGAAGTGTTTGGGAACGACAGCAACTCAGCCACGAAGTGGTAGGCCACGTAAACTGACGGAGCGGGGTCAGCGGATGCTGACGCGCATAGTGCGAAGAGGTCGCCAACTTTCTGCAGAGTCAATCACTACAGACCTCCAAACTTCATGTGGCCTTCAGATTAGCTCAAGAACAGTGCGCAGAGAGCTTCATGGAATGGGTTTCCATGGTCGAGCAGCTGCATCCAAGCCATACATCACCAAGTGCAATGCAAAGCGTCGGATGCGGTGGTGTAAAGCACGCCGCCACTGGACTCTAGAGCAGTGGAGACGCGTTCTCTGGAGTGACGAATCGCGCTTCTCCATCTGGCAATCTGATGGACGGGTCTGGGTTTGGCGGTTGCCAGGAGAACGGTACTTGTCTGACTGCATTGTGCCAAGTGTAAAGTTTGGTGGAGGGGGGATTATGGTGTGGGGTTGTTTTTCAGGAGCTGGGCTTGGCCCCTTAGTTCCAGTGAAAGGAACTCTGAATGCTTCAGCATACCAAGACATTTTGGACAATTCCATGCTCCCAACTTTGTGGGAACAGTTTGGAGCTGGCCCCTTCCTCTTCCAACATGACTGTGCACCAGTGCACAAAGCAAGGTCCATAAAGACATGGATGACAGAGTCTGGTGTGGATGAACTTGACTGGCATGCACAGAGTCCTGACCTCAACCCGATAGAAAACCTTTGGGATGAATTAGAGCGGAGACTGAGAGCCAGGCCTTCTCGTCCAACATCAGTGTGCGACCTCACAAATGCGCTTCTGGAAGAATGGTCAAAAATTCCCATAAACACACTCCTAAACCTTGTGGACAGCCTTCCCAGAAGAGTTGAAGCTGTTCTAGCTGCAAAGGGTGGACCGACGTCATATTGAACCCTATGGATTAGGAACGGGATGTCACTTAAGCTCATATGTGAGTCAAGGCAGGTGAGCAAATACTTTTGGCAATATAGTGTATATGAGACTGCACCAAGGGATGGAAAAGTGTAGCACAGGCTACAGAGATGAGCAGTGATGCTATTTTTGTAATATGTCTTTAAATGATCTCTCTTTACAAGCTAGAAAATACCCCAATGTCGTATATGATGGCAGCCATGTTTCTAACTTCACTGGGATTACTGACATGCAGGGTTGCTCCTGATATTTGTTTGACTGCATTTGTTTTTTGTAAATGCTTTTTTTTTCTTGCTTAGACAGCTCTCTTCAGGTATGCAAACATTTATTATAGGAAGTATGACTTCTGCTCTGGGTGCTCTAACCCTTCATTTGGAGCTTGCTGCAGGCTAAGCATTCTTCCTAAAGCCAGTGAGTGGCCCAGTGAGCGGCAATGCAGTTTGAAACTGAGGGGGTTAAAGGTTCAGAGCTGCGCTTTGGTCCAGCATGTGCAAGGACCCTGGTGGTGAGGGGATCGGGGGGGGGGGGGCTGCACAGGGAGTCTGTTCGGGGGTTGGATCTGCACACAAAGGCTTTATTCACAGCACGGGCCATTACCCAGCAGGGAGGGCTGAGCACAGGCCGGCAGGGTAGAGGCAGAGCTCTGTGCTGGACCAAATATTGGCATAACACAGAAGTGAGAACCCACTTCTCTGCATGCTCAACTCATGTGTAGTGGGAGTCTTTATGGCCCCACGTAAAGAAAAGACATGTGATATTGGGTTTTGTTGTTGCCTTATCTTCTGTAGTTTTAATCACATTTTCAAATGCTGGAAAGGGAATTCTTTAAGTAACAGAAATGGTTAGTAGTACTCAGTTCGAGGTGTGGGATTCTTTAACGTACAGCATGTTTTTCTCAAATGTCTAAAGTGAAGTCTGCTAGGCTTCTTTTGGTCTCGGAGATATTTTGCCTCGCATTCAAGTGGCTACCTCAGTTCTAAACCAGCCTTCCAAGGCTTGAAACTATTCCTCATTTGCACTTCAAGAGTTGAGAAGGTCACAAGCGTACCCACCTAACAAAAAGTTGTTTGACCTGGCACAAGGCTCAACAGATGAAAGCCAGTTCTTCTGTTCTCCAAACCAGTTTCACAAAAACAGTTTCAATTGAACCACTTAAAGATCATCTGACTAATGTTGTACATACAGGACAGTGCAGCAAGTAGCTTAACAAAGATCCAGCTCCTCAAGATGAAGATGAAGCAGCCCTGCATCTAAAATAAGGTTTTCCCATATGTGGATGGACAAAGTGATAGATAGATAAATAGTGAATCCAAACAGGGAACACATCTTTAGAGATAGCATGTTGGTTTTTGTCACCACACATAAACAACATATAGCATAGATTGAATTAGTTTGCCATGCTTAGATGTCCAATTTTGACATGAAAAACAAAGGAACTCTTAGAGCACGAAAGTCCCCGAGATTTGAAATGTTGCTTCCTTGTTCTGTAAACTGCACAGTTTGTGGCTAAATCTGTTCCCTGAATAGAATGAAAAAAGCTTTTTGGAAGCTGGACAAACCCCAAACCTTATAATTGGAGGGTGCTGGACTCACATAGCAGGACTTCCAGATTGTGTATGTTGGTTGCTCCAGTCGGTGTAGAACTCAGTCCCAGTTTCCATATTACTGGCCAACCTATTCCATTTTTTTTGTTCTACTTCCTTCCCACTACATGAAACAAAAGCAGAAATGACAGTTGTTGACCTTGATCAGTTTCCCCTTTCAGAAAATAACTTGACTTTAAGATGATATTGATTTTTATTGGGCCAAGATCTGCCACACGAGGAAATCCACTCATTATTTCTTCCAAAAGTGTTGCAAATTAGAAAAAAAATTATTCTCAATTTCTCTTTAAGTCAGTTTGTTTTGTCCCACGGACTGTATCTGCTACTGTTTTAATGTTGCAAAGTTTAAGTTTAAGCAGTAGCCACATGGAGTAGTCAACAACTTGTACACAGCAATGTTGATAAGGAAGGAGTTGAGAGTTCGTTCACTCAGTATGAGGGAATATTGTCTCAAAGTGGATTTCTTGACTTGATTCCAAGAGTGGTTTAGCCATCTGTTTGCCATGAGTTTAAACTGAGGCAAGTGGTAATTACATTTGCACCTGTTGTCTGATGTTGGATTTGCACAGTTCTCTTCATTTTGTAGTTTTGATTATATGTTTTAATTGTAAAGTAACCCATATAGTTGATGATTCATTCTAATTTCTAAAAAGGGTCTTGTCTATGTGATAATATTCCACTTAACACAAACAAAACTTCCTGAGTCATTTCCAGTCATCTCTCACGGGCTGTTTTGCGATAAGCTTTGTGGAAAGGTTTCCGAGATGGAGACGCTGGAAAACAGAGCACAAAAGGGACATTATGTCACAGATGTCTCGGTCCTACTCTAGCTTGGCTGATCTCTGATCTGGGGCTGTTGAAAGAAGGAAATTGTTTGTTCAGGAAAAGAGGCCCGGAAAAAGGATTGTTACTACAGTGCATCATATTGCAGAGGCTCAATTTGAGCTTACTGCATGAGGCACAGTAGTCAGAACTTTTCAGGTGTAATGAAAGGGTGAGTCATGTGTTTTTTCCATGATCTTCAGGACGTCTGAGCTTTACCTCTTTGTTGAGGCTGACGTGGCTCTTCTTGGTCAAAATCAAAATCACCTTTGGCACAGAGAGAAATCTGTTTCTTTGGGCATAATTCAGACAATGTTTCTTTTTGGATTGTAGGGTTTCGCAGAGTACTGCAGTGAAATAGCGCCTAGATCCAGCTTTGCATGTGCTACTTTATCAAGCCAATGCTTCATTTGTAGGTGTGGACAAATACACCCGGTTCAGCTGTGAGGCTCTCAACAGGAAAGGTGTCACCACATCAAGAGAGGCAAATGTCAACATCAAAGGTAAAAAAAAACACCTTTTTTTGTCTTGCAGCTGCAACTTTGGGATGATTAAAAAATGTTTTTATGATGTTTGAAGTTCTTCCCAGTCCCATGTCCGCTGTTACCGTAACTGAGAGGCAGGCCAATAAGTTGATGTTGAAATGGACTCCTGGACATGACGGCTTCTCTCCACTGACGAGGTGCCACATCAGGGTAAGTCCATTTCTGAACTTTCAAGGCTACTGTTCCATGGCTTCAGATCAATCACCTGCCCTTTGCTTCTTTTAAGGTTAAAGAGGTGAGTCAGAGGAAAGGGGAAGTGATGACCACCAGACTCGTCAACGTCACAGTGCCACCTTTCAATTGTGAAGTCCCTGGGCTGAAGGCCATGACGTGGTACAACATGAGTGTTTCCTGTAGCAACGAGGTGGGGGCCTCTGTTGTCTCCATGTGGATCCAGAGCAACACCACTGAAGGAGGTGTGTCAATATCTAACCAGTATTGGGAGTGTTTTCAGAAATATTTTGGCAGTTGCAACAGATTCATGACTGAGATGGGAAAACAAGACAAAAACATATCCATTACAGTTAAGATTGGCAAATGTTGAGCCTGCATTTGATTTATGACCTTGTGTTTGCTTCACAAAGCCTCTGTGTTATGTCTTTGCCTCATTATCTCATTGTTCTTGTTTAGTTTTCAGTATTGCAGCAGTATGTAATTAACCAACTGCTTTCCCATGCAAAATGTGCATCATGTAAGCTTTCTTGTGAGAGCCAAGTGTAATAACTGGAATTTTAAAACTCGTACAAATATTGTACATGCTCTGCTCACTGAAATTCCTTATTCTAGAAAAATGTGGTGTTCACGGAATCATTTGTTTTCTTGATGGGTCATTCAGGAAATGGGAGTGGCTTCATAGAAAACACAAAGTCCATTCTGGGTGGAGACGCTCTTAGTTTCCTTCCTATACCCACCACAGGGGATATATTGAAGCATTTGATACACTTTTTCAGGAAGTGACCACATTCCAAACTGTAATCAAAGATTTAAATTAAATCTGTCTTTTCTTTTGAGTTCAGTTTTGTGACTTTTTCATGAGTGTCACTAAAGACTTACTCCTTGTTTCTTTGTTTATTATCATGTTCACAGTCCCATCAGTTTACCCCCAAAATGTGACTGTCCAGCTGAATGAATCAGGGCTGGTGATCAAATGGAAGCCTCCACCAGATGATAAATTAAATGGCATCCTGCGTGGTTACGATGTTATTGTGAGACGGGGTTCAGATCACAAAAAGGTGAGCCTGTGCGCTGTGGTGTGAACACAGATGAAGCTATGTTGATGTGTCATTCTGGATGCTTCATCAACACATTCCCGTAGAGAGCATTCAAAGCACCATGTCCAAGGAAAGTTAGTCAGCCACAGCAGCGTATAGTAGAAGTGTATACTAAATACATTCTGAAATGATTTTTTTTTTAATAGTAATAATTCAGTGGCATCAAATTCACAGTGCATTGATGTACGTGAATGGGCATATTCATCCTTCTCTGTCAGCAGTAAGGCACAATAGTAGGTTTCCTGTTTGCCCGTTATATGCTGTAGTTAAAGGAAGCTGCTGGTGTGAAACTGGTCATTAGAAGTTTTCTCCATTTTGCACATGGGCATGAGTCACTGAAGTGAATGGAATGTGAATACAATGGATTGTGTACCTTAGACCCAAATATCCTAAGTGTCCAGTCAGTTAGGGATGTCTTTACAATGGGGGTGACTGGAAATATGAGGGATAGTCCATTCCTTAAATTCACATGCTTTTATGAATTTTTTTGAGAAGTTCAGATAAAAAATCAGTTATTGTACATGATATATTAAGATTAGTTTTATATTTAAAGTCATGGGATTGTTGTTTTAACTATGACTTTCATCCCCAAAAGACAACCACATTATGTCCTGTGTCAAATGTCCTGTGCGCTATCTATCATGGGTTCAGCATCTTTGTCAGCACTTTGTTAAAGCAAAGCAGCCCCTGATTGTGTCTTATGTGATTGTGAAATACAGGGTCATGTCTGTCACATGTCCCTTCACATCCAGCACATGGACTTGTTCAGAAAGTATGTGTCCTTCCCTTTTTTTTGGGTTTCATTATGTACAATTATCCTCTGTATTTACTGTATTTAGTCAACTATGATTTCCCAGATAGGGAAGAGCTATAGTGGAAGTCCCTCTAAAACATAATCTTTATCTGGCCATTAATGTTTTTTTTAAATTAATTTGTTGTATTTAATTAAATGGAAAGAAAGATACATAATAGAGGAATCAGAAAGTTGTTGAGCTTTCTTTTTGTCCAACAAATGCACAATATTTTTCTCAATATGTTTTTTCCACCAGACATTACCTACATAGTACTTTAGAATTCAGTTTACAATGTTTTTTCATGTCACAGGCTTTTTCCCACACAAAGATAATGATTAAGCTGAACATAAATCCTCTCTGTTGTTGTCTGGTTTTTCAGGTCCACACTGATTCCACCACATTACTGGTAGCTTTGAAGGAATTCAACACAACCTACAGCGTGGAGGTGGCTGCATGCACACAGGCAGGGAGCGGCATGGTCAGCCCACGAGTCTGGTTCTTTGTGCCAGAGGACAGTAAGCTGCTCTTTTGTTTTACCTCTCATCTCGTGATCTGTGAGCTGTTAACCTTATGAACTGGTTAGGATATAATCATGTGAAAAGAAAGTATTACATAATTTAAATCTAAGGTTTCAGGGTTCACATCAGCACTGATGGCTTAAACTAGCTGCAGTGGTGAAGAGCTGAATATTTTGGGGTGTTTCACAACCTCAGGATGTGGTCACCCTGCAGTCATTGAAAGGACCATATCTGGCCATCTGTCTGATAGACAACGCTTGAATGAAACTGGGTCAGTTGAGCTGCTTCATTTGAAATCACTGGGACCGTGAAAAATGTCATACAAATAATATTGGTGCCAAAGGTCATTTGACAAGCTTTTAAGTTATGTAGTACATTTAGCCGTTTTTTCCAGTTTTTCTTAAATTCATAATAAAATTGTGGATTATATGTGGTTCATCTCAGACTGTGTACACCTATTCTGAAAACCTGGTAAGGACCAAATGATTTTTAATATAATGTTCACTACTAAGTGATGCAGTTTTCCATGTTTATGTTTTAGAAGATTTAACATAAAAACATTTTTTTGGTCATGTTCAGTGTGTTTTGATTTTCATTAATTGTTGGGTAGCACGTTTGGCAAAATGAAAAAAATCTGTTCTTCTTCAGCCACTCGTGCATACTGGGATCATAAATAAACATAGATTAAGGGTGAAACATGGAACATATTTCATAGTTATATCACGGCAACATTCATTTTGTGCTAAAAACGTAACAAACTTATGTAATTAAATTTGCATAACTTATTCTAAGCATATGATTGATGTCTTAACTTGTGGAATACTTTCTTTTATTATTCTGCCCTCATGTTTCAGAATCAGCGGTCACCCCTTCGTCCAGTCCAGACTTCGGGGTTACATACTCTGTCTCGGTTGTGCTGGCTGTGGCGTGTGCCATCTGTCTTGTGTTTCTTATCTTCTTGGGGATGCTGTGTTTACGCAACAGGACTTCCTACTCTTGTTTTGGGTATGCTTACAATTACCAGCTAAATGCCAGCGATGCTCCATTTACCTTTGAAGTGATCATAAGTCTGTGTATTGGTAGCCCAGCCATCTTTACCGTGATATAAATGCAAGAAAGATGTGGTGGTGAGGCTCTGACTGTAAGCTTGTTAAATGTAGTTTGCCTCAGAAGTTGGACTTTTAAAAATAAAAACATCCAGCTTCAGTCAATAAACAGTCTTTTCTTCCTCTTACTCATTGCCATCTACACTGGAATCTGGTAATATCTGTGCAGCTGTTATTTCTTTATTACGGAGGCTGTGACTCATCTGGAATGTGTCACAGGCTGCTGCAGAGATTTTTAAAAACAGCTTATGACATAATCAAAGCCAGGATCCACAGAAAAAGTTTTCCTTCCACCTATTTGACCTCTCTGGCCATCTCTTTCATTGGAAATCTACTTTAGTGTGTATTTTTTTCTTTTTTTAACTACTCTCCAAATGCCATTAGTAAAACATTTTTTCCCTTTTCCTTGTCTCCCCCTACAGCCAGGAGTTTGGAGGTGGAGAAAAGCCTGTCATCCAGTACTCAAACCAGAGGTCCTACAATCGATCAGCAGTGGCGATAACACGTACGTACATAAATATAATCTGGGGTCGAATTGCATCCATATTAAATATTGGTATATTTTTGGAATAAATTGCTGCCGCTCTTTTCTGCAGTTGGAAACCTCGGTGTAAGCGACGAACTCCAAACAAAACTTCAGGATGTGATGATCATGAGGAACTTGCTGACAATTGGGAAAGTTCTTGGAGAGGGTGAGAAAGCGGTCTCTCTTCTGTCACTCACATTTACTGCAATTTTTAAACAAAACACACATTGCTAAATGTCTGGTTTTATTTGTCACCAGGTGAATTTGGCTCAGTGGTCGAAGGACATTTAAAACAACTTGATGGTTTTACAGAGAAAGTTGCTGTGAAGACAATGAAATGTGAGATTTGTGCTTTTGCGTGACATAGTCATAACCTTCAAAACAAATAGGACAAATGTATAACTTTCTTATTCAACAGTGGAACACTTCTCTCAAAGGGAGATCGAAGAGTTCCTCAACGAAGCCGCCTGCATGAAAGATTTTGATCATCCTAATGTCATCAAACTCCTTGGTAAGATAAACTAACAGTTCACAGGTCAGTGCTCTCTTTTCATTGACTCATTATTTGTCTGATGTGTCTTGTCCTCTTTAGGTGTGTGCTTAGAAACTGGCTCTGGACATTTTCCAAAACCCATGGTCATCCTCCCTTTTATGAAGTATGGAGATTTACACAGCTTCCTGCTGCGCACGCGTATGGGAGAGAGTCCGATGGTAAGCTGTCTGCCTCGTCTTACTGTAGTTATATTAGAGATTGAATCGATATATTTCAACTGTATTGTGCTTTGTGTGTTTTGGTTTTACACAGTTCCTACCCACTCAGACACTCCTGAAATTCATGGTTGATATCGCTTTAGGAATGGAGTATCTCAGTGGTCGTAACTTTCTGCATCGTGACCTGGCAGCACGCAACTGCATGTAGGCTGCTTTATTTTTGGGCTTTATTTGCTCCCTACGTTTATAGAATATGTTTTATTAGTAAATAGGTTTATCTGGTATATTTTTCCTTTTTTGCCATTCAATTGTTTTTCTTACAGGTTGCGTGATGACATGACAGTTTGTGTGGCAGACTTTGGGTTATCTAAGAAGATCTATAGTGGGGATTACTACAGGCAGGGCAGAATAGCCAAAATGCCTGTAAAATGGATTGCTGTGGAAAGTCTGGCAGACAGAGTTTTTACTGTAAAGAGTGATGTGGTAAGTACAAACTGCACATTTTCCTGAATAAAAAGTCCCTGAAATACCCTGATCCCTATGTGAAAGAAGAATTGACTCCTTGTGTATACTCTCTGTTTCTCTTATTGTTTCCATTCAACCGCTTCCTTTAAACATTGTTTTAGCTCTTCTTTTATTTTTTTTACATTAAAGGTATAATTTATTAAGGTTTAATAGGTTTGAGGCTTTTGACCTTCTGCTGTATCTTTACTATGATTCTCCTCTAAAAGTTAGAGTAAATCCATTACCTTTACGTTTTAGGTTTAAACAAATTTTTACTATGCGTTTTTGGCAGAAAAGAAGGTAATCATGCAGCATCCTTCAAAATGTCGTTTTTTTAGTATTGTATTTCAACTGAAAATAAATCTGAAAAAGAAAGTAAACAACAAGAAACCACCATTTATCCTTTTGATTATTCATGACACTCCTATTCCTTTGATTATATTCATATTTGCTGCAAGTCTTTTGCATTAAACTATAGAAAACACAATCTTCTTATTTTGTATGATGTAGTGGGCGTTTGGCATTACCATGTGGGAAATTGCTACTCGAGGCATGACGCCATACCCTGGGGTACAAAACCATGAGATTTATGACCACCTTGTTGAAGGCCACAGACTGAAACAACCGCCAGACTGCTTGGATGAACTGTGAGTTTTCCTTCTTCATAACATGAATATTGAATTGGTATACAATTAGATAATATATTAGGCCAATACTTAAAGTTGTGGGATGTCACAAAGGCAAGTCGTGTATGATGTTATTTCATGGGTTACCTGATAATATGCAGGTGTACAATAATAACAGTGATGCCTTTGTTATGCCGAGAGTGACTTTTAATATTAGTTATGCAGCTCTTATGACGAAGTATCAGTGTAGTCCCTTCAAATTTTACTTATGACTTTTTATTTCTTCAAAAGATAAATAAATCATGTATTGTTGTTGAAATACGCTGGAATTAAAACTTTAAACATAGAAGTCATAAAGATTTTACATGTAGTTACTTAGCTAAAAATCCATCCATCCATCCATCCATCCATTATCAATGCCGCTTATTCCCTCATGGGGTCGCGGGGGGAACTGGAGCCTATCCCAGTGGTCAACGGGCGAGAGGCAGGGTACACCCTGGACAGTCCGCCAGTCCATCGCAGGGCCACACACAGGACATACAAGGACAAATCACCACTCACACACACATTCACTCCTAAGGGCAATTTCCCCAATCGCCAATCAGCCTAACATGCAGGTTTTTGGACTGTGGGAGGAAGCCGGAGAACCCGGAGAGAACCCACGCAGACACAGGGAGAACATGCAAACTCCACCCAGAAGGGTCCTGGTTCCCCCGGGATTCGAACCCAGATCCCTCTTGCTGGGAGGCGACAGTGCTAACCACCACACCACCGTGCCGCCCTACTTAGCTAAAAATATACATTTAAACTTAAGAGAACATTTATTCTCAAATTTACTACGATTAGAAATTAAGCAGTGGTGGAATGAGCACTTAGAGCTTTGGTTCCACTTTTCAACAAGCTGGTACATAGCCCTTTCTCTCTTTCGTACCAAAATACTAATAGAAAACAACTGCCTTTTTCACTTCTCACAATTTTCCACTCCAGCTGTCTATAAGATATTTTTAAAAAACCTTACACACTTGCTCATACCTGATATTTCCTCAAAGAAGAAAAGTGTTGGTTTCATAGCAAAACAGAAAATATTTGTATCCTCTATCGCATCTTTGCAGGTATGAGATCATGTTCAGCTGCTGGAGAGCCGATCCGGTGGACCGACCCTTGTTTCCCCAGCTGCGGGAAATGTTGGAAAAGCTTGCTGAGAAGCTTCCAGAGAGTTCCAGCAGAGAGGACATTATTTATATTAACACCAGCTTTCCCGAAGAGGACCCTGATGGGATGGCCCTTGATGCAGAACAGCAAGCATTGACCTCTTTCCCCTCCTGCAGCCATCACGCTGCGGAAAACACAGTAGTTACTGCCGACGTTCATGGGCGCCTGGAGGATGAAGATGATCAGGGCAGTGATCGTTACGTGGTGGTTATCTCCACTAATTCTTCTGTCAGATCTCCTACAATGGACACTCCTCTTTTGTCAGGGCATTCGTCAAGTCAAGCGAATGGCGATATGGTTACAGATGTCACGATAATGGACCACAGCACAAGCAACACTTCGTTACTGCTATAACATGCCATTCCTATCCATTAGGACAGAACTGTGACAAAACTCTCACCTATATTCCTCAGTACTAACGGTTTTGCCTTGTTGGACTGGGGGCACCTTCCTCTGTCCTCTTGTGGATGTTTTGTTGAATTGTATATATGCAGATTTCACTTTATATGGCCAGCTTACATTTCATTGTTGGAAATGTTTATTGGGTGTCGATATTAAACATTGTAATGCAAATGTTCCATAAGCTTCAGAAACACTGAGCTGTGAAAGCATTTATTACTTGGAATTCTTTGTTGTGATGTAAATATAGATATGTACAGGGCATTTATAAAATTGTGTTGTTAAAATAAAAGTTGACTCCCTGAATCCTGAATTATATTAGGAAATGGGGGTTCTTTGATCTGTTACTATTACAATTAATGGAGGTTTGGGAAGGGGAAACGACTCAAGTCCTCCACTTAAATGGAAGATAAAGCCAGCAGTGTATTAACAGAAGAGTATTAAACTCTTACATGGAGATATATAAATGGAATATATGTACATTAATGCAGTAAATGGTATTGTGCAATATCGAAAAAATAAATGTTGTGTTTACGTCAATATATGTCTCTATAGTATGACTCCCAGTCTTATAGTTATTTAAGATTTCTAATAATGATGGATCCAAAGCAGCAATTCAACAAAGTATACCTTGTGCTGTGCAATGGCCCACAGATCCAGGTCAGGACGGCGAATTCTATCAGTTCTTGGCTTGTGTCCTCCATTATTTTCCAGGACTGGTTTTGTCCATCTTGGTCAACCTGAGCTTCAGGGGAAAGTTATGTTGTGTTTGTTTTGATTCACTAACAAACACAGTTAGGGCACTTGAGTTGGCCTGTTTGTGTGATGGAGAACCTATGGTTGTTTTCTTGCTATCTGGAGTTGTAGCAAGGTCTTTTGGCATTTAGTTATGCCTTAGGTAAATGAGGCTTACTCTTCACCCAAATAGGATGCACTGGAGTTTAGCTGATAGGGCAGGTAGGACATCATCGCTGGCTCGAATGAATAAACTTATCCTGGTCATCTCCATCACTCGTGCCCTTCCAGCTGATACTCTTTCTTTCAATGGTCTCCCACTCAACCATTGACATTGAGAGGTAATTTTGAATTACACAAAAATGTTACATTTAGGTTACTAGAAGTCAATAAATACAAATAATGCAGTTCTTGCAAAGAATGTAGTCAAGTAATGTTAAAACTCTATATGTTTGTTATGAAAATGATACAGGTAAGTGTAATTTCCTGTCAATTTCATTTTTGTTTCCAGTATTAGACGCTTATTAAAGGCCGTAGGCAAATTCCTTTCAGTTTTTATTTCTACAACGCTTATTTTAGATTCCTAATTCATTGTGGTTCTTGTTATTATGTCCCCGTAAAAAAATGTATTACAGATGACGTTGGACGGTCACATTCTTGGCTGTTGCGTTCAGGGCGCGTCCAGCTCGGAAGTGTTGTAACCCCTAACAAACATGGCAGCTGCGACAAGGATGCGGACGTGGAGCTGTATGACTAGAGGAGCTCTCTGTCCTTGGCTGTTCGTTTTTGTAATCTTTTTCAATTCTTTAAGTGAAATTGTCGCGGCGCCAGAGACTGGGGTTTGGCAAATTGTGGTTGTTAACGTAAGTATCAGCTGAAAACACTCCAGGAATCTGCAGCAGTCCTAGCTGCTGCTAGCCACGATAGCCTTGTTATGGTAGCTGTCTCACAGCTGTGACTGGTGACAGTCGGGTCACCTGTCCTGAATCGATGGTCATTTACCGTTTATTTGCACCGTCTGTTAATATGTACAAACCAAAAGAGCAGATGTTATTTAGCCAATTAGCTGTTAGACTTGCGTTGAATGGGTAAAATGCATCATAAGATAAGCTGACGGCTAGCTAGTTTGGGATGAACAGCACCAGATGGAAAATACTCGTTTGCTCGCTGCTGTGAGAAACCTTGGTGTTTGAACTCTCAGCTGAGTATTTGAGTTTGACTTCTCTTTCCAAACAGTAACACACTGAAAGTCTGACTTCAGTAGTTCTTGTAAAGTGCAGCCTCTTTTTGTCCATAGATCTGAAGGTGCAGTTCCTAGATTTACCCAAGTACAAGTGCAAATCCTTGATAAATAATTTAGTTGCTGTGGAGTTTCAGTTTCCATCCACCCTGTCTGCTGGTTAGAAACTGCCCAGATGGCAAACTTATTCACGTTTGAATGTTATTAGTTTCTACAACTGTACAGTTAGTTGTTTATAAGACAATTCCCTATCAACAGACCATACAGCCTAACATATTTCATCAGTTAGCCAGAGTAATTATAGATGAGTGAAATCCCACATTGTACTGTCACTCAACTTTTTTGCTCTTTTCCAGACATCAAGACCACTTCTACTAAAGAAAGTTATGTTTAAGGACACTGATATTGAAATGAAGGGTGAGACGTAATTAAATTTAGTCCTTGACTTATCACTGTCTGTTTTCTGTTTTTTGTTTAAAAAACAAAATGTGAAAAAGCGTCTATCTTCATCTTCTAGTTGTATATTCTGATTGTCCTGAAGAAATGACCTTCACTATCCACTGGCTTTTAAAATACTGTCCGTGTTACAATGAATTCAACAATGTCGAAGTAAGTACGTGCTTCATATTACCCATATGTCACTAGGTTGTTTGACCATATGTGGTTTTCAGTTGTGATTTTGACCGTCTGTAGGAAATATACGAGATGACACCTTTGAATCGTGGGGAGAGTCTGGATCCAAACCCTCTTGGAAAAGGAGAATACATTGAACACAGACACAGTCCAATAACATGTAACGGGGGAGTGCACTCGTTTCCAATGCTTCGAGTGGGTTTGCCAGGCCGATTTTCGTATCACTTCATATTTGTAGATTCCATTGCATCTTAACATCCTTGACCTGTCTGTTTTTTTCAGAAAGCCAAGGCAGAACCACGTCCACTCGGCCCCCCCTTCCAGAGTGACGATCCAGTAAGAAAACATGAACACTTTTTGAAAACACAAACTAGTCATTTAAGGCACCTGTGCTGTGGAGCAACCAAACAATGCTTTCTGTGCATTGCATCTCCTGTTAATCAGGTATTTGTGTTTTCTTTGTTGTGCGGTAGGATGAAAATCCAGCTAAATGGATGACTGAGGAGTATGATAGCAGCGGCACGGCGAGTAATGGCAGCATGAGCGTGAAAGACAACGTGATAGCCACCACGTGGCGAGATGGGCCTTACCTGCTGGTCGTTAAGATTGCATCTAGCAAAGAGGAGGCAAACTTGAATTTAACAGGTGAGAAGTCTGATGCATAATTTTGATACCTGGTGCCCTGCTCAGATATCTATGAAAGATAGATTTTCACTTTTGAAAATAGATCAATTTGTTAGTTATGCTAATGTGTTTATCAAATGTTGTTCCTGTTCGAAAACCCAGCATCACATTATATCTGTGACCTTTTTCTTTTTTCTTGTCCCCAGTTAATGTTGTGATGAGAGGCAGCCACGGCTACATTTCGGTTACAGAATGGCCTCTCATGATTGTAAGTAAATGACTTATGAGAACATTTTTAGGACTTCTTAAAAAGAAATGGTGATGGCTTTGAGGCCTCCAGATCATTCTGTGGGTTGTTCTGCTGTAAGAGTTTTTTCTTAGCCGTTTTAGCATGGTTCGCTCCTGCCCTGGTAATGGAGGCTGCGACTGTGCAAATGAGTAATATGTTTGATCAGAGAGAGGAGGCAAATGCCACAGTAACATTTTAAAGCCACTGCAGGTTTCTGCTGCAAAGCATTGCACTGTTAGGGACTGAACAAAATTGCTTGCGTTGTTTTAATCTTTTGAAGGATCGACGTCTGTATGACTTTTAGAGCTGACGTTCCCAAAGTCCACCTTCTACTTTTACAATTTTAGTTCCAATTTCAAACAGTTTGTGAGCCATTTGGTTAAATTTTCTATTGCAATTTTTGCACCATGGTGTGCTACGTTTAAGATGGGAGGGAAAAAACACAATCCTCTCTTCTAACGTTAGTAGTGGTGGAATCTGTGTGAGTTTTACACTGTTGGCCTTGACGTTCTGCTAACTGCTAGACTGAACTAACAACAATAGAAATAAATACAATGTTTTTAGGTAGAGTTGTGAGATTTGCTCTCCACTTGGTGAACAGTAACTGCTTCCATATGTGATTTGTTTGAGCACTAATTCCTCAATGTCTGTTTGTAGTTCTACATGGTAATGTGCATAGTGTACATCCTGTACGCCCTGCTGTGGTTTATCTGGGCAGCCTGCTACTGGAAAGATCTGCTGAGGATCCAGTTCTGGATAGCAGGGGTCATATTCCTTGGGATGGTGGAGAAGGCGGTCTTCTGTGCAGAATATGAAAACACTAACACTGTTGGTTCTGCTTGTGGGTATTTTCAGACGGACACGTTACACAGTAAACTTTTTACACTTTAACTATGGAATTTTGATAAATGTTTTGTTACTTCAGCTCCAGGCTTGTTGATCTTTGCCGAGCTGGTCTCTGCCCTCAAAAGGACTTTGGCTCGATTACTGGTCATCATCGTCAGTCTGGGCTATGGCATTGTGAAGTATGTGGTTTATATCCGTTGATTTCTAAACTTTTCATATTACCAAACAAACTTAGCATTGATCTTTTTTATTTATTTTTTTATCTCTCACTTAGGCCTCGATTGGGATCTGTGATGCACAGAGTTGTCGGGCTTGGTATCCTCTACTTTTCCTTTGCTAGCATTGAGGGTATCCTGAGGATTACAGGGGTGAGTTCTGTTCTGTCTTTTCATTCCTGAAATAATTTCATGTCGTGTTACTAAATTACAATCAGGACGTGAAGTTGCTTAAGTCTGTGGCTTTTCAGATTAAATTTCAAAGCTCTTCAGGATTTTTTTAGATCGTTTTAGGCTGGCCATAAAATGTTCTGTTGTGTTTATTTTCTTTAAAATTTGTTGTGGTATCAAAAATCAAGGGTCGAGACAATGGTCCAGCTCTCATTACAGCAATTGTTCTGGCTGTGTTTGATTCCTGCGCCATCTGGTTTATATCCTTCCAGTGTACCACAAGAATAAGTAGTTGTTATTTATCTTCCACTTGGTGATTGTACCTATATTTAGTTGCTGCTTTTTATTTTTAATCTCCCATCCTATCTGTGATTTACCCCCTCCCACCTTCCTCCCCACGCATCTTTCTCCCCTCTTTCTGTGTGCTTTGGTCCTGCTCCTGCTCGGTTATCCTGTCCAGGCAAAAGACTCTGACTTGGCCCTGCTGGCCAACATTCCCTTGGCACTGCTTGATTCCTCTTTATGCTGGTGGATATCCTTTTTTGCACCTTTCCCTGAATGGTTCCCTTCTGCTATCCTCTACACATTAGCATAAAGAGATGGTGAACAGTAGCTCACTTTCCCCTTCAATCAACCTGAACTCAGAGGAAATTACTGCACAACAATTATGTGTTCTGTCCTGACTTGGGTGCAAACTATTTTTGTTCTTTCTAAGTTAATGATTCAATCCATGTTTATAAACATGTTAAACACTGAATGACTTCCTAAGTCTATTTTTGGATGACACAATCATTATCAGCAATCACTATATCCGCAGGCTGAGCTTCTAAAATAGAAAGAAAAAACATGTTGATAAGATCTAAAATGTTCGGAATCTTCTTTAGACCTGAGCTCACTTCTTTAAATAGGAAAGGCATCAGTGCACAGCTAAAAATCCAGCCTTTGGGATTCTGTCTTGTCGTTTTGAAATCCTTATCAGATTCATACAGGTTGGAGCAGAATATGCTGCAGGAAAAAAAAAAGAATACGCTGCAGGAAAGGCAAACAAATGTAACCGTTTTTTCTTCAAATGAGAACATGTTTTTGTAGTGTAAAAGTTAATGCATTCCAAAGCAGTTCAAGTATTTGTAGGGTCATATTAAATCCATAAATAGAAAAAGCTTTCAGTTCTTACAGCATTGGGTTTTCTCACTTCCCTTCCACAGTGAGGTCAAAGAACATGGTGTCTAACATGACCTGTAACAGCCTTTTTTTTGTTTTTTTGCTAAATATTTATTATTGCAACCATTTTTATTCCTTAGAACTGATGTCAGTTAAAAATAATTCTAAGTATTCTAAGTATTTCATTAGTAAATTAATTACGGTGAATAAATATGTATTGTTTAGTTTCAGTGAAATGCCTGCTGTTTGTTTCCCTTGACTGCTGCTGCTAACATCTTTGTCAGCCTTGCACAAACCATCAAAACCTTAAAGCTGAGGAGAAACCCTGTGAAGTTGTCCCTCTACAGGCACTTTACAAATACACTGATATTTGCTGTAATAGGTAAGTCATGATTTAACAGTGCAGATCAAACCTTTTGGACTTCTCTCATGGTGTCACAGGAGATTCAGCCCTTGCCTCTTCTCTTTCAGCTTCCATTATTTTTCTGGGTTGGATGACAAAAAAGTTTCGATTTGCAGAATGCCAGTCTGTGAGTATGACATGGCACACTAATCATTTGTGTTGTTGCTTTATATGACTTATTTATTTGATTAAGGAAGTAAAAACAAAGTACATGTTCTTCTAAGGACTGGATTGAAGTGTGGGTAGAAGATGCTTTCTGGAGGTTCTTGTTCTCCGTCATCCTGCTTGTCATAATGTTTTTATGGCGGCCGTCTGCAAACAACCAAAGGTAGGTTGTGCAGGCAGGATCTTTGATCCAGGATCCTGTTGGATGCAGAATTAAATTTTTTTTTTATATAACTACAGGTATGCGTTCACACCTCTTATTGACGACTCTGACGATGAGGAGATTGAAGAGTTCATTTCCTCTGCAAACCTTGGTACTATTTCACAAAGGAACAATCACCCAGAGTACAAAGGATTTAAGTCTTAATTTCTATATTGTCCTTTTTCCGTTTTTCAGCTGATGGTATAAAACTGAGAACAGCAAAAAGTGAGACAAACGGCACAGCGAGGCCCACAGAAACGAACCCGGTGAGAACAATGTTCTGTGAAAGTTTGTTATATTAAGCAGCTACAATGAGAGTAACTATGGTTCTCTGTCCACACGTCTCCTTTCAGCAGGTGGCAGTATTTGCTCTGACTATTTTTCTATGCTTTTCTAGGATGAAGACTTGAAATGGGTGGAGGATAACATTCCTAGCTCTCTAACGGATGTGTAAGCATAGTTTTAATGGACAGGATGATTCGAGCATCATGGTATAAACACCAAGGCCACATGTGATTTTAAGAGTTTCTCTTCCTTCCTTTGTCACCTCAGGGCTCTTCCAGTGTTGCTTGACTCCGATGAGGTAAAAAAACACAACTGTTTTTTCTTTTTAACCAAGAAAAATGTTGGTTAATAAATGAGTGGAGAGAGTAGAAAACATCACCAACATATCCAAGTGTGTTTCTGATTTTGTGAGACTTCTTTTATTAACTGCAGCTGTTGTCAGCAATTTGTAATTATTTTGTCCTTCACCAGCTAGTAAGGAACAGTTTGATTTGGTGGAGTCCCCCTCTTCACCTCTTCACCTTTAAAGTCTCTGTTACTGCTGTCACAGTGTGTCCATCTGTTCTGTGAAGCACCGGTTCAGTCTGCTCTGTTTGGTGGAATCTGAGCTGCATATTTGTTCCACTTTCTCCTCTAGAGCTCACTGGTTCATTGTTTTGTTTCTTTTCTCGGAGCGCACCAGAAGATTTAGAGGATTTATGCTACTTTTGTGGCCAAGTGATGTCCTGTTTAGTCTCACATGAGATATTGTATGTTGTGGAATCACTGAAGCAGCCTAAAAAAATACAAAAAACCATAGTAACAGATCTATTTTTTCACCTGTGGATGAACCAGTCCTGCCCATGAAATAACCTTGATATAACTGGCCAGGTTAGAGCCAAGCTCCTGGAGAAGGGGGCGCCATATTTTAAAGAGCAGAAATTCATTACTTCTCTCTTTGACTTTTTAAACAATGGAATGGAAAAGTAGTAGTAGTAGTGTTTCTATCTGTAGCTGGATAGGAAAAAAACAACCCAAAAAACTGTTACTTAAAGGATAACACTCAGCCAATGGTAAATTGCCCCTATTCAGTCTAAATGATAGCAGGCAAAAGCACTCTGAGGGGATTTCTGCTTGAGAGAAAATACGTAATTAATGTTTGCTTTTTATTTCCCAGGAAATCATGACGACGAAGTATGAGATGTCAAAGCTTGAGTGAAGGTAAACGTTTCCAACCATCTGCCGACATGAAGGGAGAACATAGCAGCTGTCCCTGACTCTGAAGAGTTTTCTCTGGGATTTCCTGGCAAATGGTTCTGGAGTGCCATTTCATTTTTCAGCTGATGGGACTTCAAAAGGTGATGCAGAGAGAGCAGTTTCATGGGAGCTCCGTTGATTTTCTTTATCTTTAAGTATTCTACAAGAGAGAGACTTTTTACTGATCAGCAGGTTCACAATTTCCCTCACTGGACAAGTTTTGATCTTCCCAAAGAAAGTGTTTTTCACTTCTGTTATGTCTCTAGAAATTCATTTATCTGGCAGATCTAAAGGGCATTCGTAATACCATACTCCCAAATACACATGATATGTCTCCCTGATTATACTTTGTGTTATTGATGATGCATAAGATGAAAACGAAATGTTTCTTCCAGTAAATAACTTTAAAAAATATTTATTAAAGTTAGTTTTCAATTGAAAGTCAGATAGTTTTACTAAAGTGATCACTGGTTGGCTTCAGCCAGCCAATCACACACAGAGTTATGAATTTAAAGTTTCCAGAAGGTGGGAATTCAGTAAGCTGTATGCATTATTTTATGTGACTCCGAATGTCAGATGCACATTTTTTTTTTTTTAATACCAGAATTCAAATCTGGAAAATAGATACAGTTTCAAACAGAAACACTGTAACCCTGAATATCTGCTCTTAATGCACTTTTGAGATCAAAGCTGTGCCTACATGTCATTCCGGTGTGAGGCCTCATCCATTCAGTTGTTGAGAACAATATGAATTAAAGTGTCTTTCATGTCTCAGATGGAAGTCCGTCGTCCTAAACCTTAGTGAATGTGTGTGAAAGGGAGAGGGACAACAAATTAGTTCAAACTGAATTTAAATGTAGATGGGTTAGTTCAATAGTGGAAAATGAGGGTTTTTACTGTCATGTCCTCAAACTGCTGTATGTCTATGGGTGAGCAGTTTTTGTGTTTTCTGAAATAAGAAGCAATATATGCTGTATGTCTCTTTTTGCAGGGTGTTTTTGTTATTTATTATTTTCCTTTTTCCAAGTGTACTTAAGTTAATGCCTGTTTTTACCCGTGTTTACTTGAAGTGTGCTTCCATCTTCAAACAGCACTGTTTTTGTCACCTTCCTGGCAATATTTGCATTCTGTATGATTAAATCATGTTTTTGGTTTCAGAGACATCATACGATGTCTTTGCATGTTCTTTGAGTTAAGTCTTAATCATTTTTAGTCTGAATATGTTTTTGTTTTTTTCTTAAGTGGTTGGCCTGCTGTTGTCAGTATGCATATGGAGCTGGTACACTATCATCCTTGTACGTGTTGTTTTGAATAAATGTCACAGCAAAACTAGTAACTTTTGTCTGTTTGTCTTGGCACTTCAGAACACATGTTGTGGGTTATGTGGTTAGCAGAGGCCGATCACCTAAATAGGATTATACTGTTCCTGTTGTGTGTGTGTGTGTGTGTGTTGGAAGCCTGGAGATATTTGTGCTAATGATGGCAAACGGCTGCTCTGTTATATAAAACTGTAGGCACCTGCAATTGACCTCGGGAGTATTTATACAGATGGAAACTAACTGATTCTTATTTCATAATTCATTAAAAGAGAAGTGTTTGGATTACTTTCTTTCCCTAACAGATGAACTGAGGAACTAGGTTGGAACTTTTTTTCTACCATTGCTGTTTTCATTGTCTAATATATATATGACTACTAGAAGAGCTCAGCACTCTGTAGTTGTCCCCAACAATATCTTTGAACCGGAGAAAGGATGTAGAATGAGAACTTCAAACAGCCCAAGTTTGAAACAAAGCAATGTGCAGACTCACAGTATGGTTATCAATCCCTCAAAGGCATGTAGTCATTTGGAGGTAACCTCAGGGAATGTGTTTTGATTCTCACCATTCATGTCCATCTGAAAGCACGCAACTCCTCTGGCCCCTTTTATTGCAATGTAAACCCCTGGATGGAGACTTGTGAGGAAAACCCAGTAAAGTAAGTTTACAGAACATGTGCGATGAACATTAACCTCAATTTTTCCCTTTAGCAAACAGACACACTAAGTTATTCTTTTAAATATAACTGCTGGCTTTGCTTCTATTGATCTCAGATGAAAAAAATACTATGAAACTCCTTTTCTTTCCAAGACATGTGGGACAAACTTTGACTTACCGTATATTGCTCGTGAACTTTTCCTTCAGGGGTTACATTACTGAACACACATTCTTCTTTTGCTGCCTTTCATCCTTTCATTGAGAAAACCCTTTGTAGCCATCCAGCCTTCATCTATCAGTTTCCCATGGGTCTGCATTTCAGTCCATCAAATTCACTCCCATTGGCTGCTGAATGAAAACAAGCACCACCAGGACATTTTATAGCCTGCTGTTCAGCATTAAAAAAGGTAGTTCTAACAAATACTCAAATGTTGGACTGACTTTATTTCAGCAAAGTTGAGACAATTAAAATTCCAGATAAATCGTGGATTGGCAAGTTTGCCAAATCAGCATTGATTTTGAATATACTGGGACTATTCTTGGGTAATATACAGAATATGAAACATAGAGGAAAATAGATCAGGTACAGTAGTGCAGCTACTGTTTCAAAAACTTCCTTATATGACTTAAATGAGGCAAGCTTGTAGAAAAACTCATGTAGAGTATATGATCAGTGATAATGTTGCATATAGTATGTTATACTGTTAAAAAAAAGAAAGAAAAGAAAAACAAAACAGCATTTCCAATAAATTAGAGCTCCAGGAGCACTAATGTTAATGGGGATGTTTCATCATATCAGGGTGCTTCATTCCAGCCTGGGCCTGGACACTGAATGAGCACATGCCATAATTAAGATGTCATACCGGCCCCACAAACTGTGCAACCAATTATTAAAAGGGTTTGAGCAGACAGTTGATGTGAATTTGTGCCTGTTGTGCCCTCTTGCTTGTTCCTCTTTGGGTTTCAGTCTACAGTTCCTCTGCCCTCCATGCTTGCTCTCAGAAATTGTAAGGTGAGACTAGAACATGGACCCTTGCCGCGTGCTTGGCCTGGAAAGTGCGGTCGCTGTACTCAGACATGTCCACGTCCACGCTGATCTCCTGGGGCCCACGGAGCTGCTGCACCAGGATCAGCTCACCCGTCTGTCTGTCCGAGCGCTGCATGACGAAGATGCCCCGGGAGTTTCCCCCTGCTATGCCGAACCGTAGACTGTCTGGCCCGGTGCGGCCAGGCGCGGTAGCTGTCGCCATGCGGAAAAGCGTGGCAGGGGTCTGCAGGTTGGAGGGCAGGGACAGGTAGTGGAAGGACACAGTCTTGGGAGCCTGGTGGCAGGAGCGGCTGTCCATGGGGCAGGGGTTTCTCTCACACTGGCTGCAGGACAGAGAGGAACCATGTATACACAGTAAGTAACTCAATGCATGGGTGTATAGATGTTGATATACTTGGTCGTTTAACATTTACAGAAAACTCATCACAAATGTATCCATGAGGGAGAAAGCTTTGAAGTGTTTCTTTATGACTAAAGAAAAGTGATCAACTGAATTTTACATGTGTAATATCTATTTAGTACTTAAATACTTGGTACTGTGACCCAGCAAATGTTTATTAATTCCCATGTTGTCCTTCTCATTAGGGCCATTAATCATTTTGAACTATTTGCCATAAAAACACCATGTACAATTGAAATCACGCTGGCGCGTTTCCACTCACAAGGGAGATGTCTTAACGTAGCTGATGTTGCCATGAGAGCGTGGGCACTCCGGGTTGACACACTGAAAGCCGCCCCCCATGTTTATACAAGTTGTCCCTTGACTACAGTTGTGCTTTCGGCTTAAACATTCATCCACATCTGGAAGACAAAACAGAAAAGGCGTGTAAGACTGAGAAGTAGGGAGAGGAACGTGCCAGACAGAATCTGTGCTTCCGAGTTACCGCAAAGCGAGCAGGGCTTGGTTTTGTCCTAAATATCCATGTGTGGTCTAATAAGGTTATGTCATATATTCCAGTCAAGTGCCTTAAGCTCAACGGGGGAATACAGAAGAAGTAGAGAAGTTTAAAGCAGAAAGACACCTCTGCTAGAACCTAAAGGTCTGCTGCTAAGGGCTCTTGATCTTACTAAAACACTGGTAATCCTCTTCAGAAATGCATACTCAGTCAGAACCACAGCCAAGGCCCCAGTGAATGAGCCTTTGTCCTCCGCTCCACCTTGTCACTCACCTTCACAGCTCCGCCCATCTGGAAGCAACTTGTAACCGCTGGGGCAAGAGCAGTGGTATGAGCCTGGCACATTCACACACTCATGGACACACAGTTTCCCTCCTTGGTCCAGCCGGTAGACTTCACACTCATTTACATCTGGCCCAAAACAGAGAAACAATGTACTGTGATAAAAGACAAATAAAAAGATGGAACAACCTTATTTTACATAATAGCTCCTCAGGTGGAAGTTATGAAACGAGCAGTGTGTTTTTGTGAATTTCTTGGTGAATGTTCCTGGAATTTAGCCTACACTTTTTTTGCCCATTGAGTATTATGTAAAATGGGCATGTTTTGAACTATTCCAGGAAATTTCATTTCAAAACACGCCTCAAGCAATTAAAGTTTAAGTATCAGTTGAACTGTGACCTATGTGGGTGCTAATCATCTTGTGACCTCCCAAGAGGATTATCTTGTTTGTCACACATATTCCACTTTTTATTTAATTTTTTAATTACCAGCAAAGAGAAGATTAACGCGAGCCACGCTGCTCGCGGGAGCTGCTCTGTAATTTACCTCACTTCCCGATTACTAACGGTAGCAAAATGAGAATTTTCCCAGAGGGATCCAATACGTTAACACATAATTCTGGCTCACCCTGACAGATGCTGTTGTCGGAGGTGCCACTCATGTGAAAGCCTGCGTCACAGCTGCAGTGTTGGGCTTGGTTCACCTGAGCGCAGCGCGGTCTCCGGCTAAATGCTGGATCATTCATAACACTCCACTCAGGCGGTGCTGCATTACAGAACACAAACCGACAGTGGGATTTAAGCTACGAGCAAATACAAATTAATCAATTAAGGCGACAGTCACTTCCGTGGCACTGGCCTGTCTGTGTTTGGTGCTGGCAGTGAGAGCCACTCCAGGTCTGAGGACAGGTGCATTTGTACTGGTTCACACCTTCCACACAGGTACCTCCATTCTGGCAGGGATTGCTTGCACACACACTCATATCTGCTGAAGAAAAAGAGAAATACCTTCACTGTAGTTGACAAGTTATGACATTTGTTTCTTCCTAAGCCACATGCACTCATATTCAAAGGAAACATCTGTAAATTTGGCTAGTCACATCACAGCTATTTCCTTTTTGGGAGATATATTTCTGAGATGTTAGGGGAAAAAGGTTTTGATGCTACTTTTGACCTTTTTCCCCTCACATAACGTGTAACAGTGTCAAATGTCCATGGATGTCTTCAGTTTCAAATTTCTTCTAGTACTGCACATGCTGACAACAGAAGTGTGCACTAGACAAAGGCAAAAGATGGAATGCATCATCAAGTCAGAGATACTAGAATATGGAACCGATTATGGGAAATCATCAAATTGAGCCATGTTTGCAACATAGATGCCACAAGATAAAAGCAAAAACTTAACTCTCATGACATGTTTTATTTTCAGTCTGCACGTTCCCATAAAATGCCTGAGGGTGACAGCACCACTACTACACTGTCATAGGAAAATCATAAGTGTGTCTTTTCAAGTGTTTTTTAACTTCAAACTGGCTAAATTGTACGTTTTTTTTTTTACTTATACAGAACAGCTGCAAGACAAATGGCTAATACAGGAATGCTAAACACAATAATACAATTTTAAAAAGAGCAGATGATATTTCCAGCTCATTTTGGTAGTCTTTGACATCTATTATGATGATTGCCCATAGAAACTTCAAAGTGCGCTTTATGTGGGACCAGGTCACTGAGCTTTCCAAAGTAGCATGGAAAGGATGCAGAGCAGGAACAAAGTCCGAAACCTCTCTACTCAGCTCATGAGCATCATGCAACCCCGGGTTTGAACTGTTGGCAGTCCATGGTATCCCTATAGACATCCTAAATGTCAGTTAGTTAATTTTCAATCTGATTTAATCAGGTTCCGACAATTACAAGAACAAGTATTCAATCATGCTTTATACTGCAAGTGGAGATATATTACTAACTTAACTGATGTTCTGATTATTCAGACTTCAGATCATTATTTCATAGATGCCCTGAGAAGATAGAATGACACTCATCCTGTGGCAAAACAAATTTGATCTTTGTTTCTGAGGTTGGCAAAAAGAGCTGTGCAGATGTTAAAACTATAACGCACGCCGGGCTCTTTGAACTCCAGCTCTCAGGCCACAGTATCCGAGATGACAACCACTTCCCTCTATTTTTATTTGGCTTCTTCAGGGGCCTCCACTGAGCCATGACATCAAAAGGACCAAGACACTTTGATAGATACTTTAAAACTCTTCTTAGCTTTAAGGTTTCCTCACAATGTCAATACATGATTAAATTTATTCCACTTATACTGGGCTGGAAAACACGAACAGGGATCATCCTGTGCAGAGTTGAGGCTTCTCATGCTGTTTTAACCAGTTAAGTCAATAAACATGCACACATGTTCATCATGAATGTGCCACTTGGGATTTTTTGGAGGAGAGCCACCAGTGAAGGCTGAAAGGGCTATCAGTAGCATGCTTAGCATACTTCAGAGCTATCAGACCATAGTTTGGGCATAATGGCTGCCCCTAACCCCGTCCAGGGACTGCTGTCAAAGACGCAGACAAACATGAGGAGCAGACAGGAGGGCTTAGCTTACAGTAGCCAAGAGCTCTGCTGATGAGGACAATAGACCTGAAGGATAACGGCACCCCACAGTGGAATGCAGTACAGGTGTTTCTCTGTGGTCAGAGATATTTGATGCCAATTTAACGAGTGCTACATTCAGAGCGTGGAGGAGTTCCAGACGCTCGGCAGAATAGCTCTTTTCTTTGCGCGTTATCTGCCTCTATGTGGAGATCCGCTCGGTTTCTGAGCTGATGTCCCTCTTCTCCTGCCTTTAAAGCTCTGCTGAGGTGCAATCCCCCTCATGACTGAGTGATATCCTAAACCTAAAACATGACAATACCTAATATATCATCAGTAGTGGGGATCTTTCTCAGTGGAGAAAATGGATGTGAAAATGTGAAAATGGACCAGCGTCATTGCTGGTCAAAGTTGAAGAGCAGTGTCAGTTTATTAATCTAAGTTTCACTGTGTCTTTCTCAGCTCACCTTTACAAACTGCCCTGACACCAGTCCAGGTACCATTCTCCCGGCAAACCCGTGTAGCTGAACCTACAAGGTGGTAGCCCTGGGAACAAATGAAATGAACCTCGTGTCCAACAAAATACTTTGAGCCAAACTTTGTTCCGTGAGCGGGGGCCTCCAGGGAGGGGCAGGTGGTCGGAGCTGTGGGAGAAAGAAAGCACGAGAGGAAGGCTGGTCACATGTGGAATAAGCCTCCCAACATCCTCTGGCATTTTTCGCCTGGGGATATACACGTGTCACTGGGCAGCGCAGAGCCTTCACGGGAAACTGCTCCCCAAATGCCTCATTTACAGGCAACAAGCACAGGACCGGTCAGGGTTACGGGTCAGTATTGCTTTGCACTGGCAGTAAAAAATATATTCTATTTATCATGCTGGGAAATCTGATGCAACTATACACTTTCATCACAATACACCATGAAAAGCTTACATCTGTTAACTTTTAATAGATTTTTGTGATTCCTTCCACTTGCATGCATTATGCATTAAAAATGTTTTCTTCTCTTACTATCTTCAATTATTACAGTCAAATTAAGGCACCTTACAAGAAGTCCTCATGACCAGACCTCCGTCATGTCCAGTTTCTACATGAGAATGTGTCCTCGATGAATGTGTTATATTCAGAGCCTAAATCCATTCTGTGTTCAGAAATGGTGCCCTTTATATGAGAATCATAAGTATTGATTCTCGTCCGAGCAAGTGGTGTGATCAAGGTTCTTGTCATCTCCTTTTTGAGAGAATTTATTGCTGTAAATGAAAAATATCAGGCTCTTTCTATTTGCATTACATTCTGCACAGAGTAATGAGCTCAACTGGTCTATCCCTAATAACTTGGTCTCTGTGTCTACTGCCAAGCAACACAATTCCACAAATCCACTTCCCCTGTCAAGTACCCAGTTTTATGACCAAGAAAGCCTTGAACCCTTGAATGAATGTATTATTCTATTATATAACTAACTGTGTCTGAATCTATGTTGTCACTCTTTGAGGAAAAATGTATTAGTAGATTTTCTTAATACAAAAACCTTTTTTCTATAATATAGAAAATGTGATACTCTGTAATTTTCTGTTCCTTCGAACTTAGCAGCCTTTTTCTGTATTACAGAGAAGAAACTCAGTAATTTTGTGAAATAAATTAGTTAAAGAATTGAATACAACATAAATGAAAAATGTGGCCCTATACATAACAAACATATGCTCTGAGTTTCAATAGTGGAGCATATGAACCCAGTGATCAGAACCTACAGAACAGATGTCTACAGTCGGTTTTTCTATTTATTACAGTTTAATACAAATCATAAAAATGAAAAATACAGGAGAAAATAATACCATGTTTTCAGGATTTAATTGTATCAGGCTCAGATTGCCAACACATCACACAGAGCCATGAATGACCCCTTTTCCAACAATGACACGTCAGAGGGGCCTGAAACATAAATCGTTGCTGTGACAATAACTAAGCATCTTAAATCTCTTTAGAACTCACCAGCGGACTGATCAGCTTGAGGCAATTTGGAGACAGAGTTCTGAAGCGATGCCAGCTTTGACTTCATTATCCTGAGGCCCTCTGTAAACCTTATCTCTTGGCCTTTCAAGAACTTCTCCATCTGACGCAGCACCCCAACCACCTGGTGCTTATCCATGCATGTCTGTTCATAAAACACAAGCACTGTGAGCAAAATTAGCAGTTATAAAAGAGCCCTGGCAGAACATCTAAAATTACAGCGACTTTCCAGGGAGAAAATGAGGACAGGACTAAAGGTTACCTTGGTTTAATGGAGGTAAAATCGAAAACATGACCAGTGAATGAGGAGCAATGGAAATTGGTCTGACAGAGGAAAACAAATCCCTGTTATTTGTGGCAAGTGTAATTATGGTTACACTGAAATCAAAGGCATAACACTGAGACATTTTTTCCTGTACCTGAACGTAAAGGCACAGATCTTCTTAATCTATTTCACTTCAACCACTGTCACCCAAGTTTTTCCTCAGAAACTTTGTTGCACTTTCATGTGAGATTGTTGAGGCCTACCTCTGTTCTATTCTCCCTCACCCCTTTTCCCTCACACCACCACCACTCCAGAAGCAGGCACAGCTGGACAAAAGCTGTCTGGCAGATGTCAGTGGAACCTAAGTCCAAAATGCTGTTCCTCTGTATATTTTGCATGGCTGTAGGAAGGCACATGCTCATTGGATAATCCTGAATGGGTAGACTCAAAATAGCATGGGTGCCACAGGCAGCTACTTTTGGGGCGGGGGGGGAGCATGTCCATACCATTACAGAGTTCCTCAAAGAAAATGCCTCTAATCCCTCCAGAAAGGTTTATTAATCACATGCTCATTGGAACAATTTCTCTGAGCAACATACTTTCAATTCCTCCTGGGACATTTGAAGGGCTTTGTACAATAACAGCCAGCTTCAATACATTCAAAGGTGCAGTAGTAAGAAAGCCCCGTGCTCATTTTACCTGCCCAAGGCAAAGGGGAAATACCAACAGCTGACAAGACATGAGAGGATTCCTATCCAGACGCAATATTTTCCATTCTTTCTTTATTAGATTCAAACAGTATCTGGTCATTTCTCCTGTGGAAAGTGGAGACTCTAATCTCTACACAGTCACGACTTAAAACGAAACACATGCCTTTCATGGCTGCTGATGCTGGATGGATTATAGGATAAAATGCTCAAACATCAAAATACAGTTATAGTCCTTGTTGGGTGACACTGCAGATAGGAGGATTTCAGCAAAAGTGTGAAAATTAACAAATTTGGTGATATGTGACTACAGAATCAAATATATGATGCTTCCTTACACCCCACTAAGCAAGAGGTGGCTGGTTCCTGCACATGTTTGGAGTAAAGAGGTCCTACCTGAACAGTGGCGTGGCCGCTCTGGATAGCTGTCAAACACAGAAACAGCAAACACCTGCGTCGAAAAGACAGAGCCATCCCTGATTCCAGTCAACAACTTTCCCCTGCTTATATCCTCAAATATTCGGTAAAGTATCTTTTTAAATGTCGCAACAAGAAAATCCCTGAAAACAGTGCAAAGATGCGTCTTTTCGTGTTAAGAGAGCGGAAGATGCTGATCAGGTGGCGCAGGCAGAGATGCGCTCCGTCCTCTCTCTGCACTTTTGGAAACTTTAGCCACAGAGCTCAACTCACTACCTTGGTCTCCTTCACAAGAATCCCTCCCACTCAGATAGTTCCAAGCAAAGTCAATATATTTTCTCACCAACAATTTGTCTGGTGCAGACAGGGAACCTTCTAAAGAAATAATATTTTGGTAAAACCTGAGAGCATTTTATTACCTTGGTTTTACGTCCGCTTACATACATCAGATTTTCTGACTTATTTGAAGCCTCACTGAGTGAAGGATAACTCCCACAAAAGAAACCATCATCTTTTCTCTTTTTTTTTTTTTTAGAATGGACTGTTGTAGATCGCAATTTGTGAAAAATCAAGTCCATTTCAATTGATGGGGAAACATTTCTAATATACAAATTAAACCGCTCTGGAGTGAGCTAAAGGGAAAATCTTGCTCTTTGGACTTAATTTCAGGAGTCGGACTGACACCTGCTGGTCAATAACTGGATTGCACGAGCGCGTAAACAGTGCGAAATGCATGCAACGTGAGAAAACAGAACGAGACATTACTATAGTAAGAAATATAAACATAACAAACTAACTTTAGTTGTTTGTCGACAAAAACACGGTCAATGCAGGTCATTTCGATAAACTAATATACATTCATAAAACAGTAAACACAGTTAATGGAAAAGCTGAGTTTGATATTCTCACTCCATCATTAAATATATATTTGAATGCGAAATATAATGACGTTGCTTTCAGCCAATGGGAGTCGCGGGCTTTGTTGCCCTTGTTGTCACTTGGCCAATCGCTGAATAGTGTTTGCCGTAGCCAAGTTAGGTAGATCCTACGAAGACTATAAATTTGTGGAGAACATATTGTCGAGGAATGTGCAGGCTGCAGCAGAACTCAGAAGCCATTTTGAGATGATGTCCCTGTTGAGAAATCCAATGAAGATGCTGATATCAACGAACATGGTCACATTTCTGTCTTTGTCTCCCACCGTCTCCTCTATTTCACCATGGCAGCTGTCAACCGACGGGACATTAGCAAAGCGGGGTATCAAGCTGTGCTCACAGGGTTAAAACGCCATTGATATGAAAGAGGAGAGTGTCTGTTTACTGTATCTGTCGAGACATGTAACACCGTGAGTCTTTTCCAGTCTGAAATCTTCCAGCATCTCTCACAAACCAACGTCTCCTTGAGTGACTGAGTGAATTCACTCTTTTACCGGGGTGAAGGGAGGCAGATCCGTTTTCCAATGGCTTCTGTGAGCCTTGTTTCCAGTCCCCCAGCCCCTGTTCTTGACAAAAACATGACAGACTCTGAGCTTGCAGGGGATGAAAGGTCGAGTAACGTTCTTGTGCAATTCTTAATAAGCTCATCCGATCGTTTCAGTGCTGTGGGTCTACATGCTTGTTTTTGATGTTTTTCTCTTTTAATCATAAATTGCAGACATTTTCCAAGGCTCCCTTTTCCCCCTATTTCTTTTCCATTTCCTTCTTGCATGCCTCTTTAGTGCATATGAACACTGCTGTTCAGACAGCTTTGGATTCACATCACCGTGCCGATGAGACTCATTCATGATCATTTCCATGTACGATAACAGACCTCATCGTTCGGTTGTTGTGCTGCGGAGAATTCATGGCTTCGATGTTGCCATCTGCAGGATACTATGCAAATAACTCTGATGTAAATGCCACGCCCATCCTCCTGCCGCACTCCACCTGCCGGACACCTGGCTGTACTGCCCAGACAGGGTGGAATTATGTGCTTGTTAGAGGTCCAGGCCAGTGTCCTTTTGATCAGACTGAACAGGTCATTCGTCTAACCTGAGCCAGAGATAGAATTGCTACTGAGTTTGGCAGTGGTGAAACTCTTTAGGTCCTGCAGGTTAGAGCAATTGTTTTGAAGTCTTGAAATGGATTGACAAACCTTGAACGTTTCATATGCAGGCTCCAGGTTTGGGCAAAAGATTGTGACTTTACTGCATGTAGCAATATTATTTCTTTACTTTGGTAATAATAGAAAGCATGAAGAAGTCTATTTAGATTTTCATGCCATCCTCATTGACATTATTTTGACAATGATAAAAATATTTTCCTTTATATTATATTTTATATTATATTTTCCATACTAAGTTTGACTCTTACTATATATATATATATATATATATATGTGTGTGTTTGTTTGTTTATATGTACGTATTAAAATGCAGTACTTTGGTTGAGTTGGAAGTGGAGGTATATCATGCTGGATATTAGGATTTTTCCTCGTGTGAAAGAGGTTTGCTGGTGTCAGTGGAAACTGACCCGTGTCACCAGGGTGGACATACTTTTCAATTTCGTGGAGATTTTGTTCCACCACCTGCTGATCATTCTTAAAGGGCCTGACATGTTATGAGAGGACTTTCAAAATTGGAAGTATAAATTTCCAATATTTCTTTAAAAGACGACATATTGCCTTCAGGTAGAAGGTCACCTGATTCACTCACAACCCACTGTTGGGATTTTCTCAAGCCCTATTTTGCAGTATTGAAACACTGTATTGTGTGTTATTGAAAGTAATTTAAACCATGTCAATACTTCATTTTAGTTGGCAGTCATAGCGGACCTCTGTTAGAAAAATCTTTACTTCATTTACTTCACCTCCTGGATTGTGTTTAATATGTTGCTGTCATAAAAAAGTACCTGAATTTAATTTCGCTTTCATAAACTGGTGATACATTTTCTTATATGAAGTAAGAGTAAACGTATATCATTTTGATAATTAAATTATGCCTTTAGTACAAAATACCCTTTAGATTAAAATATAAATCAACATAATAGTTTGCTTATCTAAATTGGGGGAAAAAGTTTAACACTTTTATACTGTAAGCTATATTGTATATCAAATATTACCTGCCATCAGATTTTTTTTCTCCTGAAAGTAAAATGTTAATATGTCAACAACCATTTACAGTATGTAGGCATTTTTAGGCTAAACATACCATGTGTTTCTTTCTGTAGAGAGGATGGTGAACTAGAAGATGGAGAAATAGATGACGAGGGGATTGGAATCGAGGAAGAGAACAAAGAAGCAACAGAGGTGAAGGAAGACAAAGAGAAAGAGAAGGAAAAGGAGAAAGAAAATGAGAAAAGTAAAGAGAAAGAAGAAAAGGTCCGGAGGCACTCCAGGAAAAGATACAAGAAGACCAGAGAGAAGAGGAGGTCAAAAAAAAGGAGGCGTGACAGACAGAAAGTAAGAAGTGATCAATTAAGTGTCAATGGAAGAATGCTATTTTGGCACACATGTGAACCATGCTTGTGAATTTAGAATTCTCTTTGACTTTGTGTTTTCTGTTTGATTTTTATTTACCCCGTCAGCACCATTCACCAACCAGCAGCTCCAGCTCTGACAGTTATGACTCTGACTACAGTAGACCTGAGAGGCCCAAAAACAGGAAGAGCCAGGGATCCAGTCGGGAGCCTGACGGCCAGTCCTCTCAGGTGAGCGATGAGCTGGCGTGTTATTACTCATTTATACAGGCGCACAGCACATCATCCTCTCCCTGGTTTGACTCGCAGCTCTCAAAGGGAGGCCATGGTAACTTCAAGAAGTCCTCACCTTTGAAGAGCAGCGAATTTGACAAATACAGCGACTACAGCGACGATAGGTACGACTATGATGAAGAGGATGATTATGAAGATGACATGTCCGAGTACCAGCAACCAAAAGATTCAACAAGTCATGGAAAAGGACGCTACACCAAAGACCACATGTGCAGAGGAGGCATGAGAGGGATGAAGCATCAGCAGTGTATGTACTATTTTTAGAGAATCACTTCCAACGTCAGGTTATTCCTGCAGACATTCATCTTAATGTGCAGACACTCAGCCCATTTTTTTTTATTAAACATAATTGAAAAGTCAGTAGGTTTGGGCTTCTTTGAATTCTTCACGTTCACTCATTTTTTGCAGTTGGACAGAGAGGACGGGGCAGAGGGAGCGGACCTGGAAGAGGTCGTGGGATGCTCAACAAGAACAAGAAACTTAAAGGCAAGCCCTGGGGAGGAAGGGGCCGGGGCCGAGGAGAGCAGGGAATGGAAGACATGGGGCTGGTATGTGCCAACTAATATCTATGTCTGTTTTAATATTTTCTAACTGATGGCAAATAGAACGCAGTTTACAATATGTCTCCTACTGAGCCACACACCCTGACAGCAGAGACGCCAAGCAAAGTCTGGAGCAGGGGTGTCCAAAGCCAGCACTGAAGAGCCACTGTTCTGTAGGTTTTTGAGGTTTCCTTGCTTCAACACACCTGATTCACATCAATGTGCCATCAGCAGGCTGTGCAGAGCTGCTTAACAATGTTTTGAATAGATCCATTCCATCAGAATCAAGTGTTGAAAGGGGGGAGCATCTTAGGACAGTGCACCTGCAGGACAGTGGCCCTCAAAGACCTGGATTTGGATGCTGGTCTAGAGTCAGTGTCTCTCCTCCAGAGATGGACAGCAGGCCAGTTTTTGGGTATTTATCAGCTTCACATTAGATTTTTTGCAATTAGATGTTGTTTATTTTGTATGACAGGATGGAAAAAACTTTCATAAGAAGCGACCAATCATGAGCAAGGAGTTCATCAATCAGCATACAGTTGAACACAACGGCAGATACATCTGCAAGTATTTCCTGGAGGGTCGCTGCATCAAGGTACTGCAGCGGGAATGTTGGTATATGTCACATCCACTGATGTCAAATTACTTTCACTACCAGATAAAAAGTTTTCTTCTCTGCACACAGGGGGAACAGTGCAAATTTGAACATGAACATGTGGTGCCTGATAAGAAGAAGGAGCTCTGTAAATTTTACCTTCAAGGTTACTGCAGCAAAGGAGATAACTGCATTTACATGCACAATATCCTTCACTGGGTGCTACTAATGACGTGTGTGTGCCACCTTGCATAATAAGCACATTGTAAGCTTTTGGCTGGTTTTGCTCCTTGACTTGCGTGTGCACATGAATACCCCTGCAAGTTCTTTCATACTGGAGCCAAATGTTATCAAGGGGACAACTGCAAATTCTCTCACGATGCTTTAAACGATGTAACAAAGGAGCTTCTCGATAAGGTAAGACAAAGATTTTCCATCCCCGCTCTTGGCGCTAACAACATTCCACTGTTTTATTAAGTCTCTTATGACTTGCGTTTTAGATCATTAACACCGAGGAGGAAAACGCTCGTGAGGACGAGCTGGAGCTGGAGGATCTGAGAAAGCAGGGCATTGCCCCACTTCCGAAGCCTCCCCCAGGAGTGGGCTTGTTGCCCACGCCAGGTCAGTGCAGTCCCACAGACGGACAAGCTGGCAAGAAGATCCCCTCCTTGTTCGAAATCAAGGTTAAACCCACAGTAGACCTGGCACAAAAAATCGGCCTGAGGTAACCAGAATGACCCGTTGTCAAAGTCAAATGAAATTGTAAAAAGTGCTCAGCTTTCACCCTGAAAAAATAACTGTCTTTATTTTGTAGTGGATCCAACTTCCCCCAGAATCAAGGTGATGGCAGCAGTCAGTTTAGTGGGGGCTCAGAGGACAGTGGGGCTACAGTGCCTTCAGGCGCTCCTGCTGCTCCTATTCCTCCACCTGAATCTCCTACTCTCATGGGTCACTCCACTGGCCCCACTTTGTCGCAAAGCCCCCCAGGACAACAGCCCCCACATGGTTTTCCAATGCAGCCGCCAGCCCCCTCCGGACAACCACCATCCTTTCATGGATCCAACATCAACCCGCATATGAATATGCAGAGGCCTCCATTCTCTACAGTTCCAGATCTACAAATGCTCCAAAGTGTCTTCCCTTTCCCGTCAGCAGGCCAAAGCTCAGCAGAGCTCTTCAGCAGCTTCCTTCAAAGCCAGGCCATCGGTCAACAAGGAGGTCAGGAACACCTTAATATAGTTACAGGATATGGAGAGTTACCTTTTCCCTGTGATTCACATCATGTGTTTTTGTTGTTTCCCATGTTGTAGACACGACTCTGGCTTTCATACAGAACCTTCAGCAGCAGATGGGGGCAGAGTCCCAGTTCCAGTCTTTACCACCAGCAGTTCAGAAAGCCATCTTTTTACACCTGACACAGCAGCAGCAGCAACAGGAGGCACAGGGTAAAGAGCAGCACAGAGCAGACAGCCAGGAGGACAACACTGAAAACAGAGGTAAGTGTCTCTCATCGGGAGGGAGCCACTTTGATAACCCTGTTAAGATACAACCGAACAATAAGAACTTTTTTGGAAAAGATTATTGGATAGGGGAAAGGAAACCATTTTATTTCAAATAAAATATCTACTAACTTCAGTAAACATGCACTGAAAAACTAGCATCACATGTGACCAAGTTTTGATACATTTAAAAAGACTGTCTTTTTGTTTCCAGATATAACAGCAAACTGGTACTCCAGTGATGAGGAGGATGGGAGCTCCTGTGTCTCCTCCATCCTTAAGTCTCTAAAGAAGCAGACTGAGATGCAGCAGTCTCAGACAAAGTCCCTCCCGGCCGGCCATGCAGCTCCAGGCCTGGGTGACCCTCGACTCATTAAGGAAAGGGCCCCTCCGAGTGACCCACGCATGAAGACAGACCCCAGACAGCGACTCCTAGATGTAAAAAAAGAGACAGATGGATCTGGAGACGCACGGCTCTCCAGAGACCCCAGGAAGATGAGGCCAACAGAATCAAGTTCTTATCGCCAACAGAGCCACTCTGCGGTGCAAAAGCATCCAACAGGAGAGGAGGATGATGAAGGAGAGAGGGAACTCAGGGAAAGAGCTGTTCTCATCCCTGTAGATCCCAGCCCTGGCATGGTGCTGCGGGACCCTCGTTGCCAGTTAAAGCAGTTTAGTCACATTCGAGTGGATATCCTGCTCCAGCGGCCTGCCTTTGCTCAGACGGTGGTATGGGCCCCAGAGGATCTCATTCCCTCCCTCGTTCCCAAACAGGAGCACTCTATCAACCTGCCCCTCCCGCCCCTGATTGCAAACGCTCAGATGAACCGAACCAGCCTGCCTGACCTTCCTCCAGTTTCCAGCCCTCCCCCCTCTGACCCCAGACTAGCAGCTGCACGCCTGAAGGAACGCTTAACTCGCCCTCCCACAGGACCCCAAGAGTCTCGATCCTCCACAGAGAGACCTGTAGACCCACGGCAGCAGAAATCTCTGGACCCCAGACTGAAGCGTACAGGGAGTCTGGACTCTAAGCTGCCGGGTCAGAAGGAGCATTCCTCTGGAGGGGGACTCGTGGATCCCAGGCTGCAGAAAGCCAGCGTCAGTTCCTCCCCTCAAGCCAGCAAAAGCAAACCAGAGGCGGAGAAGCTGCCCCCATACGCCCCCCGACTGGCATCCTCAGGAGGAGGACTGGACAGCCCGACTACAATCCTTGGGGGCATCAGCCTGTACGATCCTCGATGCCAGGCCGAGCAGGCTCAGAAGGAGCAGGTGGATCCCCCCAAAAAAGCCGGGATTCTGAAGCATCATGCGAAAAAGGACAACCCTCCGATGCTATCACTCTCACCAACTCAGCGCAGTGGCTCTTTTGAAGAAGTTAAAAGCACAGATGTTGCTGCTCATCAAACTCTTCCCACCTCTCCAACGGCGCCTCCTGCCTCACCCGTCAAACCCCCCGCCGTGCACAATCTCCCCATCCCGGCGCTGGCCGGCCTGATGCGACCCCAGTACACTGACCCCAGGCAGCCTAAACAGGGAGGAGGACATGGTCCTGCAGGAGCCCCTGAGGAGACAGAGGAGAAGGTGGAGGAGCAGGAGGGCGAAGAGCACATTATGGAGGAAGAACCAAAGGAGACAAATCCAGAGGAGGAGGCTGACGACAGGACACTTAAAGATGTATTCAAGACTTTTGATCCCACAGCTTCCCCGTTCTGTCAGTGAACACTTCACCGTGGAAATAAGCAACAAAAGATTTGTATATTACTAAGACTTGTCTAATCTTTAACTGGCTTTTCAATGATCTATTTATTTCTGTACATAGTCCTGGAGAGATTGCTCCATGCCACATCTTGAGACTGTGAGCAGACACAGTATATAGTTAATTTTCATGTGATCACACTAGAACCACAAGGTTTATTTTGAGTGTATGTAATTAAGATCTTTTAATAAATGTGTTGTTTTTCATTCTGTTCTAAAAAAGTAGAAAACAAGTCATTAAATGCATCCTATCCAAATGTTCCATCCTGTAAAAACAGTTCTATTGACATACACGAAGATAAATCGTAACGTAAGAATCTCTTTGACAGTATCTGTATTTAAATATTATATCTGAAACTCTTTTTATTAATATGCGATCTAGATGTTTATTCCCACTTTTATGAACATGTATGCTCTGAGACTTTTTAAACCACACATGCCGGTTGAAGATTGCGATTTTTCAACCTTTCTGATCAGGTCAGAAAATGTAATCAGTCATTTTTATTGTTTGTAAACCTATCCATGTATTAAGATTGGAGAGTTTTTAATTCTTTGTTTACAGTTTTTAAACTCCACAGTGAAGCTCATTTTCAGATATGTTTTCACTATTTCAGACATTTCCCATCACTGCTGAATACTTCGTCCGACATTTCTTTTACTTTGCGGACGTTCACTGTTTTTTTTTTGTGAGTGACTGAGGTTGAGCATTGTCTGTTTACCCATCTGTGCCATTCTTCAAAACACTTTTCTGCTCAAACTTTTTGACTTGTGAAAAAAAAAAGAGTCAAACGGAG
Source organism: Menidia beryllina (assembly GCA_013363375.1). Lineage (NCBI taxonomy): Eukaryota > Metazoa > Chordata > Actinopteri > Atheriniformes > Atherinopsidae > Menidia > Menidia beryllina. The sequence continues at coordinate 6,200,502 of JABUIW010000010.1, forward strand.
GAGCCATGCTGTCTTTACGATAATGCAAGTATGAGTGACTGTGTACTCGATTGGTCAGTTTTTGCTGAATTTAGTTGACCCTGACAGAAAGTGAACCTCTCTTTACTGCAAAAGCATGAATGTTTTGGATACAAGGTGAAAAATGGCTTCGCAGTAGAGATGACAGCTTTGAGTCTGTAATGTGAGCAGCTTTTGTTTGACTGCAAATAAGCTACTTCTGTTTAAAAATTGACATTGTAAATGTGCATTTTGTATCAAGTGTACAGTACAGTGTGTTTTAGTGAGTATTTTATTTGTATGCATTGCTTTTTTCAAGCCAGTGTGGGTCAGTTTGACGGTCATAGTTCTATAATACTGTAACGCATTTTAACAGCCTATGCCTATCATTTAGTGATTTTTATTATAAATGTGTGGAATAAAAAAAAATGAAACGGCAACAATTCTTGTTTAGCATAACACAAGGATTTCTTTTCTTTGCAGGCATGTCTAGTTCTGCTGAAAATCTTTGTTCATAAACCCAAGATGAATGTGCAAAAAAATCTGAAATATGGCTTGGAAAGCTTTATTTTTCTTTCACCCCTTTTAAATGTTCAATTCACCCATTCCACTGGCATTGCACCTCTATGCCATCATGTTGTGTTTCAAACTGAGCTGGCCTTGTGTCTCCTCTTGTGTGTGGAGTATGTTGTGTTAAAAACAAAAAACAAGAAAAAGGCTCATTCGGATCAGTCAGGCCACAGAACAGCTTTCCAATTTGTTTTATTTGTTTCAGGTTTCAGCTCTGAAAAGATGATTTGTGGATCTTGTCAGTACAGTTTGCCACCTATGTACCCTGATGTGTTGATGACTTTGGGAACTACATTGTTTTTCAATGACTTCATAATGCCAGTCATAATGCAGTGCTGCCCAAGAAACTCAAACTTTTGTTGACATTTTAGAGAATCTTTTGGGCTGCTATCATCACTGAAAAACTTTTTTTGGGTCACAAAATAGTCATAAATGACTTAATCATGTATTATAAGCACTTCACTTTAAATAGCTATTTCTTATGTTCTTTTTAAAATCAAATATTGGTACAAAAAAAATGATAAAACCATCTATTTTTTAAAATGTAGATTTTATGTTCCATACCAAAGTTTTTTTAATTTTGGGGTGTACCATAATCTGATGTGTCTTTCATCAGGACTGAAGGTTTAGTGCAGTTCATTTCTTTTCCAAAGTACAGTTGATGTTGCTTTGTGCCTCATGAGCCACGAAACATTGGATTTAAAGCTTAAAGCTGTTGTCCTTGACGTTAACCTTTGGGGCGAGGCTGGGTGCCAAAGGGTGCACTGACGTTTTCCTCAAACCCAGCTCATCAGTTTCTAAGTTAGAGGTCTGCTGGGCTCGATGAATCTCCAAGTTTCTTTTCCACTGGAAACACAAAGCTGTGGCCTCTTCGCCGTCAGAGTTTGGCTCAGGCTGCCTCAGACCCTGAATTACAGAGGATATCAGCAAATGGATGAAAATGATGAATGTCTGATAATAAAAGCCTGAATTTTTAGGTATCCATGGATTAAAGTTAGAGTCTATATGAGCATCAGAACTGACGCTGTGCTATGCAGAATGTGCAGGGCTGATCAAGAGTTACAAGAAGTGTTTTTGTCATTTTACCTACATTACAAGGTACCTGAAGTAATTATTGACTGATCTATTTATGCTTCTGGAGTCGTACTTACTGTGATAGAGGCTGTTTCTGCAGCATGGACGCCACGAAGCACAGTCTGCAGAAGATTTTGTACGTTTTTGACAAGGATTTCATCAGATGATTTGGACCCAGGGGTTACTGCATTGACACTATGCAAACATGAAGAAAAGGTGCTTCAGCCGCTTACTCTCAAAAAGCATTCACTGTGTCGTTTATGTTTCGAGCTAACCTGGAAATGATGCTCAGTTGATTAGTGATGGTGAGAATCTGTTCAATGATGAGGGAAAGTTCCTCCGTGCACTGCTTATCCAGGCTGTGGTTCGCAATAATTCTGATGAACTGAGTGACAGACTGGCAGTTTGAGATGACATCTCTGGCTGCAGAGACAAACGCTTCTTTGTTCTGTACAGAATGAGAAATAATTGTGGATAAACATAGATGGTCATGAGAGGTGAAAGTGGTAAAAGAGTGCTCTGATGTTCCTCACCAATAATGGCCCTTTCTTCTTTAAATACTGTGTCATGTGACATATTATGTCGGCCATCTTCCTGGTCTCCTGGACGATTCTGTTGTCTTTGGGATCCCAGCTGTTGCTTCTTTGCTTCAAATAAAGCGAAGTGTTGGTGAGTGAAGACACGTCTTTGTACGGATTAGGTGTATAACAGACCTGCAGAAGAAAATCAGAATGTCATTCACTGTGACACATGATAGTAATTTGACTCTACAATCTAGTTCATTTTAAAATACCTACATCTCTTTTCAGTATTTCAGGGTCATGCTTGGCTGCTGCTGCAGAATTTGTGTTTCCTTTTTTCAACACTGCACTACTTGTGTCAGGAACCTGCAGCTCTGTGACTCCACAGGTCACAGTCAATAATTTGTTGATATCCACAGATTCTCTGCCTTGTAGACCAGCCTTGATGTGTTCTATGGTCTCCTGATGAATTCCATCTTGTTTTCGTATCTCCTCTACTACATAGTGAGCTTTTGCTGACCAGCACTGTATCTGAACATCCAAACTGAGAGCGTCACAAATGTAGTGAGTCTGCACGATGAGCCTTGCCCTGCTTATTATTTCTGAGATCTGAAAAGACAGGTGGTCATTAATGGACCTTAGATTAGAGCGGGAATGCGGGTCGCGGATGTAGTTCAGGCAGTCCTCCACTTTATTGGTTGCATACTTGACATTTTCAAGAAGTGTTTGTGCTGTGGTTTCAAATTTTTGTTCCATAACTTCTGCACTAGCCCCTCTAAAATGTTGGGCAGCATAATAAGCACTCTTGACAAAACATTCAAGTGCAGTGGAATATTCCTTGTTTTCTTTGCTCAACTGACCAGAAAGCACTCTAATTTTGATCAGAATATGCCTCTGAAGGAATTCTGATTTTGCAAGTTGGATCAAATTTGGAATAATATCAAGTTCATCTGCATCTTTTAAATATATTTCAGTTAGTGTTTTTAACTCATTCTGGGAGCTTGTCAGCTGTTTGGACTTGTAGGTGCTTTTGGAGTTCAAGCTGGTGAGCCTTGCAGCCTCTTGGGTCCTGAGTGAGTTCTCAGACAACACAGTCAGCTGTTTCTGAGAACTCAGATGTTTTGTTGAAGCTGATGTTACTAAAATCTTATCCATTAAATGTAATAAAATCTGAACAGAAACACCCCAGAGGACACAAAGGCTGTCAAGTTGATCCCCTTGCTTTTCCGCTGTGGTCAAAAACTCCACCAGTTCCTTTGTATTATTCTGGGCTTTGTTCAGCTTGCTGTGTAAAATACTAAACGCTTCCTGCCCATCAGTTTGTAAGTTTAGATCTGATGATGCCAAAAGCTGGACCACTTCAGCAGATAAAGTCATCACATCATTTAATCCCTGTATAACTCCAGCTGACACAGCTGGAAGATTCCCTTGCAGTTCAGCATGAGCAGCATGATACCATGTTCCCGCCACTGGCAGCAGAACCCTTCGGATGTTGTTGATAAGATCGGAAAACTGTGTGCTGTACTTGTAGATGTTCTTGGTTCTCATCACTGAACTCATTGCCGTCTCTTGTGCTGTCTGGATAAGCAGGGGAGTCAGTGACACCAGCTCTGCTCTAAAGCTTTCCAGTGTCTGAGAGTCAACGGCATCAGCAATAGCCAAGGCTTCCTTTGCAGCTTGGGCATAACAGTTGGACAGCCTAAGAACACTAGTGCAAGCCTGGTTGAGCACTGACACATCTTTCTCTTTAGTCACAGTCACAACCTCATAGAGGAGGGGTAAAAGGTTAAAATCAAGAGGCTTGTGGATCAGTTCAGGCTCAGCTGGGACAGCTGGCATCTTTAAATCATTGGCGTCATATTTACGAGCTAGTCCTGCTTCTATGGTTTCCACATCTGAGTGATCCTCCTCATGTTTGACTTGAGAATCCCTCTCCACAACTTCAAAAACAGGAGAATCAGAGGCCCTCATCACATGGCCAAGGTTAATTCCACAGGTGTCTTTGACTGGTAAAAATGGCTCTGTGATTTCAGGCTTGCGTGCTAACTGTCGGAGCGGGCTCAGGAGATCTGGATGCTGGTGGCCGTCCAAGCCTTCTCTGAGCACCCTTGAATGCTGAATGGCCGTTGAAGCATTGTCTGTAAATTGAGAATATATCTCCACATTTAGAGTGGAACGAAAAAGCATGTCTCTGACTGACTCAGCCAATTTGGTTTGAGATGAATCGACCTGCTTTAGCAAAGTAAGCAAGCCGTTCCTGTAGATCGGGTTGCTGCTTCTGTCTAAGTGCCTTCTCACTGAGCGGACCACCAGCTTCATGTGACACATGAGGTTTTTGGCATGTTCATCAAACAGTTTATGGTTCTGTTTCCTGAATGCAGCATCACATCCATGACGGTCGTTGACCATCTCATTAATGGCTAGATTAGTGTACTCCCTAACATCTATTACATCAGTAAGAGCATCCAGTAACCCATAAGTCTCCTCCTCCCATTTCTGACACACGTCATGAAGCTTCTGTATGGTTTGCACTGAATTATCTGACAACTCCAGTGAAAGAGGAGCAATTTGAGCTCTTAGTCTTGTAAGGCATGCTCGAGAATTCTCCACATTCTCCAAACTCCTTGAATCTACGGCGATAGCTGAGGTGAAATGAGATACCTGTGTAATTCTATCAGCATGGGATATGAAATCCTCCACTATTGACTGAACAAATGTGAGATCCACATCTGCCTCACAATGTTCAACCAAGATTTTTCTTGTCAAACATAGTAGTTTATCAACTATAGAAGATCCTTCAAGAGACATGTCCATGACTTGATAAAGAATCGTAGTTTTCAGCTCTTTGTCAAGCATCTGTATTTGTTGGACCAACAAAGTGCAGATCTTCTCAAAGCTCCCCTCAGAATGATCCAAATGATCTGAGGACTTTAAAATTAATTTTAAGTCAGACCAGAACTGCAGTATATGGCGACAGTGGCTTACCACTCTTTGCTGACACTCCCTTTGAGTAGAGTTTGCAACCATCATGCAGTGGAACACAAGATCTCTTATCATGCTGTCAAAACCACTGTCTTGCACTAAGGAGGCAGATGAACTAGTGAGTAGTTGCAACAGACTCTCATGTCTAATAGTATAATACCCACGGGGTCCCATTGGTCTTCTGTTGTTGTCACTCATGAGAGTTTCAGTGATATCTCTGACTGTGCTTTGTACCTTCTCCAGAATATATCTCTTGGCTACTTGGGCCTGTTCACTTGTAGGGTGTTTGATAGTCGTGCACATAGCTGTGTGCAGCATAGAGATGCACCTCCTCAGAGTTTCTAAAGCGTTGAGAAGCTGCTTTGTTTGCCCTGGATCCTGCAAGGAATTTGCTCTGTCCGTTGTGAGTCTGTTTAGGCGAAGCAGAACTTCAGAAAACACCTGGAAGGACCTGAGGAGAGACTTGATGTCTGAGGAGGAGCCAATCTGGTGCAGGCTCTCCAACACTTGATCGGCTGCAGCAACAACTCTTCTTACACTAGCATCGTCATTCACCAATAGAACCTGCAAGCAGACATATCTTTGAATTGTTTCAACTAATAACTGATAAGCAGAAAGGAATTGTGAAACATTATTGGAAAGACTACAGTGTAATTTTATTTCTTGTATTCTGCCTTGAGTGTACATCAACATGACTGTTGATACAGGTTTGATCTGTGTGTAACAGTTCTCAACCACTGACAAAAGATTAAATGATCTCTATAACCACACCGGCAGTTACGGCCAAAGATAACACATGAATAGTAGATTTTTGCAATTTAAACCATCGAGTGTGAATGTCCTCTTGTGTGGAATCTTATTCCCATTTAGGGAAACCTTTGTGAAAATAAGAAGCAGATGCAGCTGTTCAAGGCTTAATCAGCTAGAAACTGTCAGCTCTTTCAATCACCAAGCATTCCTTTCTCCTTACCACTGTTTAAAGAAGGTAATATTTCACACATAGAGTCAAAATCATACTTTACTTTGACTACTCCCAGGAAGACACTTTGGGTTGCCATGATGAGCTCCTCTCTGTGCTCGCTCAAACTTGGCTGGATGCTTAGTTTTTGAGCTGCTAGCAGCACATGCTGTCCAGACAAACTCAACGGCTCAAGCAGAGGTGACATCTCCATGTGCAAAACCTCATCAACTGTCTCATTTATTTGCCTAGAAATAATGAGCTGTAAGTGTTTAACAATTTTTAAAAAATGAAAGAATCACTCTAGAAAATGATGTCCTCAGGTGGAGCATACCTGGAGACCACGGCTGCCATGTTCTCAGTCGCTTTAGCCACTGTCTGAGCCGCCCCCTCCAGCTGGCTGAATTGTTCTGGCTCTTCTGCGCCGTCGCAAAGCAGCACCAAGTGACATAAATGACTTGCGATTGGTGCAACCACTCTCTCCACAGCTGCAGTCCTGATAGATCCATGATCCAGCAACGAGGACATAGTTTCAAAAGCTGCTCTCTCAGATCAAAAGAGAGTGAGTGCCCTCACATATGGTCGAGAGCTTGCTGTGCTCAGTGTAGTAACTGTATTAATAATTCATTCTACTTTATGGAGCGCAAGGGCTTTATTTCAGGGTTTCATAGCAACGGGTGTCACTTGATCGACCCCATTCAACATCAACTGGTTGTCAAAAAAGATAGATGTTTGCTAGTGGATTCTCATAACTATTTGTGTGGCAAACTGTTTTGAGTGTGGTTTATTGAAAATAGTTTTAGCCCCCCCAGTTGCTAGAGATACTAGCAACTGGTATCTCTTAAATCAGAACACATCAGTTAAGCCCCTAGAACGGATGCCAGGTTAAATAAGCAGTCACCATGTGACTCCTCGCCCTTTTTAAGACAAATGATCATCATTAGCACTTGACAGCCAGTACAATCCTACTGGGAGCTCTTTCATGTGCAGATCATTTTCCTATTTTCTTAATTAGGCTATAAATATGGTTATATTGAGTTTCAAACAAAACCACAATTTTAAAAAAATCAAGCAAATATTTGTGACTTTTTTCAGACTCACTGTTTCTGCTTCTGTGTAGAGGTAAAATACCTAAATCAAATGCTAATTTACAGCATTGATGCAAATATTGCAAATATTACTGATACTTCATTGCCAACAGATCCTCCCTCCCTCCCTCAGCTATAAATTTTATGATCAGAATTTAACCAATCCTGCCAGTAGAGAGCACCACACTACACAAAACAAATATACAACCAGCCAACAACCGGACGACAATCGATAAAGCAAGCTTACACAGCTCAGAAATTTCACTTGGAAATTTATCAACAGATAAATATACAGCTCAAACACTGACATTAAACATCAAACATATAGCACACTCTTATGGAAATGATACTCAGTGACAGTAGTTTACTCAGAACAAAACCCCACATAAAGGTGTGATTAACATTGACAACAAACAGAATCAAAACAGAATGATCACAGTTAAGCTTTAACAAAAACATGTCAAGTGTTGTTTTATGTGTAACATAGAATCGGTTTAACTGGTGCAGAGGGAAGATGTGAATGTGTACAGTATAAGCTTGAAACGCCGGTGGAATTTAAGGGTCATACAGCACAAGAAAAAGTGAAGCGACCATAGAAATCCTTAAAGTGACTCAGAAGTCTGAATAGATTAAATAATATTTTTTGCTATTTGAAATTGCACAGCTAATTCTTGCATGTGATTATATTCTTTTTTCAGTTCTCTTCAGAGAGTGGGATGTATTTTCCTTGTTTCTATTATTTTGACATTTTCTTGACAGGGATTTTTAAGGATATATATTCTGTCTAATTTTGGACTCTTCAGCCAAAAATCTAAGGCCGGCATTAGAATAGTCAGAAAGTCACACAACTCTGTAGCTGTGGAGTCGCATATTGTAAGATTTAAGGGCACAAACATTCTTCCACTTTGACTTAAAGTGAGCTTTCCCATGAGTCCAAAAGAGCTTGTTTCTGCATGGCATATTCCCACCTATTTTTAGGGCCAAACTCATTCCACGGTCTCTTGTAAATTACTGTAGGTAGACTCCCTTTACTCACTCCAATTTGTCCATGTAGATCACTGAATGCCTTAAAATGCAATAGAAGTTTTAAAAGATGTGGTCTGCTAAGCATGAGGTCTGGAAAGGGTATGATAATACAGCTTTATCAGTTAAAACAAGAAAAGTCTGCATATCTTATTAATTAGGTTATTGGAAAAGCACCCCTAGATTTTCTTGCATAGTTTTTTAATTAAAACATTGAACTGAGTAGAGACTGAAATTTAAATAATTTGTGTTAACTTCACCTACCAACAGTCATTGTAAAAGCTACTTGAAGTTACAAAAGCATCAAACCTACATGTTGGTAATGTTCATATGGACATATTGCTGATAAGGCAAAAACAGAGAGCTCACAGTGAATTAAGTCCTAATGATTTCATAGAAGCCTTTAAGAATTTCTGGTGGTTGACAAATGGAGAATACACTGAATTTGCCTGGGCTGATTATTTGTGAAAGGCTCATAATCATGAAAACAAAATTTCATAAGCCGGAGAAAATACAGGAGAGATACAATCTTTCACTCTCAATAAATGGGAGGAGCTGAATATACAAACAATTGCACTCATATACTACTAAAAGGGACATATCTTTGGCACACAATGTTCAAGATATGGGGTTAAAGCATTCATTCTCATCAAACATCAGTGCTTAAGAAAACAGACTGTAGACACAGTATGTTCAAAACCGACTTCAGAACCCAAGCTCTTTTCAAAGCTAAGTTTTTTACAATATGGCTTGAAATGTATGTAAAAAAATAAATTCGCTATGTAACACAGCCCTGAGGGTTTTGCTGTTCATCAGTACTCATTCCACCCCCCCCACCCCCCCCACCCCCGCCCCCCAGATGTGGTACTCCATCAACAACTCCGCAGCAGTGGCTGGAAGTTACCTCCTTTGAGGTTTGCTGATTTCCGAGTGTTCTTTGGTAAATCACACTGTCACCCCAGAAGCCCCCCCCCCCAACACCTTCCCCAACCCAGCAAAAAATACAGAGTCTCCAAAAAATATGGAAAATACTCTTCTCTTCCACATATGGAAGACTTGACGGACATGGTGCCACCAGGGCGGCTGGGCTGCGCACCCCTGTGCTATTGGATCCGTCCTGACCCAATCCCTAATCTCGTTGGCTCTTCTGGGACCCGCTTCAAATGTCTCAGTGGTTCTTTTCCATCCAGTCCCAGCTTTCATCACTGTCCTTCCGGTTCTTTTCAGCTTCTATAATTTCTCTGTAGTGCCGACGGAAGAATCCCATCTGTCAAGCAAGAGGGCAACAATTTGAGCCGTTAGAAGGATATCTGTGTTACCATCTGACCTCAGCGTGTTTGAGTTCTTCAACTAGTGGACAACTACACTTCACTGAATATTGGATAACACTTGCACTGTAATGAGGTTTTAAATCTAAATCGACAATATCAAGTGGTGGTTAGAGCAGAGGCATAGTGTTAGTAACAAAGATGTCTCCCTTCACAGAAAACTTCTATCCTTGGTGTGCCTCAGACATTTCTAATATTGTGAAAGTTACCTCCAAGCTACCGGCTTAATAAAATGTTCCTCCATACAAATTCAGAAACCTTCACTTTTGCACTTTATTATAGGGATTAGGAGTACGTTTTAAATAATGTTCATTCTTCTCCAGAAATCACAGGTCAAAGCACCGGGTCTTTGTGTTAAGGTTCGCTTTCTGTGGTCTGACTGTTAATTTATATATTTTTTGTGTATATGAGAGTAACTAAAAAGCTATAAATAGCATGACAAAGCAATTTTAATCTTTAAATCATCAGTAAAACACACACAAAACATATGAAGTATACAAACCAATTGTGCTTTGTTTGATGATGAATTAAATAAAAAGGCCAGAAATCCAATTATTTCTTACCTTACTAATTTCATGCTTTTGTCATACACATGGTCTGTTGTCAAGTTTTCAACATTAAAACATTAATATAATTAATGATATGCTCTTAATGTTTTCTGTCCTTAGTCCAGCAGTATGAGAATTTTGTCTATTCAAACGTAAAACTTACAATAATGCAGCCACATGACAGCAACATCTATCATGCTTAAAAAAAAAGGGATTGCAACATATCTTTGATTGTTTTTCTGCTGGTAAATGAAAGGCTGTTTGCATTTGACCATGAGTAAAGTCTATTGAAATGCACTATCACTGAGAATTTTTTTAAAACAACCCCTTTTCTTAGCTGTATTATTACAAAAATAACATAACTTTAGATCAGATAACAAGTCATGCTCTGGGTTCGCTGGAATGGATTGTATCTTCAAATTAAATATCTGCAAACCAAGAATCTCCCACTGTGAAAATAATGGAAAACAACAGATTTTTGGGGAGTTTGAAATCAGTTTGAGTGTCATGCAATGGCCTCTTATCCAAAAGTATCAAGAATCTAAAGTTATTATACAAAAGCATGAAAAACAATAAGAATGTAAAGTAGCACATGAAGTATTTCCCTGACAGAATTGTCGCTGTTTCCGTCGGAATTTAATACAGTGTGCCAGTTTACATATAGTAGAAGTTATGAAGATATGAGGAGAGAGTAGCGGCCTCTTGGTGTGTAACTAAACAAAAGCTGACTCTCTCACTACGCGTCCATTCATTTATCTACATTTGGCTACTAAAGTTTATTGACATAGACCTGTGCTCTCCTCAGGCATTTCCTGAAAATAGCAATACAGGACATGCGCCACTCTTGTAAGTGGGGTTTGTTTTGGCAAGATTTGAAGAGCTGGGGTACGGGGGAGAAATCTATCCTTGGACCAACATTCCAAAGCTTAGTTGTGGTATTCCCGATGGAAGATGAGGCATTGAAACAGAAAAAGTAGTTCTGTGCTAACAGGGCTTCTGCACATCAGTGTGATTGCTATTTCCCCTAAACATTGCTCTTTCATGTGAGCAGCATAGTGTGAATTACCATCCAGTCTGTGATTTGTCCATTTCATGGCTGTCAAAGGCTCTACGAAAGCTCGCACCCACAAGTTTTCCCCCTACCTCCAGCTGTCTCTGTTTAGCTGGATACTGTGCTGACAGCTAACCAGAGTTAAATGGTGCTCCTGGCTGTCATAAACAGCTTTACTTTTCAAGTGTTTCAACATTGCAAGCTGAAAATCAAATTTTGTGCTCATGGGCTCGCTTACCTTCCAGAGTAGCACAGCTAACAACAGAAAGATGAGGATTCCCACCAGCAGACTGATGGCAATGATCCAGCCAACGACGTAACCCCGCGGCTCCTGACTGTGGAGCGCCTCAAACACCAGCTGAAACACAACCAGCTTTAGTGAGAAGCCCTCAAATACAGCACACATGCAGAGACACAAGAATGCGCATTAAGTCATGAGCTGCAGATGATGCAATGCAGAACAAAATAACTCTGACGGAACAGCTTGTTTCAGTACATTTTAGCTGTGATCTAAATGCCTGAGGAGCTACATGTAAATATATAATCACACAGTAGTACAGAACAAATGTAATAATACTCTACACTATTTGCTCTTAACAATTGATAATTAATTTAAATCTGGATACTGGGGTCGTGAACATGTTCCCATGAGTGGACTGGGTGGGATGGGAAGACTTATTCCCCATGCAACAACAGCATCAACAGTTTTTACATCCACAAGTTGAAAACAATTTGTGCTGAAAACATGTTGTCTTTAATGTAATACGTGACCATTTATGGAAGTTTCGAGAAAGGTCAGGCTTTTGGTCTGTGCCTGCCTACAGCCGAGAGCGAATCCTTTCAGCTGCAGAGTACTGTGAAATTTATTAGTCCACAATCAGTGTGCAGAGGATGAAGTTCCATGACTCTGATGACCTTTCGACTGGGGCTCACTTTGGTTGTATGACAAAAAAAAAACGTGATCTGTGACTTTACTCTGCCTTTTTCACACAATCACTCCTAAACATAAGTGGAAATGTAGAAAATGTTTAAACAACAACAAAAAGCTGTTTCTCAATATTTGAAAAGAGTGTGTTGTGTGGATGACCCAATGCAAGTCAAAGTTAGAGTTTGATCTTGTGAATCATACTACCAAGTATAGTAGACAGAAGTCGATGCAAATACATTGAACAATTATTTTGTGACAAAATATAAACTGTTTGATATTTTTTTAGGTCAGAATGAAGCAAATTCTAATGTTTAATACCATCCATCCATCCATCCATTTTCGTAACCGCTTATTCCTTGATAGGATAGCGGGTAAACTGGAGCCCTTCCCAGTAGTCGATGGGTGATAGGTGGGGTACACCCTGGACAGTCAGCCAGGCCATCGCAGGGCTAATGTTTAATACATATATGTCAAATCTGGGAGCTTTGGCAAGTCTGACAAATGTCCTAACTGTGCATGGAATTAAAGCTATTTGGACTGTTTCCCATCACAAAAGCAAATGTGGACCTACTGGACAGAAACTAAGCTCCCATAAGAAAGTACCCTCCTCTTAGTGTTAGATAAAATTCAAGATAAAAACTTTTATACTTTAAATACTTTTATTGATTTGTTTAACAATAACACCCCCCCTCCCCCTTCCCCTTCCCCCGATCAAAGCGCCAGTGTTACTATGACTGACACCGGTGATCTCCGGCGTGACTGCTTTGATTTCGTTGGACCGTGTTTCACAGACTGAGCTCTCCTTTGGAAAAAAGCACACTCTCCTCCATCACAAAATCACCGGGCTTAACAACTAATGGTGTTCAACAAAGACATACACTGTGCAATTTCTTAAACATGGCTTAACCCCTGAGGTACAGCTGCAATGAGAGGTAGAAACATTTCAGAGGTGAGGGAAGAATGTCACCATCATAAGATAAACCGTACTTCTGCCCAGGCTTTAAAATTCAAATACGGCATGAGACGCCAACTGTTAGTCAAGACCAAACCATATGGACAAGTGAAGATAAATCACTCTGTGGAACAGTTTCCCACATTAACACTTACCCCCTTAACCCCAAATTCTGGAATCTAAATGTTGTGCACGCATTTGTGTTTAAAAAAGATGAAAGCTCTGTAGGTCATTGCTCTCAAACTTTGACTTTCCCAAATTGACTTTTTCTGCCACAACTATGAATTTCTAAATTTGTACGATTCATGCTTACAGCAAAAACATATGGTGCAGATGACAACCAGTAGACTTGCTGTGAGCAGTAAAATCAGAGACCACAAATCATATTTGCAGTGTGTACTCTAGCTTAAAGGAATTCTGAGGGAGAGGGCAACATTATTTACTAAAAACCAATGGGGGCAAGGGTCACAGGAATGAGCACAGTCTGTTAGTGGTGAAAGCGCAGTGGCAAGAATGTATTCATAGGAGGTCTATATTTTCTGAGCAGAACTGGAGCTCGGGGTCAGCCAGGTTGCAACCCAGTCATCACCCTAATCTTTCAAGAAATCCCACAGCAAGCACGTTAGGCGCTCAATATAATTGTCAAATCTGATCTTGGGTGCCATCTAATCTCACAGCAATCGAGAGTTGGGGGAGGGCCTGTACTTGTGCACAGCTGAGGACCCAATAATGACCAACAATATGCCGACAGTCCCCAGCCCCTCCCTGCACTTATGGCTGATCCACTCTGGAATTCCTCTGTGTCTTGAAGAAACTTTTCTCATAACATGATCGACTGTGCGTGCTAACATACGAATAGTGGATCTATTTGCGACAATTTTTGTCCCAGAGAGCATCAGTTATACCTTCATGTCCTGAAGCAAAACTTAACCGTACTAACCACAGCATACGTTCTGAAATTGCGAGTATGTAGAAAGCTATTCAGTTGATCTTGTAGTGTTGTGATATTTTATGCTCTGTCACCAACTTAAGTACTGTAAAATATGGAGCCCTTCAAACACCCATCACCTTAAAAAAACTGACCAATAAGGACTCTGAGCTGCAACTACTTAACTAAAGAAAACATTTTTTTACCATGTGCAAGATGCCCCACTTTAAAAACAGAGCTTGCAAACATACGTTGACACTTTAAACATTGTGTGATCAATGAAAAAAGCCCTACAAGTTTATGGTGAAGGAGCACAAATATAAAGCTGAAGACTTCTGGCAACAAATCTTATGAAAAGTTGTAAAACTGTATCGTGAGAAAATGATGCAGCCAACATAGTGCTAAACACACTTGGTGTGTCAGTGATGATGTTTTTACTGCTTATAATTTACGCTGCTTTTATTCTTCTGTTTGGTCATCAGTCACCAGTCGGATCACTAATTTACACTCATTACTGAAACGATGCTAAACCCTGAGAAAATGTATTACTGCCTTTCAGTACGATCTGTAATATGACTTAACTTTAAAAAATGGACATGGCAACAATTCTTTTACATCCAGCAGACAGAGAGCAACATGAGTGTTTTCTTACAGAGGCTTCTGCCCCATGTGCCTAATTCATACTCACAGAAATGTCATCTGCCAGGCCATCCGGCACCTCCACTGCCCTGTCATTTACTTGAATGCTGCCTCTTGTCACAAACTGGATCACAGAGGAGCTATCCTACAGGCAAAGAGGAGTTGATTTAGAATTTACTTTCTAATTACATTAAAGTGCAGTTAGCATTAAGCTTTTGGCAACTGTCTTACCCTTTTCAGAATCTCAGTGTTGAGGAGAACCTTTATATCTATACTCAACACTTCTTCTTTCAACTGTGGACCCAGACTGCAGGAGATTGTCATGCATGCTCTCCCAGGCCGGTCACAGTCCTGTTGGAAAATACAGAGTGGACTTGAGAGGGAGTGGGAGAGGGAAGTGTGATTATCAGATGTTGCGCTGAGCCCTCACAGGAGGTGACACTTGGTGATCTCTGAAATGTCAAAGTGCACAGAGAGGGCTGCTTATTTACCAAGACTTTGCGCCCTGATTTGGTGAAGAAGGCAAATATGGAATGGAAGATGCTTTCTTTGTCCTGGGGGATGGTGCACGGTGTCGGGTTTCTGTGAGGGGTGCAGTTCCCTCGACCATCAGCTACCTGAACACAGGACAGAAAATCTGGTTTCAGCTAAGATTTTTAATCAAGATAGAATCACAGGCGATTCACAAAAATGAAAACTTGCAATGCTAAAAAGAAAGAATTGAAAAAGACTTGTGTAACAAGGGTATGGAGGAGTTTTGATGTGTTTTTTAAAGCTTATATTTGGGTTCCATTAAAAATGTCAACATCAGACTTTTTTATCACAATAAATGGTCCAATCCCATCACTGTTATGAGTCCGCGGAGCTCACAGGAAGTCCCCCCCAGCAACTGGCTGGTACCACTCCCAGACAAATTTCCCATATGGAGTGATTTAGAGGTGTGTGCTTTACTGCCCAGCCCCCCAGGGAGCACTTCCCCTTTCCCCTCTCTGACTGACCTGAAGCTGTTGAGGTAAACTCTCCCCCTGGTCTTTCCTCATTGTCTGCTCTACAACCTCTCAGCACGTCTGTTTTTACTGCTCATGTCCTGTCTTTCTGCTGCCACTGCATGTAGGGAAATTCATAGGTGGCTCTAATGACTGCATTATCTTTAACCTGGTAAGAATTTTCTCACTAAATATTAAAGATTGAGGAAAGTTCATGCACAAAACCCCGATCATATGGAGTTACTGCCAGAAACCTTTATATTATTGGAATAAATTGAAGATTGTATGAAATTAAAGGGTATTGGTTTATGAAAAAAGTCTGTAACTGTCTGTGCCACAACCTGGACAAAGTCAGTAGTGTTTACGATATGTGATTCTAGGCTTGTGTGGGACAGGGGCAGTAGCCAGCTCGGCAGGTGTCCCGCTCCTTTTTTCATGTAGGCTGACTGATTCCATGAAAGTGATTCCAGATGGACTCTAGGAGGGTGGGATCCACCAACGCTGTCTCTCCATTCACAGTAAGTACAATTAACAGCTTGAGTTTTCCCCATGATCTACCAATATGACAGAAGCAATGCGAGGGCTAAGAAAACATCCAAACCCAGTGGGAATATCGGGTTCCTTTAACTAAATGTGAAATGTTGTAAAAACTGTAATCGATTAGTTTCAATTGAAGCACCAGTATTTTGACTTTACCTTGCACTAAGAAAACTGTCCCTGTCCTGACCAATAGGTTAGCAAATATACAGTCTTGTGTGTTAAATTAAGGCATTGTCAAATGAGGATTCAAGCTCGAGGAGAACTGAGGCTTCCAGCTGTGGGCTGCAGAAATAAGCTCATAATAAGGATGCCTGCAGGTGAACAAACTAATAAAGAGTGACATTGGCTGCACAAAAAATGTGAATGAGACTGCTGATGGTATTTACCTGTGTGTCAATGATGTGGAGCATGTCAGCTCCATTGCCAGCTAGTCGGTTGGGCATCCTGATGTACACAGTGGAGCCCGGCAGCCTGCTGGGTCCCTTGTTTATGGCCTGGAAACACATCACACAGGGGCAGGCGAACATGCAAAGGAAGATTAATTTAGAAGATATGATTTTAGAAGAAAAACTCTTTGTTTTAAGTACCTGGAAAGTCAGATTGAGAGGCTGGAAGTTGCATTCCATGTCCTCTAACTGGATGAAGCGTGAGGCATCGATGGAGTTTCCGTACACAAAAGAGCTCGGTGCTACCACACTGCAGAGAGGAGCCACAGTGTTCAGGAGGGAGACAGAGGATGACGGTGTTTTCTTTAACGGCTAAGATATGAGCCCAGCTTTGCTCTGAAGCCTCCCTTCACATTAAAGACAGCAGCATTATCAGATGTCAAGGCTCTGACAGAGCGGTGCTGGTTTAAATCTTTCTCCTTCCCCTGAGAAGCACAGCTACGATAAAGCATTCAGAGATAAGACCTTTCAAACTGATATCTCCCATATGGAGCAAGCCGTGTATTGCTGAGAAGCGACAGATGGACATCCGATGCAAGTCCTCATTTGAGTGAGATATGACATTAGACAGCTGTGCATTTGTATGCTTGTAACAACATTAGGAGTGATCGTGTTTGTTCAGTTCTTACCCAGTTAAAGTTGTGTCGGTCTCATGGATGAGAGGGATGGACAGATCTAAGTAGTTGTCAGAGAGCTTGTGCTCTGGATTGGCACTAAAAAGTTTC
The DNA here is from genome assembly GCA_013363375.1 of Menidia beryllina. NCBI lineage: Eukaryota > Metazoa > Chordata > Actinopteri > Atheriniformes > Atherinopsidae > Menidia > Menidia beryllina. Next base: position 6,217,786 of record JABUIW010000010.1, read on the forward strand.
AAGGAACACAAAAGAAGAAACTTTGACTTATCAAATGGGGCACAAAATATCCCACATTCAGGTAGATTAATCTGAATCTCAACTCACAAGAAGAAAATACTCATTTAAATAATAGCTAACAGATAATCAGTTAAACTTTGGAACTCTTACCTCTTTGCTTGGACTAAGAACTGCAACGTTTCATTGTCCCCTGAGAGCTGATTTGTGTCAAAAATGATGGCAAAATGATACTGGACACAAAAAGGAGAGATATGATGTTGGGTGTCACTTACTGCACGCTTTCCATGAGATGGTTCAAATTGAAAAAGCATGCTATGATCTAAATTCTTTATCTCAGAACCTCTAAAAATGACATGTAGGCTGCACGCCTTTTTTGACAAGAGGTACCTTAGTCTGTGCTCTCATGAAGGGAAATCCCACTCTGCATTTGAGGAAGCCCAAATCAACAAATCCACAGGAAATACCCTTCTCTTCCTGGAAAAAGAAAGATTGACAGGGGGTAAGAGGAGGTGATAAAGACAGACTACATGGAGACAGAATGACCGGCATGTATAGAGACAGACGAAACAGTGAGGAAGAGCCAGTGAGCAAGAGACAGTCTTTGAGATAAAGCAATCAGTTCTGATACACTGAGGAAAAAGGATGTGGTGAAAAAAATACAATTGTCAGCCACAGCTGCAATATTTCAGGCAGAAATGCCAGCCAGTATTTATAGTATGACCAAAGATGAGCATTTTTAACATTTTTAAATGCCAAAAAATGGGTCAAAGTCCCACTGAGTTCTAACTTAGGTTAAACAAAGAATACACAAAGCAGTGATGGCACACATCTTAGCGAGTGGGTAATTGGACAACCTCCAGACTGTGTGTTTGGAAGCTTGTCTAAACATTATGGAGCTTCACCGGCTGCGCTGTGTAAACACTCAGGCCCTGACTCCATGAGGAGTACGAATTCTTCTTGCAGGAATTCACTGAGAGGCTGTCAGCTCAGCTGGGAGCAGGAATACCTCACAACTGTAAAAAGACTGAGTAGCACTCCTGGAATATTTATCAAGAGTATATGTTAGGTCATGCAGAACGCTTGCTCAGATGGGCTGCTGTCCAGCTTGAGTCTGCATTTACAGCATGTTTCCAAATGTGATAAGGAAGGAGGGGTGGTGGTTCTGTCTGCTGACATATTTAAAGGCACACATCCATCCTCAGTATCACCTACACTCCTGCTATTCCTTGTTCAGCAAATTTTCGGGGTGTGGCTGTGCCCTCCACCTTTATTAAGTCAGCCTAAATAAGCAGCAACGCTCAGTGCAGAGGCAACGGTGAGCCCTACAGAGGGAGGGTGGGGGGAGGGGGACTGTAGCATAACTGGCAATGATGGAATTTCCTCTATTTCCTGTATTCCTCTGTGCTGCTGTGAAAACACAGTCTATCCCACGGGGCTGGGCAGGAGTGGGAAGTCAGCCTGTTTACCCATCACCCACCTGGCAGCCCTTGAGAGCAGATAGCTCCGACATGTGACAAACTATGCCTCGGCAGTGACAACAGTGTCTAGGTCTGTTTGTTCAGCACTTCTTCACTTGCAGCCCCTTGCTTACTTTCTCTGGTCTTTCTCTGTCAGGGACAAATACATGCAGGGAGTTTTACAAGTGGCAGGGCCATTAAATATCCCAAAGACTGTTTACACTGCCCTAGTGTCTACTGACAAATCTACTAGAGTGGTTCGTCAGTGTGGATGACAACAGACAGTCTTATGTTTTCAGCAGTTTGAGTTTATGTTCAGCTGGCGACACTTCAGCTTATGTTTTACAAAGTATTGTCATCACCTTAAAGTTTTTTGTTTCTAGGAGCTTGTGTTATTCATTTAGTCTTTTTCTTGAAGGCTAAACGGAATTCACAATTTTTTTCTCCTGAATTTAGAGCTTCAATAACTGGAGCATTTAGTATGTTTCTTCCCTGAGTTTCAAGTCAGTTTTCAAATAATTTACTTCAACAGATGTAGTACTACCACAGTGGAGCAAATTGTCTAAATATGGATATGAACTTGAACAAAGCCACAGCATTACGCTGTAGCAACAATTTCATTTTTGGTTTATACATAATGAAACAGCAAAATCATAAAAAGAATTATAACATTTCTGGCAGATTATATATGTTGATCTTAAAAGTTTTAAGGACACATCACATCTGACGAACAACCTTTTTGTGTTTCTTACTTCTGTAAAGATTGCATGGACCATTGGGTGGACTATTTGATTTTACTATTAATCAGTGGGAGCACAGCCAGAAGTGCGCTGGGGAAAAAAACAATTGCTACAGCTCTGGTCATGTAGGTAACAGAATATAACCACATAATTCAACATTTTCTAAATTAAATAAATAGTTTTAAGCCTATTCCTTGGGGTAAGGCAGCACTCTATAAACCAATTCACCTCCCACACTTGCTAACAGCTCATATTGCAAGAACAACAGAAGGATAACACACGGTTCTGAAATACAAGGGTGCTGCAAGTTCATGCTCTGCCAACATAAGAAAAAGCTTTCGAGGAGGGTCAGCTGATCTTAACTCTGCAAAATAGGGTCACATCATCACCTCAGTCTTTTCCAGTGGTAATTAGAACTGTCGCAGGGAGTTTAAAGCAATAAAGTCTGCTCAGTGGCCTCTCTGTATTTCTTTCATACTGTTCACTTCCTGTTCCCTTTGTGTTGCAGGCAACCCTGACTTATCAAGTTCCAGGGCAAAATGAGGCTCTGGGGCTGCTGGAAACCTGATACTGAATGTCAGCTTGCTTCATTAGATTTGCTCTGAAACTAAAACTGACTCACTGTTTTCCTAATATCTGCCTGCAGCATGTATTCTATTTGAATTCAATCACACCTTTGTTAGGCATTTTAAACCTTGCCACAGGCTGTGTGCATTGCAGGCGCTGGCCTTATCCATCAATGGGGTAAAAACACCCAGCTGGAGGAAAAACATAAAGTATTATGACGGATAAGTCGTCCAGTTGGATATTGTCCGAGCGCACCATCTGATGTGGCATCTCTCCCTGATGCGACCTCTGGTGTTTTTGCCACAAGTGAGCAAACAGATGCGAGCAGAAGCAGACTTGTGGCTGTGAAATCCATCTCATACAGTGTGGACAGAAAGAAATCTCTCAGGTCAAATGTGGGCTGAAGGTGGGTAGATATTTCTTTAGCACTGACAGAATGCTGAAATCCTTTCTAGAAGCAGCAGATCTGCGTCTCTGTGAGGGTCAACCCTTTGCATACCTGCACTCACCCAATGAGGTATGGCCTCGAGAGAGTTTTTCTCAGCATGACTGATGTGTTTTGAATGCTATGTAATATCGTGGGTATGAGTGTTCTGCTGTGATCCTGTGCATTTAGCTCATTGGTTGTTGACATGCTGAGTCTGTCTTGAATGAGTCAGAGAGGCGTATGACAGGTCAGCCAGAGGAGCTGCCCTCTGAGACGGGACAGCTGTTGGGGCTCTTGTAGGGGCTCTTCTGCTATTTATCTTTTCATCTTTAGTTCTACCTACACAGCAAAAAGTTATATGCTCGTCTTTGTTTGGGCCTCACTGTTGAGACTACCCTCTGTGTGTATAATCACAGATATATATTTATAGTCTTCTGAAGAACCAGCTAAGAATGAGAGAATTGCGTGTCAGTGGAGAAGCGAAAAAGGTGAGCTGATGCTCACTAGGTTGTGTTTGTGTTTTAAAACAATTTCTACAGATTTTGACTCAATTACTCCAGTCAGACCAACTGTGTACTGCACAGGGGAAATTCAACGACATTGTTACTCTGACCACCAGTGGTCAACCAACAAACATCACAAGCACTGTAATGGCCTTTGAGGTCAAGAAAGAAGCACAGAGTAACTTATCAGCAAATAAAGGCCTCTGTGGCTTTGGCTAATGTCAGTGTTTGTCAGTCAGACAGTGTTGTTCATGACAGGGCTGCAGATGAAAAAAGGCCAGTGTTGTCCGAAAAAGCAACTGCTGCACGTCTGAATTTCCTTAAAAAATGAAGCAATTTCTAAAATGCTCTGGACAGATGAGAGGAAAATTGACATAATAGGTCTAAAAAAGAGGAAAACACTGCATTTTAGCTCATAAATTTGATCTAATCTAAGAAGTGTAAGTATCATGGTTTGGGCCCATTCATTGGGACACAGAAATTAAGTTTATGCTAAAAGATTCAGAAACATAACTGTAACAGGACATCCATGAACTAGTCCAGCTAAAGCTGTTTTGTTATAGAGGACGAAAATTACTCCAAACTTGTGTGGGATTGATTGACAGTTGCTTTTGCAAGAGGAAGTCACAACACTGATACTTCACATACATTTGTAAGATACAGAACATATTTCATTGTAATTCAAATAAACAACAGATATGTTGTCCACTTAGTTTCACCAGGGTTTCCTTGTCTTCTTATTCATACATTTACAACAATATACTCAAAATAAATATAAACAGCTTAAAAACCTCTTAAGCAACAAATGCACCAATATTGTTTTGTTTTGTATTTCTTTAAACTTCCGGCTCACTTGTATGCTACTAAAGCAGAACAACAAACTGCTGAATTACAGAAACAAACATGCGTACCAGAGGAAATAAACACTAAAGACTTATTGAGGAACAGACCTTCTGCCAATAGTTGATGTAGAAAACTTCCCTTGAGAAGTTGAAGTAGACATTGGTGTCATAGGCGTCATCTCCTGCGTTAGAGATGGTGACATTCAAGGAGACATTCTTTACTCCTCCAAGTGCCAAATGGGGTTTGCTGTACAATCTGAGAGGAAAGCAAAATAAAAATCAAAGCAAGAATTTATGTACTATAAAATTATACGGTCACCAGGGTTCCTTTATTTAATGATTTTTTCTTTAATATTTTTAGAGTAAATCCTCTGAATATGCTGAGAAAAACTACTTGGTATTAGGAAAGACATGGATACACAACAAAAAAGCAACTCCCTGACAATGGAAAAACATATGGATATTGTCCAACTGTGCGTCATGGTTCCACTATCCACACCCACATGGCCTATGACGTAAGTCTGCTTCCTCACAACTGGTGGAAAGGCAGAGACAAATTCTAGAGGTAAAGGAGACAGTTTTTACCCAGATAGCAGCAGCTTCCCATGAAGCCTCAGGTCTGCAGCGCAGTCATCTGACAGGCAGTTCTTCTCAAACCAGGTCTGCCAAGGAGACAGGGTTGCACACAGTTCATAAAACATCAAGCTGTTTATGCTCCAAACACACTGACTCCACGCTCAGACTAGGGGGCAGTGTTGTGTTGTTGTTGGGGCTTCCCAGTAGATTTTTGTAAAGAAAAGCCAAAAAACTCGTCATCCCATATTTAATTAGCCAGAAGGGTATTTGGTTTGTGTCTGAACCATGAAAGTAAACTTAAATCAGGCAGTAAAGTCAGGTGACTTTCTGAAAAATGGATTCTGTAGACACTGAATAGATGTAAATCTCTTTTTTTCTTCATAGAAAGTGCAGACACTGGGAGAAACATGTGGGGCAGGTTAGAGGGGGTCAGAAAGAAAATAAATGAATCAGACTTTTTGGATTCAACTCAAGAAAACCTGAAGCAGACAATAATAAGTGGGAAACCAAGACCCAAATCATTATAACCCCTATTTGAGCTGTTTCCTTCTTCTCCTCTGGAGTCCACAGGGAGAAATGACTTTGGTTTTATTTTAGGTGTGGGAGAGTCACCTCTTCTGAGCAGTCTGATGTGAAAATAAATTATTAAAGAATATGAGCTAGTTGAAAATGACTCACACATGAATAAAATAATCCTAAAACCTGTGAGTCTGGGACTTTGGATGAAAAAGAAAACAAGCTTTTTTCATCGCCCTTCAATCATTTAACATTAAAACGTACCAAACTCCTAAATAACAGAAAAGGTTGTCACACTTCAGAAATAAATGTCTGCGTCAAGCTGCATGATTTCTTGCTGCCCCTTATATTCCCAGTTCTGCAAATGAAAGGGCCAAAATCCGGGACCAGTTAAACTTTCTACTAAATGTGAGTTCTGCTGTACCTCATTCCTCACTGCAATCATGCCTCCTTTCCTCCATCGCAGCACCGGAGTGAGTGGAGGCAGGTCTCGTTCCTGGTGTCCCGTTAGCACGTGCTTCCCCAGGCTGTAAGCCACCTCAAACGTGATGGCTGTGAACACATCCTTCACATCTTTCTGCAGGGAGCACAAACATATGCACAGAACCATTAAAACTAAACGAAACCTCGAGTAAACAGCTGTCTTGGAAGTGTCTTGGTGATTATAGGCATTCAACATCTTTCTCCAATTAATGCGTGGTGGAAAGACTGATTACGCTGCAGATTATCTTCGATCCCACAGTCTGGATATGATATTTTTATAGTAACTGCTGAGCCGAAAAGTCGCAAGGTCCAACATAGATCCATGTATGCTGATAAAAACATGTGATTCTGTTTAAATGGATGGATGACACATTTCTCTTAACGATGGCCATTTCTTTCTTTTGTCATTTACTTGGTAAAATTAATAAAAGCAGAAGGTCTGTAGGTTCTCAGAAAAGTGGATCTTTTTTTAAACATGCTGGCACTGCTTCTGGGAGATATCAGAGTTCTGGCGGCTCCATTTAAGACCACAAAAGAATTGTTTGATTTGGCGTTGGGCTTGGAAACAATACAGACAGAATGAAAACAGAGAGCTCAATGTGATCAAATCCTGAGTCTTCATTAGATGACAGTGCTGGAAGACACACACGTGGGAAAAGCTGATCCTGAGGTTTGGGTTTTCACCCTCTTTTAAGGCAGCTTGGTGGTCTGGTCAGGCTCTAACTATCTAAAAGCAGCAGCAAAAACATACACCTAAGCTCCAACTGCAACCTGCCTCTCCAGGCAAGCCCACAATGTCAATATCCGGTGGTCATTTAGGCCACTCGCTCTTCAGCACTTTCTCTGTTTTGTCCTTTATCAGAGCGCTTTCCACTGTCCTCCCACCCGTCCTCTTTCCTCTGGCAGGCGCAGGGCCAGACTTGGCTCTGAGCATTTCAGGCTTTGTCAGAGTTGACTCCACCCAGCTCATCACCAGTTAATAGTAGGAAAGACACAACTCTGCAGGACATGAACTGGCAAAAACCAAACATCCAAAGTTCAAATGGGAAATGGTGCAGCACACAGATGGTTTTTATAATAATGTCAGAACATTAAAGGAATGTTTGTTATGAGCTTGGCTCTTCTTTTGACCATCTCTAATCTTTCTTTCTGATGACTTTGGATTCTAACAGCCTTCAGTTAAATTGTGAGTAAATGGAGGAAATGCGAGCCCCGCGGGTTGTTAACTAACATGTAAAAAAAACAAAACACGTAAGCTACTTCACTAAAAGTCACAAAGGAAATGAGGAACTGAGAATTCTCCAACAGATGTGCAGAACTGATAATGAGGAATTTAGTCACTAAAACATATATGCAAGAGGGTAGGTTTATATAGATTTGATCATTTGGAATATTTTCTTTTGTTAAGCGAAAATCACAGAATCCAGGCTAAGTTCTTCAGATTGCCTGGGTTTTTCATTTGAAAGGCCTAAAGCTGCAATAAATACTCCTCTCTGAGCATTAAAAACATGATTTTGATTAATTTATTCAAATTGGCAAAGCAAACTTGGTTGTTACTAAATTGAATGACCTAGCATTTCTATCCAAAGCTTCGGTCAATCCGAAGCTTTCTAAAGTAAAAGTGATTTAGACACAACGTGTTGGCCACACATCAGTCACAAATGCAATTCATGGCTCACTGGACGTACAGAGGGTTGTTGTTTCCAGCCATATGCCGGCTCAGCCGGGGGGGGGTAACATGACGCTATGGCTCAGAGCAGGACGAGTGATGGTGCACTGAGTGAAGCACTGGCGAAGGCTTCAACCTCAGGAGCAATTAAAAACAGAATGCCTGAAATGGCCCTTGTCCGCTGGCCTCTGGGTGAACTGACCTCCAGGGAGAAGGCAGCTTGAGTCTCCATCTATGAACTCCCCCTGCTTATCTCACTTTTTCACATGCCACAAGGGAGGCAATAGTGGACATAATCACCTAAAATGGAATGGCTATTTCTACACAAGTCCCCTTCTTAGGAATGACTTTTAATACACAAGTAATCTGTCTAAAAATGTGCTATAGATAGATTTTACCCCCCATTTCCAAACAGGAACAATGTTTTATGATGCAGATGCAGGGTTTCTTTCTCCTTCAAACGTCAGAGTAAAAACTAATAATTAACTGGAAAACTCTCAAGGGCAACAGCATGCTCATAGTAAAAGCACTAGAGACTGTTTTGTAACATTTGGCCTGAGCTTTTATTTTCCCTTGATCAATGCTGCCAATTGCCCCACCCCGATCCGCACCCCTGGCCGGGTCATTTACTTCCCTCTGATCCTGTTTTGAGTTCCAGTATTTATGGAACAGAGGAGTTCCTGAGCTACAGCTGAAAAAGACACTGGCTAGTGTTAACTGCCAGCTACCTATAATTTTAATGAAAGGAACCCAACAACTGCTCCCAACACAAGAGAAGTTCACAAGAGAGGGGCCATTCTATAGTTAACAGGCACGCACTGTGTTAATCCTCACTGAAACACATAAGCCGCAGGGAGCGCCCAAGATATCTGATCAGATAGAGAAATAGAATGGATGGGATTTCTGAAATCTGAATGCCAGTATTTAAAGTGTATATATGCCACTGAATGACCACCAGTTGCTCCAGAAATTCAAACAAGCCTAGCATTGTGTACATGAATGGCTGCTTCCATGTACTGGAGAAACAATCTACCCCACAGCTTTGTAAGCTTAGTACACAAATTTATAAAGAGCACACAAACTATACTCTTGAATTAATGAAGTAAAAAAGGGACACAAAAATTTAAAACAAAAGTGACTGAGATCAACCCTGCTCAAGTAGTTATTTGCAAGAAACATCAGCCATCAAGTAAAGCTAACGACAGCGAGGGAAATGTTAAAGTCTGAGGCATTTGAAAGATGGTGTAAAATCATTCTATGACAATAAAATTTATTATGAGTACTAGTCCATTTTGGGGCGTTGCCAGACAATTCAGAGAGAAACAGCTGTTTTCCACCATGGCTGTAAATTTTCTGCTATACAATAAAAAATTGCAGGTTCCAGCACTTCAGTTCTGTTACGATACACTGGATACATGGGTTACATCCCCGAATATTTGTGAATTTCAGTCACAGGATGCAGGTCAGCTTGCAGTTCTATATGTTTTCAAAGAAAACAAGCAGTTTAACTTCAACTCATAATAATCTGTCTAACTGGAACAAGTTTCAGCCAATATGCTTTCCCGGTGCTTTAGTTCACACTCGGGGCCCTTTTATTTGATACAACAGGGCACAACACCCTTTTCTGCCTCTTGGGCTAACGCTTTCCCACACATCCATAAAGTTAGCATACACGCCTCAAAGAACATAATGCTGCCACTGTATGAAACAATCCGAACACATTTAAGAGATTTCCACTGTAGCTGAGCTGTGCTTGACTTACATTCATGTGCTTCAAGCTCTGATTTTCACATATTAATCTGATCAGCAAGATGGCAACATATCAAGCTGCCCACTTCCTGCACACAGACCGGCTCCATCACGGTGGGTGCGGGGAGGTTGACGTCAGGCGGCAATAGGCTCTGATGCTCACTTTAAACGCCTCATGCTTGGCTAAAATGCTCAAGAGCTCCAGCCTCAGCCAAACCGTTCCCACAAAAGCATGTAGCTAAAGCCTGGTCATGGGAAGTCTTTATTAACAACTCATGAGGAAAACACACACACGGAGCACTCCTTTTTAGGACAATACATGTTTGGGTGACTCACAGGTTGAGACCATTTGAGTACCAGTGAGTCTAAGTTAAAATGGAAAAAGCTTTTTAGTTAAATGATGAATGAGTTCAGATTGGCCCAGGGGAAGGATTATCTGGGTACAAAACACAAATTTAAATTGAAATTATTTTAGGGTGATAGTTGAAACGTATGTGTATGTGGCAAATGTGCCCTTAAAAAATCTATGGCTTGTCCTTTAACAAAAAGCTGCAGAAATGTTAGTGAAAATTGCTGAATCGTTTAGTGGCTTCAGGTCACACTGCTGCTCAGCTCAGACTAGGTTTGCAGATGTTGGAAGGCCTCAGATGACAAAGTGTGTGGGAGTAGGAAAGTTGCCCAATTGTTTTACGTAGAAAGCTTTTCCTTTTTGGAGAAAAGGATCCTGAAGCTTCCAAATCTTCTGGGTGATGTGTCATGGCAGAAGGAATATGTCTTAACCACAGTTTCATAAAAGGAAAGATCTGTCATTTCCTATTTTTAAACCAGAAATGACCTCTGAAGAAATCAAACAGCTTGCAGACATATTGAACTGAGTACTTTTATTAATTGTTGGTTAAATGTTTTTTAATTTATCTTATCTGCACCGGACTTGAGACACATCTGACAATCACCCCACACATCCTGCTAAAATTCCCCAGGGAGCAACTCCTCAGTTCAGAATGTTGTTATCGGTGGCAGGATATAGATATTTTTTCAATCTATACAGCTTCCTGGAAGGACACTGTTAAAGACTGGTTTGGGAGAATGAGCCCTGGTGGTTTCTACCAGTTATGCTTGCAGGTCAGATCTTACACCCACTGTTGTGCTTTTATTGACTAACGTGTTTTTCTTCATCTTGAGGATTCTTTTCTTAAACTTTATTATTCACTGCTGACTCATTTTAGCTACAGTTGATCATTGGGAACAACAGCACTTGAAATCACATGAATCTGGAACTTTGTCTCTAAGTGATCACACATCAAATACTCCCTTTTCTGCTTGCTTTATTTTGGCATCCCCCAAAATTGTTTAAACAGACAATGAATTTTGAAAAGAAACATCTGGCCGTGGATCTGTTAAGGACTCTTGCTATGCTACTTGCATCAATATTTCTTTTCTCTAAATGTGGAGCAGGTTTTTTGACTCACAAACCTCATTTTGAACCATACTGAGAATTCGAACCAAAATCAGTTGTTAAACTGGTTTAGGGGTTCAAGGCACAGTGAATGATAGTGTTTTTTTGTTTCTAAAACCTGTAGTAAAAATATGAAGAAAAACCAAATAGAGGGCAACAGAAATGGAAGACCTGAAAAATGATCAGAGTGAATTAATGAGTCAAACTATTTTCCCTTTGTGAACAAAGCAGTGCACATCCAGAGGATATAGAGCTATTTTGACATTCATCTGAAATTGTGTATTTAACAAGTTGTTTAATGGAATGAGCCAAATATGTTTTCTGTCTTTTCTCCAATCTGTAAAGGAAATATCTGAATCCTGACATGCTAAAAAATCCAATGTCTGCTCTGTCTGCCGTTAGTGTCTGAAAGGGTGGTGAGCTGTCATTTTTCTGCATGCTGTGCCTCAAACCAGCCCACATGAATAAAAACGTCAATACTGTTAGCAATGACCAATGTTTATACTGTTGATGGGTATTTTTTTAAATTGTAGATCAAAGTGAGGTTAGGCTCCATCATGTGGTCAAAGTTACAAAAGAGTTGGTCTTTACCCAGACTGTGATCCTCCTAACACTCAATAAGTTTTGATGCCTGAACCTATTCACATTGGAAAAAGACACAACTTGAACTGTATCAGAGTTGAACCTAACTGGGATTTATCTTTTTTACTTAACAGCTAACAGACAGAGAAGTAGCAAATAGATAATTTAAAGTGGGGGGAACTGGGAAATATGTGATCACAATTGAAGTATTGTTCTAATATTGTCTGTTTGTCGCCTTAGTTATAATCACATAATTTGTTTTATCTGAAACAATTAAAGGAATCAATGGAACTCAGTATACACATACTGGCCAGTGCCAAAATCAGATTTAAAAAAAAGACTATAAAAACCTTCACCCATCCAAATTCAAAAGATTCAGAGTAATTTGAAAATGCCAGAAGACCAGCTCACTAGAAAAGATTTCACTCTGTGTGATGTTGGAAGAAGAAGCACTGATTCTCAGATCTCCGTCCAACTTCAGCCTTAAACCTGATAAATCACACAATCTTGCAGCAAAACAGATTGTTCGGAGAGCAAAAAACAAACTGAAATAAAGGGTTGCAATGAAAGTAGAAAAAAGGATTTAAATGTCAGTGTACATAGTGTAAAAAAAGCAAACAAAAACTCTAATGATAGTTCTACTTAAGCTAAGTTGGCTTCAATGAAACAATAAAGTGGATTCACAGGGTTGGACAACTATGTTGCTGACAATGCACTATTGCACACATCCCTAACCCTTAAAGTAGTTAAAAAACGTGGAAAAAAGAGAAAGGTAGTTCACTCTTCAAAGAGCTGATGTGTTTTACATTTCTTTACCTCAAACCAACGCTTCATCTCTTCTTTTCTGTCTCAATTCTAAATGAATACTGACTCATATTGAATCATTTTTCTTTAACTCTCATCTGTGATATGCTGCAGTGTTCTGCATTTGGTGTTGCAATTCTCACCATGAACAAACACTCATTTTTTCCTTGTGACACAGACATGAAACATGGACATATGTGTTCCGTTATACATGAGGCCGTGTCCCAAAATATGTTTAATCCTGTGCAGTAACTGTTGCATGCAACTCGAGGATTGTTTCTAACAAATGGATTTTCCTCTGTAGCCCAAAAGCCAAAACTCATAGCTATTTTTACAGATTTTTACCGAAACCGCCCTTTTTTTAACATAAAGAATGAGAGGACACAGATAAGAAGACATTCCTTTCTCTCTCAAGGATTAGAGGGCACTGAATTTATCACTTTTTAAAACAATGCTCCCGTAAATACAAATTAAAGGAAACTTTTATGGTCTCAAATGCATCACGAAGAGGCATTCAGCATCTGACCCTTGGACAGTTACTGCCACAGCTGGGATTTATAAAGGAGCAGAAAAAGGTGCCTCACTTCCCTGGTGGAAATAGGCACATGGAATTGGTTTGCTTCTCAAACATACCAAATTCATCAGCGTGTTATTTCTACTACATTCTATCAACAATAACTTGATTTAACGCCAACGCTAACTATAACTGCTTTATTGTAATATCTGGAGCTGAAATCCAGCCAGTCGCCTATAAATACACAGATGTGTTCCCGCATATCTCAGTTCCTCCTCACTCTGCTCCCACACTGTGATGTTTTCAACACATTATCTGTTTCTGTTCCATTTTCAGTATCACAATTACACCTGACATGACGCCAAGATTTAATTCTTTGGAATGACCATGGATGTAAAATAAACCTAGCAGCAAAGGAACAAAAGTAAGGGCAAACTATTTCTATATGTCCACAAATACTATTCATTCCTTAAACCCCCGACAGAATTCAGACATTATCCTGCATTTGTCGCAATAACCATTTAATAACTGGTCCTCATTTTATGCAACTGACATGGAGTTTCAAAAATGGTCCACCCCCCCACAAAAAGACAGAAAGCAGAATCCAGAGGAGATCCTTATAAGGAAGCAACTTTGGGATTTTGGAATTAGGATTCAAACAGAAGGAATGTATATGTCTGCACTATGATCGAAGAAACAGACAAATGCTACTAATGCAAAAACAAGAGAAGTACTCTGAGCCAACTAAATTAGTAGCTGAAGCCCAGTTTGTAATTTATTAATCAAATATGGAAAGTGAATTCACATATTTGTAGATCTGACGTTAACTAACTGCTATCAAAGCCAATGATGGTGCATTTAATGGTTAAAATAAACTTTTTTTTATTTTACTTGCGATTTTGTTTGACTTAAAGATAAAATGAAGGAGGGTAAATATATCGCTCTGTGGGGAAATATTCAGTTATAGATAACGATTTATTGGGCTCCGCTTAAAAACCTGTCTCACTAAAAACATCAGCTCTATTCCTTCATTTTGTTGTTGTTTCGAAAGAACAACAAGCGTCTGAGGACTTCCTGCCTCGAAAAAAAGATCTTCCGTTAAGATCCAGATAAATTTACTCTGTGCATAAACAGGAACCATGTCATTTGCATTTCTGCACAAGGTTTTGCAAAAGAAAAGAAAAAAGCACTTGTTGTAAAAGATGGAGAATAACTTTAAGGAGTTCAAAGTTCTCCCTCTACTAATATGTTGTAACTACAGATATTTATCGAAAATGATTTTTGAGTCTCATGGGAAAACATTTATCTGATGGATGAGCTATCAGCTGGAGGCAGCCCAAAATGTGCAGTTTATAAACGCAGGAGTTCAGGGTGTTATTCAGTGTGTTTTGTGTCTGCTCCATCCTGGTGATAGAGGAGGTCTCCAGATGCTTCCTGCAGCTCATTTCGTCACTGTGGACAAATCTGGGGCACTTTTACTGTGCTATTATCGTTGGAGCCATTGTTTTCAGACAAAGCCCTGATAAAATTGCAGCACGAAAACATACATTTGTCAGATTTACCTGAAGAGGGCCATGTCGGACACAGTCTCCACTGGATGTAAACATTTGTCTTGTGTCAAATCAATATTTGCTGAATTTCCTCTGAGTTTATCCTGTCTGTGCATACAGGAAGAGGAATTTGATGTTGACGCCACCACATATACATAATAACAAATGATAACAGCGCCCCACTAGACTGTGGGCTTTATGATTCCTCTAGTGCTCCCACTGAACACTGTGTGTTTCCCTTGTAGTGGAAGTGGGAATCATGGCCAGAGAAACTCTTTCATTGTGGTCAGACTTGGCCACCCATTAAGTTGCCTTGTGGTGGCATCGTGTGGCAGTGATGCGGCCAAAAGACTGCAGGAACACTCTGCCCAGCGAGCAAAGCTGCCAAAATCAACAAATCTTCAAATCTGCCCAAGCTTTGGCCAGATCTTAAATGTGTAGCAACAATGGATTTACTATAGCAACAGAGTAAGTCTAATGAACAGTCATACCAAAAATAATACCTCGCTTACAGCCTGCATGCTCATGCAAAAGAGGAACCTCGTGAAAACTTTGACTTGTAACAAAAGCCTGTGCACTGCGGAAACAACCCTAGAGAGGAACTGTCTGATATTCTTGTTGGCGCGACCATGTAGGGAAATCCTGATGAAAATGTTACCCTGAGCTAAAATTAACTGGAATGGTTCTTCTTTGGTATCCTGTAAATGCTATTAACACTGTTACTTGCAGCCAAAGCATTAAGCACAACTTCTTTATGACACCATATATGACATTTTCAACTTGATTTATCATCACAGTGCACTGCGTGCATTTTTTTCAGTAGTTTTTATTATATACTTTATAAATAGGTGCTTGACTTGCCGCCATGTGTAACAGAAGACAGCTGGATTTGATTACCTTCCTGTTATATACTTTCACTGGATCAGCTCGCTTGGCCCGAGCTGAATGAAAAGGGGGGACAGTGTCGAGGGAATAGCACGTTTCTGTTTAACTTGGGGAAGCAAACAAAGCAAGCAGTGTGGCGGTGGCTCTCGGTTTCCACGTGCCAAACAGCGCTGAGGTTCTGGGACTTTGTGTCTCTGAGGACTGTTTGGGATGCAGCGACAGGAACTACTGCTTCACGTTACTCTCCTGGGTTTCCTGTTTGTCTGTGGAGATCAGACTGGGGTCAAATCCTAAGCGTGGCTGATCTTTCACATTATTTTTTCCAGACTTTAAGCAGGAGCTTAGCAGATTCCACCCCTAAATGCAGGTCAAACACTATCAGGTAATCTTTCAGTCACAGAAAAATGCCGTCAGACATTTCTCTTTCATTGTCTAAATCGTCTGGGGTGCAAATTCACATGGCATGAGTCACATCTCATCGCATGTTAACACAAAATGCCTGTTAAAACACCAGTTAGATTCAAGAAAGCGAGCCACTGATATATCAACTGGTCCACCTCCCTATGAAACTGTTTAGTAGAGTGGAGAATCTTCTCTTCAAACCCTAATGATATTAGTCTGCTATAATTTAAGCAAATTAAAGATGAAAGTTCACGTGAGGCTCTGCATCTTGTGATCATTTTTTGCCATTACTGCTTTAAAAAGCATAATCAAAAAACATTATCAAAAACCTTGTGAATTCACACCACATTTAGAGACGGCTTTTTTAAAGATAGTCCACCAACATCGTTCTGTGTAGATCTACACAGCTGTAGAAATGGCATAAATCAGGCTGACAGAATGCCATTGAGCATGGTGAAAAGGTTGCAGCATTTTGCACACAGGATAACAAAACTGTCTGCTGACATGTTGCTATATGAGCCGCATAGCTGCAAGTCGGTACCCTGATTCCATCTATAACCTCACAGCATCTATGTTTTCTGGACATCTCATGCATTGCACTGCACTGTCAAGATTTCCATCCAGACATATGAGAGCAGAAAGGTCAGCTGCAAATTTTTATCTCTGACAGATACATCTATCTCTTCATCTCATAGATTCCTCAGTAACAGCAGCAGCCAGTAAAAGAACATCTGATGGACCTTTAAATACTCCAGTGGTGCCAAAGAAATGTTAGGACGGCATGGGACATACATGTAGGACACAGTGTAATATAGGCCAGGGGACAGTGGGGGCGAGAGTGCAGGATGCTTTACCAGCTAAATTAAACACACAACTGTTACAGAGAGCCTTAGCTGCCTATTTTAGCTCCTCCTTGGAGAGCTTGATGGGTCTGCAGTGCTACACAAAGCCTTTCGACCACAAATGGAACTGGCTTTTGGCAGAACTTCAAGGCTCACGTGGGTTCCAGTGTAATGGGACTGCTAGAGTAAAAACAAGTATGGCGATGGATGGATGTCCAGCGACGTAAACACGGATGGAGCGCAGAACATGTACCAAAGGAATGCCCACACAGTATTTACTTATACAAGGGATAAATCAAGCCAAGTGAGCCGTCAGGCTGAACTCAAGTGGTACCTGCCAGAATAAATAATGAATACTTTAGAGCTTACTATAAAACATACATCACAGTGTAAACATTACACCTGTTGCTCTTTAAATGTATACACTCTGATGTCCTCCAGTCAGAGCATCAACCCGTATATTGTATATAAGGATTTAGATAGTACTAAAATAAAAATGAAGAGAGAATGTTTTTCTGATTTAATTAATTCACAAAAAGCAAAACAATTTTTTTTATGAAAGACTGCAAATAAAAACATGTTCCTCGCTGTTCCTTAAATGTAATTGCCTTCAGTATGAAATATATTAAACTATTTCACTATGAAACACAAGCACAATAAGATAAGATACGAAACTGCAAGAAATTTACAACAATTTGGCTGTATCAAAAAACTATACATCAAGCTGAAAAATTCCAGCTAGTCTTCTTGTTAAATGAGTCATGTCCAACTCATGCACAGCACCTCTGATAATCTGAACCTCTCATCATCGATCAGTCACTGCTTCCCCTCTCTGTGAGGTACGACTTAAGTGAAAAGCAGCAAAGGGTTTATTTAGCTCCAAATAACCAAACAAAGACCATCTGGAGGGCCAGTATGCTGTTGGTTAATGCCAAAGAAAACATGCTCAAAATGAACAACATGAAAGACTTGCATGATTTCGAATGGAATTCCACTAGAAGAAAAATTGACACTATTAGCTTCTGTGCTCTGGAGCTGTTAGTACTTCATGATTTAGTGAGTGGCAGCTCCAGTTTTTTTGCTTGGATTTAGATGGTGAAAATTGAGTGCACTCGCTGCGTGTGCAGCAAACACAACTTTAAGGCATTCGTTTGGTTTTGTTTTTAGAGACCTATCACAGTTATTTCCATCTCCATTACTTATTGTCCACTGGAGAAACTTTGCGGTAATAATGGTGAAAATATGTAAATAGTGAAACATAAAAAATGAATGTATTCTGTTTTCCTTTGTGTCTATTTAAAACAGGATTTCCCTTAAAAGCTTTCCTTTTTCGGATTGACCAACTTCTGGAATTCTGTCGTGGTAGCTCTAAGCCTTTCCTCTCCTTTGCCCTGTATGTGCTCTCTGGGGATGCTGTGCTCATAGCAGGTGATTGTATACAGAAATTATAACTGGTTAACTAGCTGCAAGAAAATAAGAATTGAAAACAAACACTGGAAACCAAACACAATTCAGTCAGGCTTTGTTACAGACAGAACCTTGAGACTGCTATAAGTTAAATTAGAAAAATAGAATGAATACAATAATTCTCTTCATTTGAGGTCCTTTAAAAATGTTTAATTAAAGTCCACAAACAGGTTGAGAGATGGCTACAGTTACTATAAACGTGAGAGTGGCTCAGAATAGCTCATGGCCTCCCTCCACCAGCCCTTGTGCATTAGGGCCGGAGCAATCAACCCTGACGTGAGAGTTTTCCATCAGCAGTTACAGTTAACACAACGGCAGCCGAGCCCCCTGTTGAGACGTTACTCTAAGCTCTGTGTTTTCACTGTACGCTTTGGTTGTAAACTGGGTGGAGGCGGGGGCGCACAATCTCCCCATTCTGAGGATGTAGTCCAGCAACCAGCTGGTTTCCATTAGCATAACTCTTCTGAGGAATGAGAGGACTGGCTCATGCGGACAGACACATGAAGGAGATAGACGATGTGATTGGTCAAGCAGACTAGACCTTCTCAATGAGAGAGCGGAGCCAAATCACCTCTGATTATGGGGATATTTCGAGCTCTCCTCGCCAGATAAGGACTAACAGATTCAACTTAATGAGCAAAATCTCATGTCAAGACCATAATCATGCTGTGCTGTAGTCGCAGGTCACGCTCCCTTTCAGACACATTTAAGGCCATTCAGCCCATAAACAGTCTGGTAAGGTTATAATCTGGCCATCACACCTTTACACTTCTGTGTGGTTTCAGCAGGTGGAATTTATTCCAACATACAGCAAGAAATAGCCATCCCTTTGGCACCCCATTGGTGAACACACTGACAATTATATTGCAACTGACATTGTAGTAAAACTTTAAAAAATGTCACCACAAGAGACATTCATGAATTATGAATTCAGATATTTACAGTGTACCATAATAAAAGTCCAAAATTGCTTGGAACTCCTTTATTTGTATTCTTGTCCAGAGCAAAAAAGGAGATGATAAAAAACACCCTATGAACGAGACAGGTGCCTGAAGAAATTATGCGTAAAGAATGACAACAGGAGGAAGCAGTTAGTATGGCCTACAACGGGAACAAAATGCCTTTGATGCACCTCTGGAGAATACTGGGACAGAGTTCTGACTGTCAGTTCCCATACTTTTCATTTCCAACATCAAAGTGTATTTTCATCCAGCTATTTTATTGCCTGAACTACCCAACAGAGAAACAGAGTCAGACTTGAGACTCCCTGAGGTAAAACCACTACTGATGGATGGCTCTCTAAGTAATAATGTGTTTATGTCACAGCTAGAGATGCCACATTTATGTGGCACCTACAAGCTATGACTGAGTGATAATTCATTTGGCCACACACAGACCTTTAAATAGTCGTCTGAGTGTTGAAATGTTAGATTTATCATGGTCAGAAACACAACTTTATGCCAATTAAACTCTTTCGAATGCTGTAAGACTCAAAGGGTGAGAAGGGAATGTTGAATTTGAAGTGTTAAGATCCTCATAAGAGCTAAACTAACCTGGTTAAAGGGACCACACTCCCCGAAAATAAATCTGGATTACTGTGACGTGGGTGATGTGCGCAAGAGAGGGGCTACAACTGGTCTGAGCACTGTGTGCTGATTATTGACCGAACAGTTGAGGGAAAAGAGGAGAGCACAGTACTGACAGCCTCCCTCAGCTGGCAGCTCTGCCCCCCACAGAGAAGTCGCCTCAAGAGCACCATTAAGGAGGCCAGTGAGATTTACTGGCCAGTAGTGGGCCTCCGTATTAGAGGAGGTGAAACATGGATGGTGCCCTCAGGATGAGGAGCCTCTGTGGACACAAGACTAAAACACAGAGGAGCACAATGGAGGGACTATGTAATGACAAAGGAGACTCTTGTTTTCTGTTTCTGGAGGGGCATACTGGAGCAGCATGGAGTCAGGGCCCATAGAGCTCCTGACGGTTACCTTTAACCTAACCCAGCAGGGTGACACAAATAGCCTCCCCAGCAGATGACTGCTGCTATGTGGCCTCCCGCCACAGCCGCCTGTTCTCTAAACACTATGAGTGATGCCACCGCTCTTATTATATCTTGACATTTTATTTCTGTAGTTGTTTGGTCTATGTCAACAATTTTTGCTGGAAATAAACTGACTTTGATTCTCCAACCAAAACCAATATAAATAAAGATAAAAGGGAAATCTCCCAAATAAGCAAATAATTCATATCACAAATCAGCACTGGAGGGTGAGAGCTCTGAGTGTCATGGGAAAGTAGCTGAGAGACCAGCTGAGGACATGAGAAGCACAAACACAGCCGGCAGCGGAAACACAGCATCCAAACTTACCTTAATGTAGGCCGTGTAGCGCTGGCACTCCTCTCTGTTTATGTGGAGGCTCAGCTGCTGGTTCAGCTGGGTGATCTGAGATCCACCCTGAGCGAAGTAAACTCGAGAGGGCTGACTCTTCTGCTTCTTATCCGCATCGGCTGTCAAGTTGTACAGCAACTCTGAAAAATGGAAGAAATCATCTCATACATCTGCCGAAAGAGGGGGTTATTTTTAAGGAAAAGACAAATTTGAGAAACACTTAAAGCATGTGGGGCTCGGTTTTCTGGAAACTGCTATCGAATTATGGGAAGAAAAAGTAAATGATGCCATTACAGTAAAATTAAAATGAATTAAAGGGAGGGTGGGAAGATTTTTTGGTCAGATCATTGGGACCTGAAAAATAACTTGGGTTGTGAAGTTTAAAAAAGTGAAAATTTCATAAGCTTGAATCTTGTTTTCTCATAGTAATAAGTAATAAACAATATTTCTTCACAAGCCAGAATACATTTTGAAAAACTTAAAATAACACAACAGCAGCACCATTGCCCTCCATGTACGTTATGCTTAGACATGAAGCATGAAATTTATGTTTCTTCATTTTATTTTCTAGAAATAATAAGCACAACGTCAACTATTACAAATGTTTCTGAGAAGACCATATATGGCCTGGTGGCCATTTAAAATCCACTCCTCTGAATGAATCAATCCTCTTCTGTGGTTCTGTAATTTGCTCATGAGGGTGTCACACTGGTAAAACACTGGGAGGGGTGGTAAACACACCCTGTTGGGACTAAGGTTTACTGTTTCCGTCGTCCAGCAGCAGAGTGAACTCCATGAGCTCATTCCAGACGAGGTAAAGGAAGGTTTCATTACGGGAGTCACAAAGCACATGCTGCCGCACTTTCCATAGTAATCGCCAGACAGCTAGACAGAGAGGCTTTATTCCTTCGAGCAAGGACGTAGTCATTATGTAAGGACAGGGCTCCCGCTCCCCTGGGGGGAGGCCGTGAGCAGCCACACCCTAACACTGGAACAGGACTGCACCTCTGCTCCACACTGACACAGCACCCAAGACTAAGTCAGCAAAGGCTGAAAGGTGAACTGATGCCCATGGAGCTATTTTAAGTATGTCACCATGTTCATAAAATGTCAAATATTTGTCAAACATTTAAAGTTGAGGAAAAAAATAATTATTCACCTATTTGTCCGGGCAGCTGCCTTCCTCTGAATCGCATGCAGACTGTGACGTTGAAGCAGTTGAGGTTGTGGTGGCCCTCGTGGCACTGAGGCACAGAGATGTTGATGGAGAGGGGTAGGAAGATGGAGACATCAACTGTAATGACAGGCCGGGACCTGCAACCACAGGAATCAACCAGAAACACTGTGTGGGTGAGAAGCAACTTTGAAATGATTGAGAAGTAGCAAACAAAAAGGCTACTTTGCTTCTCACAAATACTGTACTCTCACACAGTTGCTCACCTCAGCAGAACCACGCTGTCTGCCATGAACGCTCCAATGGTGACATCTGCAACAAACGCATGATTGATTTGGAAATCCATTAAGAAATCAATAAATCAATGCAACATCTGCTGTAAGCAGTCTTTACACCTGCAAATTCAGAACAATGCACAGAGGTCTCTAACTGTCATACAGGCCCTGCCTGACTGTCAGCAGTGGAATGCAGTAAACAAGATGCCTCTATCACGAGTCTGAATCTCTGCTGCTGCCTCAGAATAAGAAGCTACAATTGAAAAAATAAGAAAACGAGTATAACTGCTTTTCCATTTAATGTTTTTCTCTTCAGTTTAGTTTGTGGTTAGGAAAGGTTGTTATGACCATACCTGTATATCCATTGCCATCCATGTCCACATTGCCAGAGATAGACTGGCCAAACATCTGCAAACCAGGGTTTACACTGCGCCCAGACAGTTTCTGGAACAAATGATACCAGACTTCAAATAGATCTGAGCCAATGTGGGCAAAAGAGCACACTGCACAATTAGTTTTTCCACTGTTTGTTTGAAAAATAATAGTTCACACACTTATGGCCATGAGCTTGGAAAAACAAGAATATGTGTTAAAGGGGACAAGGGTTAAATTCTTTTTAACTTCAGAACAGCTCGACTTTGTCACTGTAATGGGTAAGACGTTTGGAAAGTCAGTCTGGCTGCTTCTTCCTGTCATGCCCAAAAGAACGGGTCAAATAAAACCACTGGCTAACCATGGTGAGTCTGATGAGTGTGTTCAAACTGTGTTTCATAGAATGGAAGGACAGTGCTTAAATCCTATGGCAACACCTCAATCTGTGACCTTTGATACGATTAAAAGTATCCAAGTGGTTTTCATTAGATTTGCATGGCTGAAACTACAAAGAAAATCAGGAGATGTACAAATAATGAAACCTGAATCGTTTAGTGACATTGCATCTTGTCGGATGAAATTATATTGGTTACCATAGAGTATTTCTTTGTAATTCCTTCAGTATCCCCATGGTAGATGTACACTGCTCCTGCATAATCATCCTCTTTAGGTGCACCAATGGCTACATCTGAAGGGACAAATAAGCAGAACAGCTGTTTCTGTAAAAAGATGCCACACCAGTGATCAAGTATGTGACTGACAGAGTGCATTTGTAAATGTACACAAAACCTTTAGTTATCCCTGTGTTTACATTCAGCTAGCCAGCAACTGGGAAGCAAACTCTAAAAGTAGGACTCATAATAGCCAATTAAGCGCTGTTAGTGGCCATAAAACTTGTGCGACCTCTGAGAAAGTGGAAACAAGACTATAAAGTACTGGCAGTAGCTCTGAGACACTCTGCAGCCCATTTTAATACAAAGTGTAGATATAATCTTTCTTTTGTAAAGTTAATCACTATTTTGCCACGTGGTGCAGCACACAAAGATAAATGTTTTAAAAATGGTTTCTTACACAACAGTTCTTTTTTTTAAGTAGAGACTAAATTAAACTTTATTATCATTGAGGCCAAATGTGAACTGACAGTAGCTCTTTCAAATTAAATGGAAGTAGTTCAGTTGTAAATAATCATCTGTCAGTCACCAAGTACATCTGGCTCTTTCCGCAATCCAAGACTGAGGCATTGGAAGATGATTTATAATTCCCAGCTGACATCTGTCTGTACGCACACATACGCACAAACATGTTGTGCCAGGCTGCCAAGCCTCCCACCGTGCCTCACATCAAGATGAAACCAGGCAGAAGCCTCAAGCTGGAAAGTGAGACCGAAGCCAAGTCCGGCCCTCCAAGCCAAATCAGTGTCAGACTTACGTCTCTGAGTGTTGGTGCATTAATAAGTTCTTTTCACTCCAAAGAAGGTGATATTCTTTATACTTCAATTAGGATTAAAACAAAGTGTTTATATATTTTTTTCAAAACATTGAGTGGACATCTCAACTAACCATCTTGTGGAAATCCATTACAAAAGTGCACATTAAAAACACAACCTCCATGACTTTGGATATCCAAAAACACATCCGCTAAAAATGTCAAGTTGCTTTATACTAACCTTGATAACCATCATCATCAATGTCCCCAATAGCTGCAATGGACTCTCCAAAATGTGCATTGAAAGCATTATCACCACTCAAAACTGCATACTCCTCCATCACACCCTAAAAAAACAGACACAGAGAAATAGACAATTAATATTCAGAGGTGGTAAGAAGAAAAAAAGTCCCATGCAGTAAATGCATCTGACAATATACATACAGGTTAAAACAGATTTGTCTTTTATCCGAAGGATTTTACAAATATGCCGTTGCATTTTTCGCATTAACGCTTAAATAGAATATGTACACTGGAGAATTATTTGTTTTATTCATTTAACTTTATAATAAACATTGTCTGAGACAATGCAGTAAAGAAATTGAGGAGTGTGGATGAGCATGGAGAGTGAGGACATGTAAAATTAAGTATTAAGTTCCCACTAACTCACACATCCCACTCACATTGCCCTTGCTGAGGTATACAGACACCTGGCCCTCGTCCCGAAGCTGGCTGTGCATGGGTGCCCCCACCAGCAGGTCCGACAGGCCATCCTGGTTCAGATCAACTGCACACAATGAGGAGCCATAGTAAGAGCCCATCTGGAACCAAGTCGAGCCACAGAGCAATAGGTCAGATCACAGGCAGTTCTTCAGTTCAAATGAATGATGCACAATAAAAAACTCTCACTGAATATATTTCTGCTTTTTAATCTCTGCAAGCATTAAATGAAAATTAATTGTATCTATATCTTAGAGCAACCGTGACATTCTTTTATTCACTCTGCATGAAAAGCATTAGCTACCACACTACTTTTGGTCTGTGGTTTCAATGGCTGTTGCTGTCTAAACACTAGCAAAGACAAAAACAGTGTGGTTCTAACAACAAAGCTATAAGAGCATAATGTCTGCACTATATCAAAGGAATACGCAACATCTGTCCTCAGGCAGACAAACAAATACAGTTGTATGGTTTCTGATGAATAGGAACAAAATTATATTTAAAAAAATACTGCATGCACTGTATTCTACTTTTATAAAAGAGGACACTCAGAATTCTCTGGAAGAATACAAAAACCACATCCTGGCTCATACCATTTTCCCTGAGGCTTGAAAACTCTTCACCAAAGATGCACCATCAATTTTGAAAATGTAAACCTGTGCAGGAGTGGAAACAAAAATCACTGTAGAAAGCAACATGAGACGGCTTCAGATTCACTGCTTTAGATCAGGCCTAAGATCAAATCCCTACTTTTCCAATGCCGCTATGCTGTGGTGCCCCTGCAGCGATGTCGATCACATTAGGGGAGGAGAAGTGTCCTGCAGTCACAGCATAGCCTAGAAACACAGAGAATTCCTGGTTACAGCATGTTTTTACTATCCATTTATGGGCCCTGCATAAATATACCATTAAAAGTCATATCAATTAGGAAGCTCTTACCTAAGTAGCTGTATCGGTGGGAGTCAATGTTATCTTTATTTGGGCTGTAGAAGGTGTCAGACGTCATGTTGTACACCTTTATTGTTCCAGTCCAGTAGTATGAGCCTGGAGCCCCCATCACAACTAGCTCCTGAGAAATCAAAATCAAAAATAATTTAAAGAAAAAAACATATTCATGCAGATAAGTGCATCGTGACAGTCTGTTATTGAAATGAAAAAAGAAAAAAAAATCAGAAAAATACTGTCGGGAGGACGTGTTAACCAAAGGCCACAGACTGGTTTGTTCTATCTGCTCTTAAACACACATCCAGATGGCCTGGCTGAAGAAGGATGCTTTGATGTGAGGAGGAATTCAGAGGAAAAGCAAGACTGAGAGCCGTAAAATGAGATGTCCACGGTGTTTTCAAGGGGACAGGAGCACATCAGTTAAGATGCTCTGTTTGATCACACACACACACACACACACACACACACACACACACACACACACACACACACACACACACACACACACACACACACACACACACACACACACACACACACACACACACACACACACACACACACACACACACACACACATACACACACTAAACTAGGTGCTGCATTCCTTGTCATCAGCCCAGTCGACTCCGCTTGGCAATGATGTGGATTTACCACTGAGACCTTCTTCCTGCATACAAACAAACTAAACAGCAAAGTCAGTACCTTACTCAGCAGTTTGCCTTCGCTGTGCTGTGGCGTCAAACATCTGGGCACCACCAGGCGCACGGAGCAAGGTTCAGACAAGGATAAAGCTTTAACAGTTGGATACTTTTTTTTTTAATTCTTCAAATTCTTTTCAGGGGGGGCTGTTCAAATACTTTAACAGATCCACTGTGATGTCACAGTGGATCTTTAAAAAACAGTAGGGTTGCTGCGGAAGCAGCCTTAATTTTCCTGCAAAGCATTTATGTTATGATGTTTTAAAATGATATCGGCCTAACAGATCTATAAACCCCCCAAAGCGGTGTCACTCTGCGAGCCAGAGTTTATTTGACGGAGCACTAAAAACAAACATCAAAGAACTTCTAATGAAATTTTCAAGAAGTTAGGACTGATCATGTGAAATAATCCAATTTCAGCAACGGTGATAGAAATACTGTTTTTTAAAGGAGTGTCCAGAAAGTGTCCCTGTAAACCATAATAAGTGTAAGGCTGCCAAAAATGGTTAAAAACAAATATAATAATTTACTCTGGCAGACAAGAGAATATCACTGGTTTTGTTACAACAACAATGTCAGTGTGAATAAAGGGAAAACGTTAATATTATATTACATGAAATCAAATTTTTGCTCATTCATGTATTGATTGCACTTTGAAAGCAAAACTGTGCAGGAAGGACACATTTAAGTTGCCATACAAGTTTGGAACCACACCAGAGGTCACGTGAGCCACAGCCTTTCCGACTTGGTGATGGAAACACAAGTTAAAAGACTTATCAGCACTTCATCTGCAGAGCGCTGGTGGCTTTGATAGAAATACTCATGTATATCTAAGCGTAGAATTTGGATTTTCCACATCATTTGACATCTTAAACAACTGTGTAAAGACTTCCCTCGGCTCATGATGGACAACATCTCTACTAATCCTCCTCAGAATATCACATTCAAAATCAACAATGTATGTGAGGAATAAACATCCTTTAAAAGAATCCTTTTGAGGCCAGTGAAAATATCAACAGCAATTGCATTTTCAAGTGGGAGCCTTTTAAGAAGAAAAACCACACAGTATGAAAGATAGTGAAGGATGATGGTATCTACCACTATGTAAGACTGACATGAAAACACATAGATTAAAATAATTCTGTTGTGCTCGGTTTAACTCAACATGTTAGACTTATATAGCAAAATTTGCAGAAACATTTTTGCATGTATTTTTTTATTATCTATCAGTAAACCTTTTGACAGCCCCTCAGTTAATCTGGAATTAGAAATAAAGTTGGTTTCTCCCCTGTTTCAAATTAATCAACTGGTACCGCTGCAATGAAAGCTGAGAGAGAACATTTTCAAAGTAGTAGTAGTAGCATCTCGAAACGCATGGAAATGGCACTTAAACCATCAATGCATGTTTGAGATAGAACTGAATATAAGAGCAAACAACACTGTGCCGGTTTCAGCTATCATAGGTCCGGAAAAAGGAACGCTCTTTTAAAAAAAATCATAGGTGACAGGAAAAATCTTTGGACTTAGAAAGTAATAACCAATCCCCCTGTGAATGAAAAGAAGCATTGCCTAAACGATGAGCTTCTGAGTGAAGAGTACTGCCATTCACCTCTTTCCATCATTATTTAAAACTGATCACTTGTGACATGAAGATGTGAGTTTACAACATTACACTTATTTGAGAAGTAAGCACTGACGGCACAGCAGAGCCTCTTTAAGCACTGAGAACTGACTGATGGAGTTTGACAATGGGTGTAAACGAACAACTATCTCTGTTTGACTCACAGAAACGGGGGATTACATGTGTTATGAAGATGAACAAGCACTGTTACTGACCTCCATAAAAACTCCCGCTATCCCAGCTTGGCACGAGCCATGCTCTTCCCCATACTTCTGCTTATAGTCTGCAAGAAAAAAAAGACCACAAATTATTTCACTGTGTGCTTGAGCCAGCATTTACTGGAGTTTTTCCTGCATTCCATATGGAGCTAGTCAAAGTCCCGATCCCATCCAAGAGGAATCCAGTGCTAGAGCGCAGACTAAAAAGAAAGGGTGCAACATGAGTTTTTTTAAAAAAGACCTATTAGTTGGAGAGGAAGGGGAGCAAAGTGCTCTTAGGTTAGAAAAATATTGAACTTGGATCTGTGCAAAATGCACTGTAAATATGGTCCCATGCAAAGTGTTTCTGGCTTTTTCACAACTATTGGCAATCATGCGTACTGTAACAAAGGAACAAAAATATTAACTTGGATGAACGGTTCAGTTCAATTGAGTTCAGTATTTCACTCATTCAAATGTATAAATATTACATGTGCATGAGTCACCTTAGATTTTTCGTCTTTGCCTTATTTCTCAAGTGGAACCTGTATTTTTAAAAGTATTGTACCATAGAAGGGGAAACAACCTGCATGGCGAATGCATTTGATTTAATACAATCATAACAATCATAACAAAATCTGACTTCTTCCTTAACTGAACTCAATTTCTGGGAAGTCAACTCTAAATCAATGCTTTAAAAAAAACAAACTAATTAAACATTTGTGGAAACTGTTTTTTTTAGGACTTAAGGAAGAAAACGAGCTTCAGGACTAACCCGCTAAAGTTTTAAGCCCAAACACCAGCTGGAGGCCAGACTTAGACCTGGGAAGTTTCACTCATGGTGCTAAGTACCAAGATAACATGTCATGATGAAATGTACATTGGTCAGTACGTCAAACATGTGGCTCTGTCCTTGAGTCTGACGCACTACAGACGTCTTAACAAAAATCTGTGGGATCACAAGATGTATGAAATGATAGAAAAAAAGAATAACCTCCAACATATGCCAACTGAAAAATCTGACACAGCAAAGATCTGTAAACGTTCACTTGGTTGGTGTTTTACAGAGAAAAACTGCAGCTGTTCACAGCACATGTACATAAACAGCTACCTGATGGTGTCACAAGCAAAAGGTGGAGTCTGCCTTTACAGCATCATAATTCAGTGACCGAAAGGCGCAGCTGAAACTCTTTTTTACATCAAAATGATCCCAATATCATTATCTTATTATTATTATCAGACTGCTAATTGAAAGCATCTTTGGGGACTGAGACAAAACTGATTTACTGTATCCATCCATTTAATTTGAAAGCTTGAAACAATTGTTAAAACTGTACCTTCATAACAAGGGATGAGGGGTTTCGTCCTGCCCTGAAGTGTTGGAGGGATGATGGAGCAGTATCCATGCGGAAGGATATGCTCTGTGTCATAGAAGATGTTTTTCCACCGGTGAGCACAAGCCTGCGGGAGACAGCGAGCAAAGCAAATTCAGGGACATGCTCATTCAGCAAATGGGAGAACTTCAGGCTGAGGGCAGGCCCTTCTCAACCACGCTGATTGCCTCTGCCGACTCCATCTCGCTGAGCTGGAGTCAGTGGGTCTCTGTGGCTGTCCAATGATCGTCAGTTAGAGGGGGAATTAAAGCCTGTCCATAACCCTGACCATAATGTAACAGCCATGGTCTGTGGTGTGAATATCTTAGCTAAAGCCTGGTTTGCCAAGCAGCGTTTAATGCTCTACAAGAGAGCCTTCACATAAACTTATGTGTTTTCATTCCAAAACAGCTCCTCTGACAGTCAACCGGGGGCAGCCATTAGTTCAAAAGACAAAGGACAAACTTTGGATTTATCATCCTTTTGAAACAGAGTGTTTTCCTTAAACAGACAGTGAGTAACTTTTCAACAATATTTCCTCCTTTTTTATGATAAAATAACAGATTCCACAAACAGCTTGTGCAAAACAGGCCACATAAATGTGTGAATGTGGTAATAACTTCATATCCTTGGGACTTGTGGTAGAGCTCCTGTTGATGTGGGGACATTTCTGGACGCCTCTATACAGACAAAGGTCCACTTAATCTGCCACCAAACCCATTTTTCTCTCCTGTTAGAAACAGTACACACACACACGCAGCCATTGTAAATGAATATATGAGCTCAGCAGATCGGGCATATTCACAACATCAGATGACTGTTTGGAGGCACGATGCTATGTTGAGAAACACTTTTCTTTCAAAGAACAACTTAGCCAAAGAACACAGCTATTTCAGTATTGACTCTCCCTCTTCAGTGGAAGGAGAGTCTATAAAACAAAGACCAGTCAGCTGATTCAAAAACACACAATGTCAAAGCCATTGACACCTCCCAAGGCAAATGAGGTCTACAGAGCTGGAGCGAGAAGGTTGTAGTGCTAGCCAACTCATCACAAGCAAGGCTTTTACTGACGGAGAGCATGGATGAAATCACCACTGCAAACATCTGCTCAGCAGCCGTTTCCCTCTGGTGAGTCCATTCAATTGATATTAAAAAAAGAAAAAGAAAAAAGAACTCTCTGGGGAGGCACGACTACACGTGACTTCAGAGAGCCACCTCCTTTGTTTTATCAGAACCCTGCCATAAGAGCCAGCAGCTATAACTTTGTAGTTACACATCTCAGCATTCACATTCCCAAAAATGACAACTCCAAGAGCTCCTCAAGCGTTGGCAGATAGACTGACAAGCACGGCGATGGACACTGGTTTAAAACCATGCCAGCACATTCCACTAGGTGTAGTATAAATCGACCAAAAGCAAATGCTTAGAAAAAAACAATCAAAATATGACATCAAAGGCTTTCTGGACATATTCTAACAGTGAAACTCTTTTTTTAACTTTTTTTTAATCAATCAGCAATAAATATGTTGTCATGAGGGGTTAAAGAGCTGCCAGCAAACCACAGGCCAAGAAAATGTCCAGCAGAGAACAAAGTTTGCTCACTGCCCACTACAGGAGATGGGGTTAATATTTAATGAATGGGTGCTCTTAGAGGGGACCTCCACAGCAGGGCTGAAGGCTAAACAAACACAGCCCTATGATCTCTGTGCAAACACTAGGCCAAGCACATCTGGGATTAGTGCCACTCTGATGTCTTTAAACCATGCTCTCCTTTTAGTTTATTAAAAAAAAAAAGGTTCTCTGACTCATGCAGCTCTGCATAGGAGGGAAATGTGTCACAGAATTATGTAACTTCCTCCAAATCTGTCTGGATTGAATTATTAGTCCAGTTATGAATTTGTGAAAAGTCATTCAGGATCTTTCATTCAAATGATCTTATTTTCAACTCGCGCCAGTCAAAGCTTGTAAGGGTGTAACGGGATGGAAAGAATGGCCTTTTCTAACAGCTAGAGAGTAAAGCCGGGACCAGCTGTGGTTTAACAGTGCGGTTCATGGGAAGACATTTGTAACAATGATGTGGGTATAAACCAGTTTGTTTTACAAGCATGCATGGCTCACATTAAACAAATGTCTGAAGCAACAGTGGTCCTTGAACTCACCAGTATTTTGCCATTGGCTCTGTCCTGGCGGGCAAGGCTGACCCCCATCCACTCATCGTCTCTGTCTCCTTGGCACGTCTTCCCACACGACTCTCTCGGCCTGTTTCCTGAAAGACAAAGAGAGAGCAAATTGCAGATGTTTAGTCATCAGGAGGATGTCTTGTCAGCCTTGTGAGCCTTCTGAATCTTATCTTTTATCACTGACGTGATTCACACAGCAGACAATTCAAAGTAATAGAGCTTCAGGAATTATCCTGTGTAACTGTAATATAATTGTCCCGGATAGATGCTACCATCAAAACTGTGAGGTAAAGTTTAATCATATTCACTATGAAAAGGCTCGGGGATTATCATTCAAATTAATATTTTAGACTAAAAGAATCCTTATGAATATATATATATAGAAATGTAAGGATTACTTTAACGCCCCACTTATATAGATTCTCCCTTTTCTTCAGAGAGACATCTGATCTGTACCATGTTCATTCAACAGCAATGCAAAGACCTGAAAGATCTACTCCTGCTTATACACAATTCTCTGCAACAAGGCGTCTTAAAGTAAATGCCGTGGCCCCCTCAGAAGACTGAGCTCCACATCACTGAGTCAGTCTGGGGTTACATGGATTTGTGCTGTCACGATGAGACAGCCTTAATCCGCTGTAGAACTGGTTTTCCCGAAAAGTGTCAACATATGCACTGAAATAGAATTAGAGCTCTGGCTCAAAGTCTAAGGGTCTTGTAAAATAGATAGATAAAAATGTATCTATCTATTCTCTCTTTATTGGACAAAATACTCTAATAAAACTGTTTTCAACTGTCTATTTCTTAAATAATGGCCCATTTCAGAAATTGATGTAAGTTACTAACGTAATGTGCTGAAATATGCAATGTTAAGGCACATGAACAACATCAAAAAGTATGTCAGAGTTTAAATATAAACTTCCAACTTCTATAAAAATGTGTGAAACATTGCACTGTGCACAAAGTTAAGAAGAATCAGGCGCTCCAAACATCTCCTCACATTACATGTGATATGTGAATGAGCTCTGACGTTGATATTAGTGGCTTTGAACCAACTCATACAAAGAAGTGTCAATATTACACACTACTCTATTTTTCCCTACGTTGAGGGCACTGAGGTCCATTGTTTTGGTTACACATTGACTGAGCATGGAGTTAATATTGAAGCCATGCGTGCACCCTGTCTTTACTGACCACAAGACCGGAGGATGAGGAGGCATGTGAGGGGGAGTTTGACATGCTTGGAAAATATAAGCAGTCATAAATCATATCATTCAAACTTATTTATGGACCTATATGCACACAGAACCCTACTGTCTTTTGGATGTCTTCATCGATGAAAAACAAGAAAAAAGAAAACAAAAACAGAGTAAAAACAAAGAAAAAAAACAAATGTGTAATGTGGGGCTGATAAAACAAGTTTCTTCATTTACATTTAACAAATCAGTTTACATTAAATGCGAGTTTACATCTGTAATACACTTTTAAAGCAGTTCTTTATGTGTAAGCTTCGCCTAAAGACTGCAGACAGAGAATCTGTCATTTGGGCAAGATGAGTTGATGCTGCGGGTTGTGGTGACTGACCTCTTCCCAGATCCATCTCTGTGCAGCGGCGCTCTGGGTTGCTGTGAACTCGACACTTATACACAGCTCCAGGAGAATGCACAGAGCTGCTGTAGGTTGAGTTTGCCTTCGGTGCCCCTACTATTACCCTGCGCACATGGAAGTGGACACAACAAAATCAATATTTATATATATAAAATTCGAATAAAATGAGAATCATAAACATGTTTTGGATCTGAAGCCAGGTCCGGCTAAAGAGAAGTTTAAACAAGAAAAAGCCTTTGCATCACTGGAAGGAAATAAAGTTTTCCAGGAAAAACACAACTCGAACTACACGACTCACCAGCGTGTGTTGTCATGATAATGCTCCAACACCGAGTAGCCGAAAAAACTAGAATTTGGTCCGCGGAACACCAACGGGTGTTCTAAGTCTATATTGTAGGAACAAGCCAATGAAATGAAAAAATAAACATAAAAAACGTGATATAATCCCGTGTTGTGCCTCTCCCGAGGAGCCATCCCTTTGCGCATCATGCGTAATAACGCGGCTGAAGTGTCCAAAAGTACAAAACAAAACTAAAGAGAGAACAATAAGAAAGAACTGTCAGTTCTTCAGTGGTCAAACGGTTACAAAAATATCTCTCAGGTGTGTTTTTCTATTCCGGGACAGCATGCAGACTGCGCTGGCATGAGCAAAAGCTTGAAGAGGAAAGTTGACGGTCTGGTAAATAACGGTGCGTCAGCTTCTCTCCATTCTGTGTCAAACTGGGAAAGTTGCCGCTTGCAGACTCCCTGTCCTGGAGATAAACGCAGTCGGTTGTCGAGTTAAAAATAGTTATGATAGAAATGAGAGAAGTTCAACGCAAAATAAAAGCATGAAGTCTGCCTGAACAGTTTTTGGTCGCAAAAAAGGAGGCCGTGCTTTTAAAACGAAAAGGCAAACCGGAACGCGTCTTTCTTCTGTGGACCAAGGACAAGAGGGAGGCAGTCACGGAGACTCAAGAATGGTTTTGAGGCGCTAAGCATCACATTTCACCCGTGGGCTTTATCGGGGCTCAACCCAACCAAAGGGGGGGAGACAGGGGCGCACTGCTGCCATCTAACGGTACCTATCAAATTCAGCTAGACAATACTGAGAAACTTCACATTGAGCAGCTTGCAGTTGTGCAGCTATGATAGGAATTTAACAGTTTGTACAAATATTAAGTGGATACAAGTTCACCGTTTCAAGAAGCTTAACGTCGTATTGTGCAAGGATGGGTAATACAAGTAGTACTCTCTCCCCACTTTATCATCAAGTAATTTGGGAACCCGCCATGTAAATATTTATGGCAAAGCGGACTTCATCTCTTTGTATTGTATATATGTAAACATAGATATAACCACAGTCACAGGGATAGTTAGACCACGTTTAATACAGATTGTTTAAAAGTGTGTAATCAAGTATATTCTGACAGTGTTGTTAAGGCCTTCCAGTGAAGCTTAGACATGTTTATCCAGGTCAAGATGCACCTCAGCCAATTTATTTCAAAATTTAACAATATCAAGATTATTCCATTTTAAAGGAAGCTTATTGCTGCAGCCTTCTCCATGTAAAGCAAGTTCATTTCTACAGGCATTGGATTGAATGGGCTGCTCATCGTTTAATAAGAAAATAAAAACTGACCAAAGTTGTCTTGTAAATAAGATTTAATTAGTCTGAAAATGTAAAGCAAGTGCCCTATAGTACAGTTTTCACTCTAATAATGCATTTAACATTTTAATGTGTTTTGGGGGTTCTGCTAGTGTTCAATATAAAGCATTAAAAAAGCTGTGAAGAACAAACGAGGTCCAGAGGTCAACATAGTGCTTTGATTGCACAGTTTAAAGGGTCATTTTACAGAGGAAGCAGTTCAGACAATGTCACAAAACAGAATCCTAAAAATTAACTGACCATCAGTATGTGATAATATAATTTATTGCACAAGCCAGTCTGTATAATCAAATCCTAAAACCGAAGAAAACAACATGTATTTTAATCTAAAACATAAATTACAAAACATAAGTCTTGAGTGAAGGAGGATACTGGAAGATTTGTGTAACTCTCAAAATCTAGAGTTCCCTCATACTTTTATATCCTTTCACGCACACTTATTTCCCATAAAGAGCTCACACACATCTCAAACATACATATACATAAAAAGACAAGATACAAGGTTGAAGGGCTTTGATATCATCCATGGCAGTCTTCTCCTTCAGCAGCAGCAGCAAATCATCATCCCGACGTACCCAAATCACCAACTCATCGTAACCAAGGCTGTGGAGAGAACAACAGGGACTTTAATGACGGCCTGGTGGAGTTAGCAAGCTGGAGGTGTGAGCTAATATTAGTGATGCTTACAACTGTTTTTGAATCTTCTTTGTCCAAAACCTTCTGAGCCAAATCAGGAGGAAACTTGAGCATAGATGTGATCACCTTGGCCATTGTCTACAGATGAAAAATAAACAAAGAAAAAGGCAGACAATTTATTAAATGGAACCTCTAAATAAGCAATTTCAGAACATGTTTAATTAAATTCACAGTACAAACATATATCATCCACTTCATAAATGCAAGATGTGGTTGTTTCTACCTTTGACAGCACTGTGCTGTCAACTTAAGGCTGTTCTAAGTCTATTAAAGCAAATCAATGCACACACGTGCATTAAACGAGAATGAAAATGATCTCCATAATCAACTCCAGGCCCATCTGCCAGGCAGCATGCATTTTCCTATAAACGCAGGAGATAATGAGAAACAGGACTGCCGGGTAGGAAACCGAACCACTTGACTAACACTGAACACCGCCAGCAGCCTTTAAATGGCAAATCTGCGTCATGCAAGATGCATGTGCTCACAGGCAGCCTGGGGGACATCCTCTACACCGGGGAGGTCTGCCGGGTTGCCATAAAGAGCAACTGTTTGCTGAGGGAGCAGGGGAAAATCCCGCTGGCTTTAGGACCTCGTCAACAGCGCACTTAATTAGGGAGATCACTGCTAATTATTGAAAAACAAGACCAGACACAAAATGACTTAAGCGGTGTCCTTCATTCCTCGGTTAAGAGAAAGTAACAGATCACAGTTTAAAATATATTGGTAAAGCTGAAGGATAGATTGGTTACAAATAATCAGAGTCAGAGTAAATAAATGGATTTAAGAGGGTCTATGAATAAATAGACAGGACTGAATTTTTCATGATCACAAAATAAAAGAAAGGTAAGCTTACTTTTGTTTCCCTTCCCATCATGTATTCAAAAAGCACCTTCCTCAGGTACTCCGTCTCAGTGGGTTCTGAAAAAGCATCCGCTGTGTTGATCCCAGGATCTGCAACAAGCAAAGGCAGCCATCAACAAATAATACTGTGAGGAAAGAGTCACTATCTAACAGCCAAAGTTGTCTTCTCATTGCATGCCTGTGATCTCACCTGAAACATATAAAAACATATAGGAGTCTCTTGCCTTACTTAAGGAAGAAAGGAGGACATTATCTTTTAACATTTCACTATTTGGTTTGTGTTTGCTGAAGATTTGCTTTTAAATCCCCTCCAAATCCCCTCCCAATCACTCAAAACTATGAGAGGGGAAACGCCGTTTACAGTTTGGACATAGCTGGTAACACTTAATGAAATATCCCCATCAGATCCTCCACAAGCAACAACACCCTCTTGCTTTCTGCTCAATTGTCAATAGATTTAGTACATAAACAGCTGGCTGTGTGATCAGGTGAAAGAAGAGGCCAAGCAACTCCCTGAGCTCTGCCGTGGATCAGTGCGACACTAATAAATCCTCTAACCTTTGATTTCCTGACCTGCTTGTACCTGAGCTGAGCAGTCACTCAGCTACAGGTATGAAACCGGGTATCAACACCTCTGACTGTGCCTGAAACAGCTGTGACAGGTGGTCTTACTCGGTTTAACGAAGTCCTCATTGAGTGGAAAGCAGTTTGCCCTAGTGTCATAATCCTGAGCAAAGTAGGTTATTACCCTGGATCTCCTACGTGCTACAGAGAGGGGACTAAAGTAGTGAGAGCTGTGGGAATTTTAATACCAAAGTCTGCTACATCTATCACATTTTAAGATGGCCTCTTACAAGATATCCCCCTGTAAGAGCTGATAGACCAGAAGGGGAGATCTAATGAGAGCAAAGCACTCTTCTCCAAACAGAAAGACTAGGGCTCCACAAACAGGAATGTTATTTTCTTAAGTTACTGCGCAAACTTACATCTAGTCCTGTGACATCTACCCCCACCTTAACTACTGTGGTGTCATGAGCTGCTCAAACACTGACTAAACTGAACCAAAACCAACTTACAACCACAGTCTTTGTCTTAACAAGGTCATCCTTTGCCACATTTACTACAACTTCCTAATATCAACATGACATCAAATTATTTTTGTGATCATTTTAATAGTAATAGTAGGAGTCTAAATTATACTTTTTCTCATGGGTTTAGGGGTTCCGCAGGCGAACTTTGTGCTTATCTAAAAGGAAACTGAGCCAAGAAGCAGAACTAAATGGTTCAAGGTGTTAAGATTACCTTTGAACGTGCCCCCGAGATGAGTTACAACAGTGTTTCGGTGGAGACATTTAATCTTGTCCTCCAGTGAGTGAATCTAGTGTGGAGAAACACAAAAGCATGCACAGATTATTCCTGACCCCTGTGGGTTAATGTTATACGTTTAGACTAATTGCCGATCGGGACATATTAAGCATTCTGTTGGTCATCCTGGGGGAATGTTTGTGGGAATAATAGTGTGTGTGAGAAAGCCCTGGGAGGCATTGATCTGATTGTTTATAGGGTTAAACCAAATGTAAACAGATGTCTTGCGCCGTTAAGTCGATGCAGCAGGAGAGCAGTAGCTGCCATTGCTGGAAGCCATGGATTTCTGGAAATACAGTGCAACAGATTTATTCCGTTTTCCCACGGAGAACATAAGAGAGGGTCCAGCACTCACTTTCTCAACAAACTCCTGCTCCTTCAGCCGCGCTGCGCTCAGCAGGGTCGTCTTCTCAGCCAGCTGAGCCTGCAGTCAGAAGGGCAAGAGGATAAAAAAGTCAGACAACACATGAACCAAAATGGATGTATATTCACCATCTCTCTTTAGATCCATTAACGAGGATAACAGTGGAACTGAAACTACAAAACATACCTGTAAGTCCTCTGAGGTCATCTGTGCAGACAAACACACACACAAACACACACACAGCGTGTTAGAACATGTCAGATGGAGGTGCATTTTTACAATTAGTACTACTGGGAAAACACAATAACAGTCATTGCTTGGTAAGCAAAAGTTCTTTTAAAAGTTCATAGAGTTCAGCAGATAGATTTTCAGTCACAAACAGAGCTTTAAAGTCACAGCTGACTAAATTAGCCTCCATCTCTGGTTTGCTGTTTTTAAAGGGCAGGCCCATTGATCCAAAGCCCATGTGTGTCTTGAGGCCTGTAGTAAAGAAAGGCCTCAGTGAACATAAAGCCATACAATAACCTCCAAATAAAGCTCTTACCTCACCTGGGAAAAATGCAGCTGAGAGAGCAGCATAATTCTTTGTCAACACACACGCACACACGCGTGTAAAAAGGTGAAAGAATCAACATGTGGGTCCTAAAGCACCAGGAGACGTCTCTCTGGGGTCCTAACTGGGCCATATCCAGCATGCACATCTTGCATGGGAGTCCTGCTGTAGTATAAATCTAAAGCATAGAATCACCTCTTAGGATGATAATTGAGAACAGCGACTGAGGCTGGCTGCTGCCTCATAGTCTCTGTTTTCTGAGGGGAGCATTCCTGAGTGATCCAAATGCGCCTCACAGCATCCGGAGCTGTTTGGAGGGCTGCCACCAGACTGCAGCGGGACACTGGTAAGAAGTCAGCTGGTGAAAGAACCATCCCAAAGCTCTTTAGAGGAATCCTCCAATTATGAAGCGGCACAAAGCAAAGGCTGATAACTGTTATCCTGGAAGGGAGCTTTAAAATAATAGGGCAGGCTGTTGGTATCGATAGAAAAATGCATCTGGAGAAGGCTGTCATCCAGAATTGCTAATGCTTCCATCAGACTCAAGCTTTGTCCCAGAGGGAAGGTAAAAAAAAAAGAATTATTTCACATGGCTATTGCTGCTTAACGCAGCCAGAGGGAAGTGACTTACGACTTAAAACAGAATCACCATAGAAATTTAATCTATCTCAACCAGAGTCTCGTATGTAATTGGGGAAAAATGGCAACAGACAGGACTTTTTCTACATCTGTGTAAAATTAAAGTGTCCACATCATTCAACCGTTACTGCAGCCGCAGATGTTTCATGAGTCGGTGGGCACAGCATGAGACGGAGGGTCAGCCATGCTTTACCTCGGTAGTGTCCTGGCAGCGCACTTGCAATTCTTCCAGTTGTTTCTGAACCTGCCACACTCTGTCTCCCATCTCCTCCTCTCGATTCTGAGAAAAATTTAATCAATTAAAAAAAGAATTTAAAAAATGTTTTTTAAACCGAGTAATTTCCTATGTGTCATCTCAAAATCACAACTCAAGTATGTCGGTCAATTTAAAAGGAGTCATTGTCCCCTTTTAGATCATTAATATGATGCAATAACATGAAAATGAAGGGATAGTTCAGTGCACGTTGCTATACACTGAAGCAAAGTGGGTGGCTGATGTGATGGGTGTGGTTCTTCTACTTTCCACACTAAAACTCATAAATGTGAGCCTTTAAGGAAAGAATGTTTCAAACTTAGCTCTGTTTTAAAACTATACCTGGATTACTTCCTCATATTTCTGAACAGTTCTGTGCAAATCATCCTCCTTCTGGGAAATCACCTTCCGAAGCTGACTGGCCTCATCCCGATGGGTACTGATGAGCTCAGCTTCCACCTCCTGGGCCTTGGCTGGGTAAAGAGAAGAAAAGAACAAGCCTGAGTCTTAATACCAGGACATGTGTCGCGTTTCTCCCACAGCGTTTCAGGATGTGGTCTGTACTTTGATTGGAACCCCTGCAACACCTTGATGAAAAAAACAATGAAACAGAGCTGTGCGTCCTGTGGGGCCGCTCACCTGAGGTGATATTTGACCTGTGTTAAGACCCGGGAAAGAGTTACTAATTGCTTTTTTGTTTTGTGTTTTTTGTTTAAGTCATGATTGATAAAACCTTATAACTATCAGAAGTTATCTGTGTTTTTTCACTTGAATATTCTGTTTTTAGATGTAATAATCTGTTAATGCTCACACGACCATGCAGAAGATTAAATCTTTCCATCATAAAAAAGAGGGACGGCCTTATATGGCTGGAAAATGCAATAAAAATTCACTCCTCTTCATCTTTAAAACCCTTACTGGAAAGCTACTATCATAGTTAGAGGCATTCCTCGACCGCTTCTTTTGTCCAGAGCAAGTCCAATCATGGTTTTAATTAAGTCTCTCAGCTCTCCACCGAACTGCTATTATATTTAATCCATGTTTTCAGATTTTGTGCTTTTATTTATTTGTTTTTCTTTTCTTCTAAAATAGGACCAGTCCGCTGTGAATATCAGTTTTAAATGAATAAAATCCAATATCAAAAAGCACATTAAACTGGTCAGATTACACTGCAGTTGTAGAAAAGGTTTTTATGTTTTAGGCATTTAATTGAAAAGTGAAAGGACAACAAACAAAACAGTGATTATTTGCCATGTGTTTAACTGAAGTGTAAATGTTCTATCATCTCACCTATTGCCTCCTTCACAGATGTATCAAGCTCCCTCTCTTTCAGCGCCATTTGTTTGTTGAACTCCCTCATTAACTGCTTTATAGCAGAGTTGTGCTTCATTTCCACGTCCTCCAACTCCAGTCTAAGAAGACAAGTCAAAATAATGGGAATTAGCTAAATGGTTTCTGTTGGTTGGAACGTATCTAAGCATTTTCATAAGAAAAATATGTATTTTTACATCTAAATGTGTTCAACTTTAATATTTTGCCATTTAACCTGGCACGGTAGACTTACTTATACTTTTTCTCATTCTCCTCTAACAGCTCTTTCTTTATGCACTCCAGATCTTGTTCATGCTCCTTCCTCAGGACCCGCATGTCTTTCAGTAACCTGGTGAAGTCCTTCTGAATTTTCTCTTTCTCATTCTTCATCTGAATCAGTTGATTCTTTACAGACTGCAAAGAGTCGCCCTCATCATCCGCCCCCAGCATGGGAGAGTGGTTTTCCATTGTACTCATGGTTTGCTGAACACTGCTACGTTCCAATGTCATCTCACTCTCAGATGGACTCTGGAGCTGATGCTGATGGAGCTGAGCATCCCTCCTGCCCATTTCCTCTTTCAGATCATTTATTTCTGTGAGGAGCTTTCCATTCTCCTCCTCTGCTTCTTTTAGCTTGGCCTGAATTTCGTGCAGTGCTGATAGGGTCTCTCTGAGCTCCGCTTGCTGGTCGTCATTTCTCTGCAGTGAGCTCAGCTTCTCTTCATACATGACTTTCAGCTCCTCTAAACACTTCTGTTTCTCAAGCCTCTCATCATTTAGAATCTGTTCAAGCTGCTTCTCTTGTTCCTTCTTAATCGTGATAAGAGCTTCCTCTAGTGCTTTCTTTTTATCTTCTAATGACTCGACTTGTTTTTTGCCCAAAGTCTCATTGCTCTTTATTTCCACCAGGCTACTCTGGAGAGCCTCAATTGTCTGCGATTTTTCTTCAAGTTGTGTTGTGAGCTGTTTTTTGATCTGACTTATTTTCTGCTCAGCTTTCTTCTTCAGCTCTGATACTTTCCGTGCGGTCTCCGCAGATAACTTCTCCTCAGCTGCCTTTAGACTCTCCTCCTTGCCCTTGATAATCTCCTCTTTCATCCTTTCAAATTCCTCCCTCTGACTTTCCAGCTTGTGTTTACATGTCTGGTTGTCCTCCTCCAGTGAATGCAGCTTTTCCACCATCTCTTGCTCCAAAGTACCATTCTGAGAGCACTGCGTTTGGATCTGCTGTAGCTGCTCCACCAACTCTTTCTTCTCATTCTCCCTGATGCTGTGCTGCTGTTTGAGGTCACATGTGAGCTGTTCACACTCTTTTGTCTTTAAGGCTAACTGCTCCTGAAGCTCATCGAGTCGACTGATGCAGCCCTGGAGCTCCACAGTAAGGCTGTTGATTTTCTGCTCTTTCTCACTCAACACCTGGTCCAGCACAGTCTTGCTGATGGACTGATTGTCAATACTTGCCGCCAGCCTTTGGAAAGCATCGTTCTTTTCTGAGATTTCTCCTTCCAATTCCTTCAGCCTTGTCTGTAGCGATGTAATAGTGTTGTTATCCTGGATGAACTTTGTCTCTGCCTTGTTCTCATGCTCCGACAAGCTGACCCTGAGCACATTGGCCTGCTCTGAAGCAGACATCCTCTCCTGCTCTAATCTCTCTATGGTCTCTTTCATCTGAGCTGCGGCCTGTTGTCTCTCCTCTTCATACTGCTGGTTTAACAGATTTATGGCTTCCTCCCTCTCTTTTATGCTACTTGCAAGCTGATTTCTCAAGTCAGCGACAATGCTTTCGAAGTCTGTGATGTGCAGTTGGTTCCTTTTCAGATTTTCTGATATGACTCTGTTTGCTTCACTCAGCTCATCGACTTTCTGAACATGTTCACTGATGGACAGAGCATGAGCGTCCCTCTCATGTGTTAAGGCTTCTATGTGCTCCATGTGAGCTTGTACCTGAGCGGTCGTCTGTTCTAATGAGATGCATAGATTCTTGTTCTCCTCTGAACACTGGCGAAGATTTTCCTCTAAAGTGCAAGTTTTGCCTACATCAGTGAGAACACAGTTTGTGAGGTGCCTGACCTTTTCCTGGCTACACAGCAATCTCCTGTTCAGCTCTTTGACTCGACATTCAACTTGTTGGAGGAGCTCGTTGGAGGCAGATTCTGATTTGGACTGAACCTCTCTACAGTACTGGTCCATTCTGTTGCATATCATAATCAACTGCTGTTGAAACTCTGTCTCATTGGCTTGTAGTTGCATGGAAGTTTCCTCAAACTTACTCTGCAGGTCCCTGGTTTCTTTACATCTGGAATCTTCCATCATGTTAA
This sequence comes from Menidia beryllina, assembly GCA_013363375.1. Classification (NCBI taxonomy): domain Eukaryota; kingdom Metazoa; phylum Chordata; class Actinopteri; order Atheriniformes; family Atherinopsidae; genus Menidia; species Menidia beryllina. The sequence continues at coordinate 6,260,805 of JABUIW010000010.1, forward strand.
GCTGCAGCTCTGTTTCCTTCAACTTGTCTGACAAAGTCTTTACCCTCTCCCTGTTCTTTTCTTCTACTGTAGTCAGCTTGTCTTGGAGGGCATTTCTTTCACTTAAAGCCTGGTTGAGGTTCCTCTCTGCTGACTCCATTTGTTCTTTGAGCAACGCTTCACCCTGAGACAAACTTTCCAGCTTAACCGCAGCTTCATTAAGCTCTTCTTGCAGCTTTTGGACAGTGGTTTCCCGGATTGCCAGGCCTTCCTTTAACTCCTTCATCTCACACAAAGCCTGTTCACACTCAGCTCTGCTTCTGCTAAGCTGCTGAGACATTTCCTCTAGTCCCTGTTCCTTCTCCAGCAGCATGAGTGACTGTTTCTCTGTGAGTTCTCCCTCCTGCTGCACCAATTTCTCTTCCCAACAGCGTACCAGCTCCTCAACCTCATGCTTATGGGAGGCATGCAGTTTTTCCACTTCCTCCCTATGGTTGGCCTGGAGTTCTGACACTGTGCTACTTAGGCCTTGTGAGCTTTTCTGAGCCATCTCCACCATTTTCTCTTGAACTTGCTGCTCTTTCTGTTGAAGCTCATTGTCCTTCTTTGCAAGCTCCTTCTTCATGTTTTCTTCACTCTGCTGCAGCTTCTTTTTAAAGTTCTCCTGCATTTCTTTGGCTTTCTGTTTGAACTTTTCCATCTTTGTTTCCTGTGATTTTAGCTTGGCCTCCATCTCAGTTTTAGTGTGTTTCAGTTTCTTTTCATGAGAAGCTTTTTCGTCCTCCAGCTGTTTCTTGAGGATTCTTTGCTCCTCCAGATTTTTCGTCAGTTCTTTAGTATATGACTTCTCCTTTTCCACAAGCTCCTTTTTAATGTCTTGTAACTGGATCTCTAGTTCTTGAAGCAACTTCTCCTTGTGCTGACAATCATTTTTAGCTGCCTCCAGCTGAAGCTCCAAATCTGTCAGTTCCTTCTTACACTGACCAACATCATCTAAGATTTTATTGCGCTGTTCATTTGATTCCTTTAAACTTTGCTGCAGATCCTCAACTTCCCTATTCTTGACTTCCAATTCTTGTGCAGTGGAACATGATTCCTCTTGTAGTGTTTTTTCCTTAAGGATAAGTTGCTCCATCTCCTTTTCTTTTTCCCTCAGAACAAATTTCAGAGCATTAAGTTCTTCCTTTAGAGCTTTCTCTATACCCCAAAGAGACTGTTCATGCTCCTGTTTGATGTTTGCCAGCTGATCCTGAAATCTTTTATCGTGTTCCTGCAGAGCTAACTTTGAAGCATCTTCAGCCGTGTTCAACTTCTCCTCGAGAAGCTGTTTACTCTTTATCACCTCTGAAAGTTCAGTGGAGAGTGCCTCCAACTCCGCCTGCTTTGCATCCAGTTTCTCTGAGGTCTTCTGGTTCATGTCCTCAACATGTGACTGGAACTGCAGCTCTTTCTCTTTCAGTAGCGTCTCGATTTCAACTCTGTGGGTTTCGATAATCTCCTCAAGAGCAGCATTATGTTGCTGGGTTAGAGCGCCTTTGTGCTTTTCCAGCTGCTCCTGATACTTTTCTTCTAAAACAGCCATTTGCTCTTTGTGGTTATTCCTCAGCTCATCCAGCTTACTGGATAGTTCATGGGCCAGACAGGACTCATCTTGTGCACTCTTGTCCACAGAGCTCTCCAGCTCCAATATCCTCTGTAATCACATCATATGTAGGAAGTTAGATTAATCAGCAAAGACTGAGGGAGCTACAAAAACACTGTTAATTAAGATATGCTTCAAAAAGATGATCCAATATCATAACATTTATTTGGCATTAAGGATTCTGTGAGAAAACCAAAGGCACTTTTACAACACTTGTTGCTATTTCCTTTCTTTAAAATATGAACAAAAAATGTATTACTTTAACACTGTCTTTCCCTCTCTGTTTTACCCCTAATATCACATCATAAACACAGATATATACCCTGACAGGTATTTGAAGACACCCCTTCAGTAGGCCAGAGTAAATTGTGTCCAATCACAGATATACATGTGCTATTTAGACTATTTGTTAATTAGTTTTATTGTATTATATTATATTTTGAGTTTGCTTTTAGTTTCTCTATTTCTCTCTTTGAGATTACTTGGGGAACAGCAGTCATGGAGGCACGGCCGTGACTTGGCTGATAATGGCCTGGTGTGGCTAATTGGCTGGCAATTACCAAGTGGCTTGAGGAGAAAGGGGGGAGTTTGGTTAAATAAGTTTATTTCCGTTTTTTGTCAGACTGAAATGGAAGTACTCGTACCACTAGTATCTTGTGAATCTGTGTATACAATGGCTGAGAGAAAACAGAATATTTTTTAACATGGGTGTCTTGTTTCTGATGAGGGCTCCTGTAATGTTAACTGGATGGGCATGACCCATAGTGGTTTAAATGTGAAGATGAGATGCTGGAAGGGATTTGTTTTTTTTTCGCAGTATCAAAGGTATGTCTGTTGTACAAGAGATTGTTACCAAACTAAACTCAAATGGTCCTGTGGTCCTGTATTTCTGTGTGCATCTGAGATAGTCCGTGGGCCAGAATCTGTACGATGACTTTCCGTTTGAACTTTTTGGGGGCAACTTTCTTCCAGTTTAGTTAGATACCTTGGACTTCAGTGATCTCAAAAAGTCAATGTTCCCGCGTTTTCACTTGCACATTAATTAATTACGGCCAATTAAAATTTCGGTAGTTCCACATCTGGCCTATAGGTGGCTAAAACTAAGAAAATCTCCATATTTTCGGTTTTAACCAAGTGATCTTTACCAAAAATACTTTAAAATCATTAAGGTTGATCATTAGAAAAGTTTTTTTTTTATGCAAATACTGATGGAATCAACATGGAAATGCAATTTAGACCTTTAGTTTCTATTTTCGCTGCCAGAGGGCCCCTGAACCTGAATACTACATATTTTCCACTTTATACAGCCATAGCAAGACAAAAAACAATAATTTAATATGCAAAACCCTTGTTTTTGGTCCAAATAATTTCTTACTAATTTAATTATTGAAAAACTGACACTTCACTTTCCATCATATTGCATTTATTAACTTAATGAGAGAAAAACAACTACTATCACAAGTAAACCTTGGTATAAAAAATTGAATAATATATCATTTTCACTGTCAATAAAAACTAAGGATCCATATTTATGTCCAATATAAAAATCTGAACTTTTCCTTTCCCTTTAAAAGGCACTTAACATGTCACATCCAGTAAAAGCATGAAGACCAACAAAAGCTAGACCTTTCCTTGGACCATGAAGACTTGCTAGATGAGAAATATTAACAATACGAGTTTTGTTGCCAGTCCCTGTCTTAAAATAGATAGTACTCTCAAAACAATGCACACAACCCAAAGCCAAGACCATGACATCAGTGTCTGGGCTCAAGATAACAATATCTTTATATTCCAAATAAGCATGCTTTGCATGAAGTAGAAGTCTGGTATCAGCTTCTTTCACGATGACAGCAAAGAGTGCTTTGGGTTTGCTCGCGTACAACACGTTTACTTGCTCTCCCAATTTTTGTTTTGTCCGTGTACTTCGAGTAGCACTTCCTATGGTTCCCCAGCTCAGCGGGTCCCGGCGACTCAACTGTGAACTGAGAGAAAGTCTCGGCTATTTCTTTCTCCCTGCCATCCAGGTCTATCCAGAAAATGAAATAATTGGACGTTCTTCGTATTGAAACAAGTGCAAAAAACATTTCACGGGCGCTGCCATATTTAAATAACCGAGCTCTCGCGCTGAGATTCAGCCATCTGATTGGCTGATAAGCAAAACTCGGATCTCGCGATTTCTTAGATTACGGCGAAAAATTATATTTTTAATCGACTATAACTTATTAATGTGCAAGTGAAAGGGTGGGAACATTGGCGTTTTTAGCTCACTGTAGTCTCTAGCAACTTATCCAAGTGAAAGAAAGTTGCCCCCTAAAAGTTCAAACGGAATTGCTTAAGGAGACGTCGTACAGATTCTGGCCCACGGACTAAGAGGACGCTGCCATTTTGACAAACGCGTAAGGTTGTTTTTTTCCAAGGAGAAACCTAACATACCCTTTACATGATGTAAACACCATCCCTGTTCATCTGTTAATATACATAGGTTTGAAACCTTAAAGCATTGACCACAGTAGCAAACTCACAGTTTTTGCTGCCTCCAGCTCCAGCTGTATTTCTTTAACCTTGTTGTCTGCATCAATCCTTATAGCGGCTTTCTGCAACTCTGCATCCTCCAGAGCCAGAGAGGCCTGCTGCTCTCGCTCCTTAGATGCCTCCTCAAACTCCCGCTTGCACTGTTCCTGATCGGTACAAATGTTTGAGCATGAAAAGATATGTCAGTCTTTCCAGTTTGATTTCCTTGACTGGACTGCACATAATGAGTAACACCCCACACTCACCACTTCTACATGGATTTTGACTTTTATTTCCTCTTCTTTAGCAGCCAAAGCCTCACTGTGGACTTTCTCCAGACGAGCCACGTTTTCTTCAGATGATTTCTGACAATGATAACATAAAGGGAAATCATTCTAAAACAATATAATAAATATATAAAATACTTGTTTTGCACTGTATGCTGTCATAATGGTGGAACTGTTAAAAAAAAAACTATGTCTGAACGATTCCTGTTCATTTCTCTAACTATTGCCTCTGTGACATTTTCAGAATAACCAACTGTTGCACAGATGTAACTTTCTGACCTTCATGATGGTGACGACTTCCTGTTTGACTCGTGTGAGCTCCTGCTGAAGACTCTTCCGCTCTTCCTCACTGGCCCTTTCAACTTCTCTAACTTCCTCCTCCAGCTGAACCTGCAGCTGTTTTTTGGCCTCCTCTGCCCTCTGCGCTACACCCAGAGCTCGTTCGAGCTCCTCAAAAGCTTTAGGACACATGGCAAAATCCATCAGTATTATGTCTAGAATATTGTGTTTTTGCTCTTTTTTTCCTTCAGACATGAGAAAGTTGGATAAATCTCACCTGATTTTTCAGCCTTTTCTTTCTGTTCCTGTAATTCTTCCCTCTGGGCAGTGGCCTGCTGGAGCCTGGAACGCAGCTGTGCAATCTCCTCTTCTTTAATTTCCAGCGTCTCATGCATCTGCCGTTTGGTTTCAGCAATTACCATTCCCTGAAAAACATCAGCACCAAGGAAATTTATTATAAAAAAGGTTTTCTCATAATTAGTCTCTCTGTATTTAACATACCATCAAACTTTGGCTTTTAGTGCATTCATCACAACTATCTCCTGAGCTGCTGCTTGTTGCAGAGCGGGGGTCAGAGTATAACAGGAAACAGAGTGGGAATTCAAAATGTCTGATCTTTTTATTCAACAGCAGATAAACACAAGCAGAAACTTTGATCAAGATGTGCTTAAAGTTTAAATACACCCCTCACCCACCTTGTCCTGCTCCAGCTGTTCAATGAGGTTCTTGGCATCCCGCAGCTGAGTGATCAGTTTGGTCTTCTCTGTTGTATGAAGTTCCTTTGAATATAAGATATTTGAAATAGGGGGGAAGTCACATATTACAGTCTTAACTGAAATAAATCAAATCAATTCAGGGCACTTTCATTATATGGGTGTGTTCTACTCTACTCTTTATAGATGCCTCACAGTGTAAAATAGCCCTGCAGGAGCAACAGATTCACCCAAATCAAAGGCCAGGATGACAGCAGCGTGTAGTCGCAATGATTAAAACATAGTTACAACAGAGGAAATACGAGGACTATATAATTTTTTTTAACTGACTGATCCGCATGTGCAAAAGGATTGATTATTTATTAGGCAAAGTGATTAAAAATCTTAATTTCAAAAGAGTTATATAAAAAGTGCATACACACACAAACAAATATATAGATATAATATTGAGCAGAAGATGATTCTGTGTTGTAACTGCTTAAACTGAAGACATATTGTTTTATGATATCTGTCCAATGCTGAGGTTACAAGATGCCACCATGCTGCTTTAAGGACTTCATGCTCGTTAACCTCGGCTTTCCCCTGACTTGGGACTGTTCCTGTTCCCACACAGGGTAGAGATTCACAGGAAAAAAAACTCTGTCATGAGTAGAAACAAAAATCTTTGCAAAGCTTCTTTGTCCCGTTAAAGTATTTGTTATCATATGAAGCAAAACATCAGAGCAGCTAAGGACGAGCCATGCAAGCCTGAGATACCAGTGAAGCTAAATGTTTTGAATTCAGTGAAAACAATGGCTCAAGTCATGTCAAGCTGACATGACATGAACCGATGCTCTGGAGCTCAGCCAGAGTATTTGGATGTTTGGACTCTGAAACCACAGCAATCTGCTGTGTCACGGAGATAATGGAGTCACATTATCAGTGGACCGTAAAGACTCTGGCAGACATTTTGCAGAACAACATTAATTACCCTAAACACTCTGCTCAGTCATTCACAGCATCTCAGCCCAGTCCCACTTTATTAAAACCCCTTCATGTCAACATTTCTCTCCAACATCAAATTCTAGCGTGCTGGTAGTTTGTTTCAAAAACTGGGTTATAATTTAGAACATAATTTCTTGATATAGAGATAATGTGTGGGGGCACTATTATCTCAAATTGTATGGATTTTTTAAAAAAGTTGTTCTCATATTACGATGTTTATACTGTCACACTCTAAGATTTCTGCTAGTAAAACTATTTAAGGCACCTTTATCTTCTCTAGCTCCTGGAGTCTCTCCTGCAGCTGCTCCTGCAGAGTTTCATTCTCGCTGGTCAGCTGTGCACTCCGCTCTTTGTGTGTGCGTATCACATCTTTGCACTTCTGCAGCAGATTTTCCTGCCTCGTTACTCTCTTCTGCAGAGCCTCCATAAGTTTGGTTGGATCACTGTTGCCCTCTCCTGTCCGGAACAAAAAGCATGACGTAAAACAGAAATTCTGAGCCCGCTAAACCTGGGGGCTCAAAATTCAATACAAAATATTTATTTACCCTCTGTGACTTCAAGTTCTATTCCTTGCACCTTGGATGGGCTCTCTGCTGCAGATGTGGCATCTTCAGCTGCCTCAGACTGAGGGACCCCCCCCTCAGGTGGATGCGAACTGTCAGACACACCCTTCACTCTCTTCTTCAACAAAGCAACCTTTTGGAGAGGAACAGCAGCATACAGACAAACTGACTGATGAGCATTACTTTAGTTACCTACACTTGTAACTTTGTACTTGAACTTAATATTGTAATATAATTTATGATGATTAATTTTTCTCATCCAAATAAAGTGTGCAAAATCTCTACTGGTAAATGTGATTTGTATGCTATCTGTAACCTCCTTAGGGCTCTTTTGCAACTTTATAATAAAAAATGTTTTCTTTTATTTAAATCTATTGCCTTGATTTGGTAAATATTCACCTGTGTTTGGAGGACAGTGATCATCTGGTCTTTCTCTTCCAGAGCAGCATCAAACTCATCCTGGAGGTGTTTCTTAGCCTGCTGGTCCATTTGAAGCTCCTGGAGAACATTAAAAACAGTTCAAATACGAATAAATAAATAATTAATTAACATCTAAAATTAAGACACACATTGAACATTGAACTGCTAATTGCCTAAACATAAACATTATTCGCAACACAATCGCACCTCCCGAAGCTCCCCTATCCTGCGGAGTGCTTTATCTTGGCTCTGGCTGAGGATGGCCTGTGTAAAGCAAAAGTGAGCATCTGGTTAGTTTCTAAAAATGTCTGATGATAAACCCATGAGAAAATACAAACCCATCCCCTGAAGTGCTAAATTCAGCCAACAGTTGAAGTTACCTGTGTTTTCTCCTTTTCTCTCTGAACTGTTCGGTATGAGGTAACCAGCTGCATGAGATAAAAAATGTACAGAAAGAATTCAACTATTTGGATGCGCTGCTACAAAACATGCAGCTCACTTCAGGAGCCAAACTCTGAACGACATCTCACCTCTGAGTATTTTCCTCTGTATTTCCCTAGGCTCCTCTCCACCTGAAGCAGCCGGTGCAACAGTTGCTCTTTAGAGAGAGACTCTGCCATTCCCGGTGGCTCCTCCGCCTCACTCTCGATATCTGAAGGTGGATCGTACACGGGAGCCCCCGGAGACTCGTTTTCTTCCGATGGCGTCAACGAGTCATGTGATGGGCTTCGGATCAGATTTTCTTTAGAGTGAGAGCGGAACAGACTTTCTGCCCGACTGGCACCACCACGTATCAACGACTCCATTGACGGCACTTTCAGTTGAAGTTTCTGGGCAAATGAATGTGATTCCTCTCTCTGGTGGGAGATGTATCTTATTAAATTACACATATAAAGTGTGCGAAACAGCTTTATAAAATAAAATGGAGGAACAAAGCAGATGCATTAAACATACGTGAGGAGAAGCTCTTCCATCTCCATTGATGCTACCGCTAGGAGACCTGGCAGGTCCTTTGGAAGCACTCTATAAGCCGAAATCACATTATGAGAGTGAGTAAAGATGTGCTAGTGCACTTGTCCTGGGCCAGTTAGTCATCCACACCCAGCGTGGCTCTCCCTGATTACTCTGGAGGGAGCAATATTAGTATTGCTGGGAGCAATGCAGGGGCAATGGGTACCCTCATGCAACTTGGAAAAATAGAGGGGTTAAATACATAAGAGAAGGCATCTCGACTGCACAAAAAAAGGGGGATTAAAAACATTTATCTACAAACAGCCACGAGGTCAAGACAAACAAACAGATAAAGTCAAAAAGGAGAGCTGATATTTGGATTAAGATGCTTGGCAGTGTGCACTTTTGTTACATAAGCACAAAGGCATAAGTCAAGTAGGTGAATATTAACAGCCCAGTTGGTTTAGTTTATTTGTTAGCGACAGAAACAGTAAGCAAATCTTCTCCTCCTCTGTCCAGCTCCAAGTTACTCCTTCCTCTGGAATACTGAGTAATTCAGTCACCTATATATTATTTCCTGTTCATTTCTGTTTCTTCTGCAAGCAGACAGATATATTAACAAAGTAGGTCTATATCTTTAAGACTGTTTTGGTTATATTTTGAAAATAAAAAATACATTAATAAAAAAACTCAGTATTTTCATTCGTTTCATGGACTGGGACCATTTGACCTAGTCTGTTAAGACATTTAAATGCTTGCTGCCATTGCCCGTCTATTCTTGTTCACATTAAAAACGCAGTAGTAACTCATGGAAGACTAGAACTACATTACACCAACAGTGAGCCAAGCTTTTAGCACTTTTTCTTAGTCTGTACTTCACACTCAAACACTGCACACCAAAGGACTGACGGACAAAAGGGGGATCCCAATCCAAAACAGTTGTGAGTCTATAACCCTCTGACCCACAATCTTCAAGCAAGGGATAAACAAGCACAGCTAGCAAAGATAGTCAGAATATCCTAAAGAATTACTCAAAAGGAGGGGAAAAAAACATTAATTTTTTTAGTCGAATTTATATCATGGGATTTAGACATAATGTTACTGAAAGATGAAAAAGAGACTGAGATTAACTTAAAATGCTTGTAGTTGATTACAAGAGGTGATTGTAATCAAAACTCTCCACAGATAAAAGAGCATTATTCACTGCTGTCTAGAATGTATTGATGCATATAACCTGTTAAATAAAAATCAAACAATATTGTTTTAATGGCAAAAGACTGACCTGTCCAGTATAATCCACCTCATATTATTGTCAATAGAGACTAAATACAGTAAGAGTGCATTGCTCTCACAGTCGAGTACAGCAAAGCCAGCAAATGTCAACCAGAAAGACTTATGGATCATTTCACCAAACAGATTAACAGCACAGACTGCCAAATGATCAGTTTTTATATGGAATATCATAAATCTGTGGCTGCTGAAAATGTGGGGATGCAGTGAGAGTTAAAGGCTCAACTTGACTACCACTTTAAACAAAGTCAGCTAACACAGTGAAGTGGATCACAGTGTATTACAACTACATTTTATTTCTTCTGGGTCTATTTACTTCAGCAAAGCCTAATTCAAGCTTTAACATATCTGCTCCTACTTCCATTTTTTCAGATTGCTGGCATAAACAATTTATTTACCCAGCAATGTGCTTCGGCTAAGAAATATTTACTTTATAGTCACTGTATCAGCTGTGCAAAAACATTATAAAACAAACATCCACCAGTGCCATGCTATGATTATGCTTAACTAACAATAATAATGAATGATGGCAGTTAAAGAAAACATTTTTGCACAACTGTAGTTCAACCTGCTTTCAATGAGCTGCAGACACTTTTTACAAGAGCTCTGTTTGCAGTGTACACACTAAAACACACATTGAAATACAAAGCGTTCAAATTTACACAGTCTGGAGAGTGTTTGCAGATTAAACTCAGTCAATTGACTCCTGCTTACATTAATTCACATTTCCGGTTCAAGTCATTTTAAATATCAGCAGTTTGTTTAAATAAAAACCTTTATTTTCCAGCTACAGGTTTTACCATCTTCAACATATGACACTTAAGCATCCAAAGGTTTGACTTGTATTACGTAGAGAACTTTAGTGAAGCTTTTGATTTTCTCCAAATGGTTTACAAGATGAAGGTTAGTTTTTGGAAGAAATTTTTTTTTAAATTAGGCGGTGACCAGTATTATGTTTTTATATGTGTTTGTTGTATCCACATAAGGCACACGCACACTCCACCTAGTTTTTGAGTTGCTGCAATGGCTCCTACAAAGTGTTTTCTAATCTGTCCGTTTACTTGGGAGGACTTACAATCTATTCCTTAAAAAAACAACCCACACAGAGAGCATCAACTCTCCAAATAAACAGACTTGTGGGGAGAAGGGACAAAGGCCATTGGGCAACATAACAGGGTTTTAGGGGTATAAAAGCAAGCAACTAAGGCCACCAAAAAAGACAAAGGGGTAGTGTCTAATTCTTCTTTCATGATAACTGAAATGCAGGAGAATAAACCAACATAGTGCAGAAAGCCCCTATCCCACAATGTAGACCACATCTCCTTTAAGATGCAGGGTTAACCTACATATGAGATGCCTTCATGTTGCTAGATCCAAAGCAAACAGGAGACAGAGAGCAGGGAACAAGCAGTCCCTACTTAGGCCACAGTCCTCTACCGATTGTCCAAAGGCTCAGACGACGGGAAGAAGGAACAGGACAGGAGGAGAAGGAGAGAGATGAGGGACGAAGAGGCAGGAAGTGAGGGAAAACTCACCACACTGGCTACCTGGGCCGTTTTGGGTCGATTTGAATGGTCCAGAGCAAAGATAGTATACTCTGAGAGAAAAGCGGGTTCTGCTATCATCCCGGCCAGCATCTGACGCCGTCAGTGCAGTAACGGGACAAAAGGTGGGCAAAGGAGAGGAACACAGAGAGCAATGAGAAAAACAACACCATGACAGTGAAATAGCACTGGAGGGAGTGCCTGTCCGAGGGAGGCTGGGATGGATGGAAGAGAAAGAAGAGTAAGAGAGAGAGAGAGAGAGAGACTACATGAATTTGAAGAAAAATAAGAAAAGCTGAAAAGTGAAACACTTAATCAACATTAATGCCATGAATAACAGTTTGACTCCTCCACCTGCAGTCCTAAAGATTTGATCAAAACCAGGCCAAATCAGATTTTGAAGTGTAAGCACTGCCAGAGGTGTCAAAGTGCAACAAATGTGTGAGATGAAAGAAGATGCTGTGATGCCACCAAAAGCTTCAAAACAACGGGCACATAAGTCTCAGGTAAGATTTTAAGGGATGTGCTAGAAAGCAGAGGAAAATAGCCTACCTAAAAAGCATAATTTATCCCAGATTTGAGTTTGCTATGTTAAAATATGGAAATAGTTTCATCACAGGTATCAAACTAATTTTTCCATGGAATATCAAACCACCAATATATCGATGCATTTTCAAAATCTCAAGCAGATACACTGATCAGATAGAATGAGAGATTTCTTGCAAAAACTCAATTTCCACTGAGGCAAAATATCTGATCACCAGACACAGAAAAGAAAAAACTGATGGAAAGACACATTAATTATTCATAAACACACTGAAACATGATCTGCTTTCCCTTGCCCAAATGCCCTTCTCGTGGTCCTTAATAAAAGTCTCATTTGGCTAAGCCCTTTACACTCCAGTATTATGGAAAAAGATCAACTTAATGTAGGATGTGCCATTAAGTCAGCCCTTATTACAAACAAATTAATTCTTTAACACTGCCTTGTATTTCATGTTTTTTCTAAGGGGGTCAAATGTTTAGAAAGATTATAATTTCTCTATAATAAATGGTGTTAGATTAGTAGAGAACCTATAAACTTAGATTAAAATACTGATTGCTTTGTAACACTTACATACAATATTATTATGTTACATATGTTTGCATTCAATAATTAAATAATGCATTTTAATCCACTTCGGACTCCTAGAGTTATTACACTTAATCCCATAGTAGAAAGTCAGATATGGAAATCAATGGCCAACACACATTGGAATCCGATTCAACTTGTTTGTCAACTGTGCATCATCACTTGGCGCAGTAATGAGACATCTCTGATAAATTACTGAATAGCGTTAAGAAAAAGACATAACATACTTTTCAGTGCTGACACAAACATTGCTTTGGGTTGAAGATCACAATGTAAGCTCAGTAGAGAAGATGCAGCTCGTAGTGTCAGCCCAGTTGTACATAGTATAAACAGGACATTTATCCTTCAGACTGACACCGTCCTCACCTCTCTGTCACTAGGAGTAGGTGTGCCATCGTGATGAATCGGTGGGGTTTGGCTGTTCCGCCGGTCTCCACCGCCCAACTAATTCAAATACACAAATCATTAGGAAGATGTTATAATTCGTTTACATTAATACAGAAATATGAAATCAATACTTGAGAAAATACACAGGGCAGTCCCTATGTGTTGTCTTTTTTCTTAGGAACAATGAGTATCATTGGTTAAAGGTTATTCTGAACTCTCAATCAGTGACAACTCAGCTAGCTAACTACTTCAGGCTAATGCTAACCATTACTAGATTGCATTTAAGCTAAGTGAAAAGTAAAGTTAAGACAACTGACAACCTATGTGCTTTTGAAATTGACGTGTTACTAAACAACAGATTCAAGTAATTAAAGATACTTTTGAAAATGACGAAGGTTAGTTTTCCTAGCTTGCATCTCAGCAGTGTAAACAAACGTTAGCTCAGCTAGCCCTAAGCACAACAGCTACCAACCTGGGCCTGCTGAGGTGATTGCGCATTCCTCTGCGGTGACTGCTCTTCGTTTATTTTCTGCCTTAGTTTCTTAAACATCGTTTTGCGCCGACGTCGTTAATAACCGGACAGCAGACGTCGACTATCTGTCGGTGTAGTATGTTGTTTTTGCTCAACCAAACATCCGAACCTAAGAGCAAGACTTCCTTGTTCGCTGTTGAGCTCCAGCAGGTGGCAAGACTGTCTGCGCATGTGCAGCCAACGTGGAGGAAAACTGAAACGTCAGAGTTAAACGACCAGAGGGTTAAATTAGCTACAGCGCCACCTATGGAGGCACTCCAGATAGTCCTCCATCATCTGCCACAGGTCCAGTCAGAATGAACATTTTACATGAACACAGGTTTTAACAAAAACTTAAATAAGAAGTGATCAGTTAATAGTTATAATACTACAGCTATTGCAAGACGAAAATGAATTGTTTGAGAAGTTTGTTCCATAAAGGAATGAAAATGTGGAGTAGTGTGTAGTCATTTCATATAGCAATATTTTTGGACAAAAGAGGGAACTGTTAAAACAAGCTTTAGGTCATCTGAAAACACAACCAACCTGCTCAATGTTGCATGCCCTATCAAGTTCACATTTTTGCTTTTGTGCTTTTGCTTTTTATTTTTTTAGAGAAAAGCATGAATTGCTCATATTAATTCTCTGGCAATATTGCATCTCCTGAATTGGACGTTGGAGGGGGGGAATTATGTCTTACAGAATGTTGCTACTGTACAGCTTTCTGTTTGGCAATTAATTCTTTTTTTTTTGTTGCTGTATCTGAACCTATACGTTTTTCGTTTGAAGGGCTCATGAACTGAGCACAGATGATTCAACTATAGGAAGAAAATTACCTCTGAAGCCACAGTGTCTCTTTTTCCAACGTTGCACTTGAGAATGGACATTTTCTGCAGCAGTAAAAATGTATTTTCAATAGATTTTCCAACATAGTGCTGCAAAATTTTTTCAAATGAAAAAAATTACTTGTATGAATACTTGTGGGATTATTATAAATACCTCACAATCTCCCAAGCACATGTAAGCACACCTTGACTTAACTATACTTAATCAATAAACCTTTAAAAAAAAATACAACAAGCCCTTTTTCATATAGTTTTAACCATGAAGTGCAAGCTTGTTGTGAAGATTGAAGATTTTTTGATACATGAGCCTCTGTTGTTTTGTAGATAATAGCCAGTCTTCGCACAAATATCAATACTGTTGTTTGTCATTTACATTGTCTGTTGTTGGTCCCTGTGCTCGCATGGGTTGTTATTTTCATATTGATCCATATCTATAAACAGAAAGAGTATGTTCGTTCTTCATCTGAGTCATAATGTCTTTGAGTAATGAAATGGAAATGTAACAGACAGAGAAGTTGAAAAAGATCACAAAAAATATCACAGTGTAGGCATGACTCATAGTTAGCTTACATGGTATTTTCCCTCTTTTGGGATCTGGCCATGTTCAGCTATCCAGATGGGTACCCATATACGCATCTCTGACTCAGACTTTGCTGTCTGGTTTAGATATAATATGTCATGTTGTTTCAGAAATGAAAATAAAAATATAAATATAGATTAAAATGATTTGCATTTTTCCAGCATTCTGAATCGAATGCTTGCGCATCAGTAGGGTCTCGATCTCTGTTTGGTGACTGGAACGTGGGGCATGATCAATGGGACGTTAACAGCAGAGAGATGCAGCTACCCTACACCATGTAGCAGTTAATGGTACACCCCAAGGCATATAGCGCTGAGTATATGAATGCAAAGAAGGAAAATCTGTTGGATTCATAAGTAACAACCAAGAGACCATTTGCATTGGTAATTATGTTTAATTGTTGAGCAACTGAACATTTGATCAGAGAATATTTTTAAATCCAATTATTTCCATTTAGTTGCTCCAGTTGAAAGGAATTGGTATGATGCCCACTGGCTCTTCTAAAGCTGGCTGTGGAGCTTAAATAGAACTGAGTGAAAATGAACATTGGCTGAATTGTTTAAGTGGTACTCTTTATCTCTGCTGTGCAAGCAGCATAAGGTTGTTGACCCCTATGGTGCGCTGCACTAGCTGCAAAAGAAAAGACACAGTAAATGAAATGTTTCCAAGCACGGTACGCATACACTCTATATGATAACAGTAGGGAGGAAATATTAGACAAATCAGTATTTGATATCAATGTATAAGTACAGTTGTGCTATTTTATGTAGATGGTTTTCTAAATTGATAATTGAGAAGATAAATGAAAGCAATCATGAGACCGATAATAAGCATTATTAGTAAGCATTGCAAAAACCAAACCAATATGTATCTATATCTTAAACTTGGTCATTATTTGCTTTTTTGTGGCTGAATTGGCTTTTTTCCTGATGTATAAATCTAACCTGACATGCATCAAGTTGAGATATATAGTGGAAGAGAGAGAGAGTTCAACAAGAGTAAAAAAGCCACAAAGCAAATAGTTCCACGGAGAGTTTTCTATGTCATAATGACACTTTGAAATGGATGTGCATTTCAGTATGTAAAGATTTCTCAGCTCAAACACTTCATCAAGGTTTTTATGGAATTTCTTTATGCACATCTGTCTCTCTGGAGGGAACCACAGTCATCAAAAATTTATACACAGTGTCTCCAATTTACTGACTCTTTTCAAAGGTCTACCTCCATTTCATCCCCTTGAAAGAACACTGCACAAAGACGGATACACTTTTAGTTCCTGCTCGAGGAATGGTCACTGGCTATTGTCCCTGGGGCTGTTTTTATATATTTCTTCATTTTTTAATCATTATAAAAAATATAAATATCATATAAAATAGCATCATCGTATCATGTGTCCTTTGTTTTACCATACTGCCAAAGGTTGATTGCCTTGGTTTAAATGCTTCAAATCTGTTTGAGATTTTAAGTATTTGGATGCCAAATATGATTTCAAACTGTGCTTGCTCACATGAAAGGAAATGCCGGTATGTCCAGATTTTACAGATCAGAAAATAGTGGAAACAATCTTTCTCCCCTTCCAGTACCAATTTAGCATATTGTGTGTACTTGTGCAGGAAACTGCAAGGTAATTATAGTAACTCCAAACTAAAAAGAGCCAAAGATACCACTACCTTTTCCAAAAACTCAACAATTGAAGTTTGTATAATTTATATTTGCCTTAAAAGCTCAAAATGTCCCGTTCCGAGGTTATAGTAACATCTGTTTTGGATAGTGATTGATTATCAAAGGCCGTCCACTGACCAGCTCCTGCTCCTTTTCCATCTCCCACTGTGTCATCATCTGGTAGTTTTGTAGTCCTGCATCCTGTCGCAGTGAGGGTGTGCCAGCTTTGAAATCCTGTTTCAAGTGCACTTTCTAGGCACGTGTTTGTCACTGGCATAAGGATAAGCATTACACAGCTGAGGGCACGGCAATCCTTTTTCATGCCAAGTTGAAAACAGTGACACATGATTATTTTTCATAAGATCGTGATTCACCTGGCAAAAAAGTAAAGAGGTTCTGTGGAGGTCCATAGTGGAATCATGTTTCAAGAAGAACATTAGTTTCTTTAGCCTTTCACTGAGATAAAAATAAATCAATAGTGGGTCTACATTTTAACAGAGCTGAGAATGCAGTGTATAAATGCAATGAAATATCAGTTGTTGTCTCTGTGGCATTTTTTGCTGAAGTGTTGTTTCTTGAGGACCAGGGTTTGGAAACACCGGTTAGCTGTACTGTTGACCCACTAGGTGGAGCTACCCCTGCATCTCAACTCACCAACCACTCACTTCACATGGGATAAAGCTTTGCATCATTTATTGAAAAAAAAAACATAAAGTTCTGTAGCTATTATGGTCTCATTGACTGGCCCATGACAATTAATTTTTCCCGAAGGAAATTGAGTCTGCTGATTGTGTTGTGTGGGGGAGCCATATCAGCTTCTGCAGGGAAGAGACTTCCCAAAAAGCAATGAAAAATAATTAATTCTTGTGTTTTTCAGAGAGTTAGCTTGCCAGCTGCCTCTTTGGAGTCACCAATCTATCTTAGGAACCCCTCACTCACTGAGGCTTTTACTTGGTATCTCTGAGATGAGGAAATCACGCAAATAAACATTCAAACAGTATTTAAGTTGAACAAGTCAGCTTCTTGAAGAGAACAGTTCTTTTTTTTAAGTGTGATCCTGCAGCTTTTTATGGTCCTCACCTGATTCTAGTTCAGGCTGTCTTTTAAATAATTTCAATTATATTGTAATGCTGTATGTAAAACACCTTGAATCAACAAGCTGTTGAATTGTGCCACATAACAAAATGTACCTTTCCTTGCCATCTCTTCTAGCCATATTCTTTTTGGGCCTCTGTCAAGCATTACTCATTGTTTATGAGCCAGGGTCACCTTGCAGCTGCAAAAAGCTCCATATGGAAGCTTGGCAGGAGACTTACCTTGCCACATAGTTTCACATGTCACACCAGGAAAGCACAGGTGGGACATTAATGGGGGACTCTGTACCGTTTAGCTGAGCAAATGAGCTTTGATTGTACAGTTTTCACAGCAGGCTCAGAGATGTTGCTCTTCAGGCGTTAACAAACATACTGGGATTGTAAAACAGAAGCACCTACAGGGCTTAGTATTTAATCTGTATTGGTTCAGTGAAACTGAGGAACACTAGGGCAGGAGTATTAAACTGCAGAGCTACTTTTTTTTAATAAAAGCACTTATTCAGTGGGTGTGAAAATGAGCAGTGGTGGGATACATGAAACAAGATTTGTGCTGGAGAGTGAGGAAGTAACAAGAAATGGTAAGAACAAGTACATTTTTTCCCTTATACTAATTTGAATATTGAAAAATAAAGCATGCATTTTTTTATACACATATGATTAAAGCTTCAGCAGGAAATACAGCAGTACAGATCAAATTGTGCATTCAATATTTTTTCAGCCTTATGTTAAGCTGACGATTTGATGTTATTTGGCATTTTGTAACTTTGACTGCCACAAGTACAAAGGATGCAGAAATATGATAAGCCTTTGCCATGACATGCACTTTGAGAAAATCTTCAACAAAACCTTAAATTCTGGGAGGAACACAAATTGAGTAATCAGAGTTGAACATGCCCACTCAGCTATGAAAACGAATGTAACTTTAAACTGGGCCTAATCTCTTTTCATTGGTTTTCAGGAAGGTTGATGTCAAAGACACAAGTCAGAGTCTCTTGTGGTCACGCTTGCCAGCGACAAGTGTAGAACGGGAAACATTTAAACTGCTGCCTCCCCAAGAAGCAGAAGCCATTATAAGGCATTCACAACCACTGGGGATTCCCACAGAGCTTCATGTTTTCCTCAAGGACATTACAGTTGTTTTTCTTCCATTTTTACCCATCAGTCACAGCATTTCATAACATTTTCTATAATTGCTATGCAAAGAAGTAAAACATTAATCTTTCCTTCTGGAAGCATCGATTCCTTTAGTGACACATTTGAAATTAGAAGAGGGAATCCTGAACACAGGAATTTAAGAAAAGAGAGGATATCGGTAAATTGGGTTTGTGTGAGTTGGTTGGGACATATACATGTGTTTTAGTAATGGTTAAGACTCCTGTGTGATGCTTCTTGAGGATAGTCTGAATTTTCATGAGTCTGATGAGAATGGTGTTGCCTAATTGAAACACCTCCTCTGCCAAAAGGTTGAGAATACTGAGGGACAATACTCCACGTGGATGAGGATTTAGCTATTCAAGAATGCTGCACTGGTATCAGTTTTGTTATCTCTCCCCAGCATCCCAGGCTGTCTCAGTGGTCAGAGCTCCTGACAACTTTGGATGACGCTGATCCCCTGGTGCGTAAAACTGCAAATTCAACATCTTGTCATGTTCAATCCCTGCTAGTGCTTGCTTCTACCAAGTGGGCATGACATTACAAATCTGAAGAACAGTAAATCACAGCATGATAGAGTATGCCACACATATTTGCATTTGTATATTGTCTCTGGTGTTTTGATAACTGACTTAACAGAGATTGTATTAATTGATTTCTAAATATGTTCATGAAATCAAATAACTTTTTTTTAAATACCCTTATAGTCAGCAATATTTCTTAGATACTCAGAAGGTGGCCATTGGGTCTTCCTGTTTCAATGATTTGTATTGTTATGTTGGTTAATTTCTTTATACACCATATTAGAAGTGTGATATATGCTTGATTGTGGTACTACATTGATTTACGCTGTACTCTTCTGCCCCTTAAGCATTAATATAATCTTATCTACTTTAGTTTCTGGCATTTAAATGACCTCCATGTAAAAGCAGAATTTAATTTACACATTTCTGTCAGTGTCACTACTGGAGGGGTTGTTGCATTTAACTATTACAAGACATATTAGTGTACTCCATGCCCTCAGTTAACCTTGTTTCTGAATTTCACTTCAGTCCTGCTATATTTCCTCTGCTGATGCTAGGAAGCAGAGGCATTCAGTCAAACTGGTATGTGTCATAAGTTTCTTACTATCAAAGGAATTTTAAGTATTCCAAATGATTAATGGACCCAGTATGAGGAGCCACAGTCTCAGTTAGTACAGCAAGACTGCATTAATTTAACTGACTCCTTCATTAAACCAGGAAAAATATGTTCCGCTGCTTTAGTCTTTTTTTCCCCAAAGTGACACATAGATTTGCCGTTGTACATGTTGGATGTAACTATGGCAGCCACAACTATATGGGATTAAACCTGAAATGTTTGGTAGTGCAAATTAAAGCTAATTTTCACAAGATGTAGCAGAACAGGATGGTATTGAAATACAAAGCAAACTTCTAATCAACTGAAACTTTTAAGAAACTTTATTTTCTGGTTGAGGTTATAATGCAAGTTACACATAAGAACTCTTGACCTTTTTATTTCAGAAATTCCAACACAATCTGGAAAGCTTTTCACCTTTATTATGCAGACGTAATAGGGATCTGATGTGCGCACAGTCAGGAGAAGATGCCGTGTTGCATAATAACTGAGAAAAACTGCCACCCATCCTCATAAATCATGTCAAGGGAGTTCTAATTAGCCTCTGGATTGATATGAGTATGTGTCCAATTAGATGCACTCTCGTGTTTTTCACAGGCAACAATGCTTCTGCCACCACAAACAGAGGCTCATCTGTTGCTACTGTGGTTATATCACTCTTGTCAATGAACATGTTGTCAGCATCCTTATTGTAGCAAGGAGAGAGCGACTTTTATGGTCTCCAGGGAAGGCCCCTGTGCAGGTGGAGGGGGTTATCTATCTGTGCGCTGATCACCATGCCAGAGGTCATAAAATGCTATTTTGTGGCAAAAGATAAGAGCAGCCATTCTGGTAACTGTGTAATTCCTCCCTGCTGAAGCTCATGGATGTGGGGCTGACACAGCAAAGCCATTACAAAAGAATGAAACAGTAATCCGATCATGTCCAATAAAGGCAAATACTGCATCTGTCAGCAGAGTCATATTCCTAAACTTCTGCCCCAGAGCGAATATGAATTTCCCATTTCTTCCCTGTTTACATCATACCGTCTCAGTATGGTTTTTATCATGTTGTTCGGTCTGAATAATCCTAATGATATTTACACCTTGACACAGATAGATGTATGGCTTGCTTTTAAAAGTGTTGGCATATCAAATGAACTGTGGGCTGCTAAATGGTAAATGCTACTTGTTTCCATTTAAGGAACAGTGGGTCACCATTGACCTGCCTGGATCTCCATCATTTTCAGAGCCTGACTGATGTGCTTGAGGCTTTGTTAAAAAAAACAAGCGAGAGAGTATAGATCTGCACAGAGTGGTGCAGTATTCCAACATTGTCTTTTATTCATCTTTTGCAACCATAAATATTTGTTCTGAAAGGTATAGTTTTAAAAATTACAATGATATGAAATCTGATGCAGTGATACCTTGGGTATTCAGATATAATAATACAACTAGAGACATGAAAATCTCAGTCTTAACACAAAATTATACAAATCATCTGTCACAAATTAAATTTCAATAATATCTTTCTCTTTCTTCTGCTCTGGACATTCTTCCTTTCGCATGTCAGGAGTAGTGCAGCCTTAACGTATCTTTAACCGGAGACCTGCTGTTTCATAATCTGTCCATGTCCGACAGTCACGATATCTGGAGGTGGATGATGAATTAATGTACATTATGTTTTTATGATTTCTGCTGAATATTTTTGGAAGCTCAAGCTTTGTTTGTTCCACCTCAGCAGTGTGAAGACTGGATGAGCATTTCCTCAATGTTAAATAAGTCGTTTCTCACCATGAAAATATAATACATGAGTTTCTTTCTTGTCTCACTGATATGTAACAATGGGGAAACATTTATTTTAAAATGTGTGGGCATAAACATATTCTCACATCGCTGGGCCATAACCTTTGGGAGCATAAAAATCATCCCACTGTCTGAAAGAAAAGATCTTGCAGGTATTCCTATAAATGGCTATGTGAAGATGTTCTGGGTTTTACATTCTGCTGACTAAGATGCTTGAAAGGAAACAGTTTGCATATCAAATCAGTTTTAATATCCCGCAATTCTCTCTCTTGGTCTATAGATGTAACACATAATAACAATCAACACCTGTGTTAAACATTAGGTTTACAGTCAAAGTACTCATTCAAACGCTGAGGTTTCTCTGTTAGTCAGCTTTTGAAATGCAAGAAGGATCAAAGTGACAAAATGCTGCTTTAACACAAATACAGTAAATTCAAAGTAAAAGCAAATACTGCAGAGGTCAGTATGTTTTTCATGAAAGTATTTGACACATCTTGTGTCACAGATCTGAATTTAAGAAGTTCTAGCAAGGTGGTTATACAGTAAGAATCTTTGGAGTGAGAGAAACCCTGTAGGTAGCTGTCATCATGATAAATGAGTCAATAAAGGACTTGAGGGGGAGACAAATTTCCTTCAGTAATACTCAAAGTATCAATGGGCTCAAAAGGATCCAGATGATAAGGTTTAAAGCAACTCTTCCTACGCATCATTAGAAAGCATCTATAGAATTTTGATCATCATCTCTTTTTCTGTGGCTCAGACTGTATCATTTTGCTGAAGTAGTATTGGGATGTTGAGATCTTGCCTTTGTCAGTTTAAAAAGATCTGTTGTAAAACCTAGAGTATGACTTTTCTGATGCTGTGAATTCATGGCAGAGGTGTGGGCTTAAGGCAAAAATACAAGACCAAGACATTTTCTGCTTCAGGAGTTTTTCTAAGCCAAGGAAGGCAGCTCTTTGAATGAGCTGCTGTCTTATCTGCCTAGTGCCAATAATTAAATGTCACTTGTTCATTTGCTTGTCATCCTGCCATCAGTCAGACAGCAATTTGCTAATAAATAGATGAAAATAAAACTTTCAGCTCAGTGCACTCAGTGGGTCCAAGTCAGACTTATTCACAATTTGGCAATCAGTACATATCATATTCACTGAAATACATGGGTATTTAAAAGGTTCTCTGTTTTGCCCCTGATATCTCAGAGCTGCTGGGAAGGTGAGCAGATTTGAGCAGTACAATATTGGAGGAGAACTTCAAACTACAACAACGTGGAGCTCTGACGCATGAAGACCACCTCTGGGTTTTGACTGGACTGTTGCCCAGAGTGGCTCATAAAAAGAAATATGATACAAGATCCTCTTTAAAGGCCACACTTTATAATACATGTGAAAATCTTGTTTTAGAGTGAGGGGAGAGTGACTGAAAAGAATACTTTGCAAAGAGGTATTGAATATTCATGTTTATGGAGTGACAGACAACAAAGAGAAGGTTGCCAAGCTCAATGTTCATGCTAAGATTAGTTGATCTTTCAAAGATACAGCTTGAGAAGGGCCAGTAAAAGTCATCTGTCGGTCAAGCTTTCATCACCATTGAGACATGTATTGTGTCAAAGCCCTACCAGCCAATCAGAAGGGAGATGGGTTTTCCTGAAAAGGAGCATTTTTTGGGAAAGTCCTGAAATGGAGCAATTTTTGGTTTCAGTGTCGTCTTGTGAGCAGCTTCTGTGTGATAAGAGGGGAATTAAAATGAAGTATGGCATTTGGAGGGCAGCAAATAGTGTTTTTTCATATAATGTTTTCCACAAACACATTTTGAACCAGATGAAAAGAAGAATAAAGAGTTCTTTGCTCCTCCCTCTAGTGTGGGAGGTGGATAACATTTTGTTGAGTCTGCTTACTTGTTGAGGATTTGAGGAATTCAAACTGACTGGCTGTGCGCCTCTAAATGTCATCACTCCCTCGTGGTTAACTTTGGCTCATGTGAGTCTGTCAGATCCTTTTCCAGTGCTCCATCGCTCCTGCCTCTATAATCACTGTTCCACCTAAACAGACCCTTTCATAAGCATAACACTGGGAAAAATTAAAATGACCTCCTTTTAGTAATGACAGAAGTTTTTTAACCTGTCCCATCCCATGCTCTGTGCCCAGATTGGATAGATACAGTCTATACTGGGAGCCTTTTCCAGTATTCAAAGGCGAGAGATGGGGTACACTCTGGACGGTCCGCCAGTCCATCGCAGGACCACACATATAGACACACAAGGACAAAGAACAACACACACACACATTCAGTCTCAAGGGCAATTTGAAATTTCCAATCAACCTCACATGCAGGTTTTTGGACAGTGGGGGGAAGCCGGAGAAAACCCATGCAGACACAGGGAAAACATGCAAACTCCACACAGAAAGGTCCTGCTTCCCCCAGGGAACCCAGAACCCTCTTTCTGTGAGACAATGGTGCTAACCACCACACCACTGTGCCAGTGATGAAACAATCAGGGATAAAAACAACACGACCTTACACAAAGATGGTGGGGAATGAATGAAATGTTGCCAGAGGGAAGTTAATCACGGGCATTAGATAAGATCTGCCCTGAGTGAGAGCCAGGAGATGCTGTCCTGCAGACAGGGTCGTATTTTTATGCGTACATTAACAGAGTAGGCAACTATTGCTAGTGGTTTTTACTCAGAAACACCAGATAATCCAGATTTAAATCAAGATAAGAAACCAGTGCATCATATTACTATATATGAGTTTTTAGTGCTGATAGAAAATTACGATATGACCCACAAACAGCTTTTGGGGCCTACTTGTATCAGCAGTAATATTTTTTGCTACATGTGTACAAGGGTATTGCAAATGTATGGGTAGACATTTCTTTTGATCAATGATCAGCCATTTTTAGTTTTGACCTCCTTTTTTCTGTAATTTACTATTCTACTCAATTACTGCTGAAATGGTTATTTTAGAAAACATTAAATCTTCCTAAATTTGAAAATGTGTTTAATGACATTAGTGATGTACTTTCTCTGCAAAGTAATTTCTCAGAATAACCTGACAGCCCAACACACAGATTTTCTCATAAGAAGAGCTGCCCAGGAACAAATACTAGACTATCTTAATTCTAAAGTCTACCCCTGGTTAGGCCTCCTCGATGCCTCACTTTTCTCACTCTTGTGCTTATCAGACTGTGAATATGTAAATGGACCAACCACACATGCATGTGCATCAGTCTCCATTCAGATGAAAGATATACAAAACAAAGATAATTAGGAGGAAAAGAGAAATGCGGACACTTGCATTAAGGAGAGGGTGTTTTTTTAAACCACTACTCCAAACAAGTTATCCAATCCAACTCGAAATAGTTAGCATGTATCCTTTAAAAAAGTATTTTCACTGAGGTTGGGGTCAGTAGTGGATGGTGCAGTTGTGCACAGCCGTTCTAACATAGAATCTTCAACTGTGGGACACTTTTTTAAAGCTGTTAAATTTAGATTTACATCTATGACGGAAAAATAAAACTGTTGTGTTTGGGCAGTGATACACTAATACATTTGGCTTGCCTTTGCCTTGATTTAAACTTGTAAGAGTTTTAAATAAAAATGTTTTGTTATGATACAAAATATCATAGCGTTAAAGTGCTAAAAAAAAATTCTGTCACTGTGAGCAAATTAAACCTGGCCTTGAATAGGATTAAAAAAGGATTAAAAAGGATTGTATGGATTTCAAATCATTATTTATAATAAGATGCCATCTCCTTGATGGCAGCCGTTTTTAAAATTTCATATGCTGTAGCTTTAACAAGCACAACAGTTGGCTTATTCTTCAAATGTAAATACAGTTTGTTTCTACCTGCATGAAAAGCCCATGGTGTTGTTTTTGGCAAGATGAATGTCAAACCTACTCAAAGGTCTACAGAGTCAGTCAATAAATGCATGCACATAGTAAAAAAAAAAGAGAAACAAGCACTGTGTTCACTGCCCTTTGTTAAATTATAAACCTGAAAATCAGCACAACACAGGTTTTAAATGAGGCTGAAAGAAAACACCGGTAAATAAATGAGGAGAATTATACATCAGTTAAAAGAGAGATTCAGTTTTAGTCTTACCAGTTAACAAGTTTACAAAAAACGATAGGATGTTGTGTTTTTAGATATGTTCCATAATTAAACCTGCATTTCCAACACAGTGTAATTCTTTTTGCATCACGACCAAAATAAATTTACATTTTCCACAACACAAGAGTGAGACAAGATATCTGCAGGGTGGAAGATATCATGTTGCTATACAAGATCCACCTTGATCCACAGCTGAGAGGCTGAGTACAGCCTACAGCATTTCTTTTGCAGCAGTGGAACAGAGGTTCTGCTATGAAGCAGAGACCCTGGACCTGCCTTCCCAATAATAGTTGAACTTTCCTGGGATTTTCTAGGAGAACTGTTGCTGAGCTGTTGGGTTAATTAAATGGTGACCACTCTAATTATAAAAACACAAGATTTTATTTTTCATTGTAAGTAGACACAAAATGACACATATTCTTATACATATATATATATATATATATATATATATATATATATATATATATAT
>JABUIW010000010.1:6287799-6315795 GCA_013363375.1 Menidia beryllina
ATCTATCTATCTATCTATCTATCTATCTATCTATCTATCTATCTATCCATTTCCGTTTCCGGTGTGTGATCGTAGGTAGTAGACGTGGACTGAGAGTGGCGCTAGTTTCAAATGGTGATCTTTTCCTTTGTGTATTTCGGTTTCAAACAACTTTCCAACTGTTCTGAATGCACTAAAGCAGGTAAGTCAGGTAAGAGTAATTTGGTTTTTTCGTGTGAGTGTTAGGTAAGTAAGTGTTTGGTAAGACAGGTGTGTGTGAGGAGGCATGGCGTCCTCCGAGGCGCCGGCTCCGTCCATCAGGCAGGGAGTCAGGATCGTGCCTCCAGACCCCACTGTAACTGTGGAGGAAGTTTTGTTAGCTGTGGGAGAGCAGGTAGGATATGGTAAGTTGTCTCATGCTTCGCGCATGAATAAGGCGGTTGTTGTTTTTTTGAAGGACGAGTCCACCGTCCATCAGCTGGTTGAGTCCGGAGTGATAGTGAGGGAGATGCTAGTGCAGGTTAGCCCGTTAGCAGTGCCATCCACACGGATCACCGTATCCGGTGTTCCGCCGTTCATCCCGAACGCGCTGCTGGAGAACGAGCTCCGCAGGTTCGGAAAAATGGCGAGTGGGTTCCGGACTGTTAGTTTGGGTTGTAAGGACCAGAAACTGAAGCATGTGCAGTCTCTGAGGCGGCAGGTGTTCATGTTTCTGGAATCCCCCACACAGACACTGGAAGTGTCATTTCGCGTTAAACACGGTGATGGGTTGTACATGGTGTACGCTAGCTCGGGACACATGAAGTGCTTTGACTGTGGAGATATCGGGCATAAACGAGCAGCGTGTCCACACAAACAGCAGCAAAACGGGCAAACGGCTGAAAACGGAGGTGGCTCTGCTGCTTCCGGGTCCGCGCGCGGCGCTGCACCCGCGGAGCGCGCTTCGGCTGCCGCGGAGACCGCGGCGGCCGGGGCGGAGCCCGCGCCGGCCGCGCAGGGTCCGGAGGAGGCGAGCCAGCTGCCCGTAGCCCGGGACCTGGTGGCCGCGAGCCCGGTGGTCGCCAGCCCCGTGTCTGAAGCTGGGAGCTCTGTGGCTGTTGTGGAGGCTGAAGTGGAGGAGGAATGTAATGTTGAAACGGAGATAAATAAACTGATTGAGGTTGAGAAGCAGCAGGAGGCTGCAGAAAGTGTAACTGAGGCACAGGTAGAGAGCACTGAGGAGAAAGCGAGTACCAGTAGAGCAGGACAGGGGGAAGTCTGTAGTCAGACTTCATGTGCTGATGAGATGGATTATGAGACTGAGTCAGACACAGCATCCATCAGTGAAGTGGCGAGCAAAAGGATTGACCTCTATTCTTTAGAGGAAATTAATGAGTTTCTGGATGAAACATTTAACAAATCTGTGAAAGTCAGTGAATACTTTGAGGACACAGATAAATTTATTAAATCTGTAACTATACTAAAGAGGCTGGTTAGCAATGACCTCCTAGATGAAAAAAAGCGATACCGTCTAAATAAACATCTGGCAATCCTTAGGAAGGCTCAGAGAGGAAAAACTGTCAAAAGGTCCAAGAGAAGGAACCAATATGAATAGTCACATGGTGAAATTCTCTTCCTACTGTTTAATGCTGGGTTCAATCTGTACCCTTTTTCTCCTTTTCCATATCTCCATGGAGAGTCTAAAAATAGGATGTCTTAACATCAATGGAGGTAGAGACAAGAATAAGAGGGCTTTAGTATCTGAGCTGGCTACTAGAAAAAAGATAGATGTGTTATTCCTACAGGAAACACATAGCACTCCAGCAGACAACACAGATTGGGCCTTAGGTTGGGGGGGGGTTGTGGTTCCCGAGCCATGGCTCAAATCTGAGTGCAGGTGTAGCCATTCTGTTTGCGAAACACATTGATCCATCACAGGTAACAGTTTCTGAGATAGAACCGGGGCGTATACAGGTGGTGCAGGCTACAATAAGAGAAACACCTTTTGTATTTGTTAATGTGTATGCTTATACCTCTGCTGGTAGCCGGATCAGCCTCTTACAAAAACTTAATGAAACTTTAAAACAGTTCAGTAGCAGCTCAGTTGTAGTGGTGGGAGGAGACTGGAACTGCACGACTAATCATGCAGTGGACAGGAATGGGAGAGAGCCCAACTCATTATCAGCCTCTTTTTTAACAAAAATAATTAAAGAAAATAGTTTAGTGGATGTTTGGAGGACACTCCATCCAGATACCAGACAGTATACCT
This sequence comes from Menidia beryllina, assembly GCA_013363375.1. Classification (NCBI taxonomy): domain Eukaryota; kingdom Metazoa; phylum Chordata; class Actinopteri; order Atheriniformes; family Atherinopsidae; genus Menidia; species Menidia beryllina. The sequence continues at coordinate 6,290,027 of JABUIW010000010.1, forward strand.
GGGTGAAAGTTACAGAGGGACGGGTTAGTGCAGCCAGACTAGACAGGGTTTATGTCAGTAGCACATGTAGCAATAGGCTAACTGCAGCCAATATATCACCAGTTGGGTTCTCAGATCATCACCTAGTAACTGTTCATTTTTCTTTGATGGTGCCTCCTCACAGATCTCCTTATTGGCATTTTAACGTAAGACTAATTCATGATAAGAATTTCTGTCAGGCCTTCACTGAGTTCTGGGGTCAATGGAGAAGGAAAAAGTCAGAGTTTGAAAACATAGGTCAATGGTGGGAGGTGGGGAAAACACACATTAGAATTTTTTGTCAACAATACACAGCACACACAAAGGCAATAGAAAGGGATCAGGTTGAGCTATTGGAAAGGGAACTTCATGTATTGGAAGAGGGCATAGTTAATGGGGTGGACACAAATAATGATAAGACTTGGGAGAAGAAGAGGGCATCATTGAGCAGGTTTTTACATGAAAAAGCTAAAGGAGCTTTAATAAAATCTAGAATCCTATCTATTCAGGACATAGATTCACCTACTAGATTCTTTTTTAAGCTGGAAAGAAAGGTCAGGCAACATAACCTGATGATGCATCTCAAGAGCTCCAATGGGTCGGTGACCAGGGACCCGTCTGAAATGAGGAGGCTGGCTATAGACTTTTACAGCGGCCTGTTTAGAGTGGAGGAGTGTGACCCAGAGCGTGTGGAGGAGATTCTGGAGGGACTTCCTCGTTTAGCGGAGGCGTCGGCAGCCTCCTTGGAGTCCAGGGTGCAGTTTCAGGAGCTGTCTGCAGCGGTGGGCCAGCTCAGCTGTGGTCGGGCGCCTGGTGTCGATGGGCTTCCAGCGGAATTTTATAAGACATTCTGGAATGTAATTGGAAAGGACCTGATGGACGTATTCGAAGGATGTTTGGACTCTGGGATTTTACCAATGAGCTGTAGGAGGGCGGTACTGACGTTGCTGCCAAAAAAAGGAGACTTGGGACTTCTACAGAACTGGCGGCCGGTATCTCTACTCTGCACAGACTATAAAATTCTGGCCAAAGTACTGGCGAATAGGCTTAAGAATTATATGGACTCAGTTGTAGACGCCAGCCAGACGTACTGTGTCCCTGACAGGACAATAATGGACAATTTGTTTTTACTTAGAGACATCATAGACCTGTCAAAATACCAGGAATTAGACATTGGTTTGCTATCTCTGGATCAGGAAAAGGCTTTTGATCGAGTAGATCATCAGTATTTATTTAAAACACTTAAAGCATTTGGTTTCGGTAATTTTTTTATTTCATGTATTGAATTGTTGTATTCAAGGGTCACTGTGTTGTTGAAGGTTGGAGGGGGACTCAGCAGACCGGTTTCAGTACAAAGAGGGATCAGGCAGGGATGTCCTCTTTCTGGGATGCTTTATACTTTAGCCATTGAGCCTCTCTTACATCAGCTAAGGAAAAATATATCAGGTTTAAACTTAGCGGACAAAACAAAATCTTCATTTAAGTTGTCACCATATGCTGACGACGTAACAGTTTTTATAGGATGCCAAAATGATCTCAGGAGTCTAGAACATAAACTAAAACTATACGAGCAAGCTTCTTCAGCCAAGGTGAACTGGTCGAAATGTGAGGGTCTTTTACTGGGAGAGTGGGGAAATAAAGAGAGGCCGACATTACCGGCAGGGCTGCAGTGGAACACAGAGGGGATGAAGGTGCTTGGGGTATATCTAGGGAGTGAAGACTTTCAGTTAAAAAACTGGGAGGGCATAGGTGAAAAGATAGGTGCCCGATTGTCTAGATGGACATGGGTCCAGCCCCAGTTGTCATACAGGGGGAGGACTTTGGTTGCCAACAGTCTAGCTGCCTCCATGCTCTGGCATCGAGCCACCGTTCTTGTTCCTCCGGAAAAAATACTTCAGCAGATACAGAAGGCACTGGTGGACTTTTTATGGGATGGATATCATTGGATTCGATCAGCTGTGCTGTTTTTACCTGTGGCGGAAGGGGGTCAAGGGCTGATTGACCTCAGGAGCCGCATAACTGCGCTTAGGCTCCAGACAGCACAAAGATACTTGTACAAAACGCAGCAGCCCTGGACTAAAACGGCATCCCTGCTGCTGCAAAGAATTGAAAACCTGCACTACGACAAGCATCTTTTTCTGTTAGACCTGGAGGAACTGGATATCACACAAACTTCCAGTTTTTATCAGTCGGTGTTGGATGACTGGAGAACAATTTTAAAAAGTAAGAGAGACTTCTCTAAAGTGTATTCGATGGTAGGTGATGAACCATTGTTCCATAACCCGGCAATAAGGAGCAGAATACTGGCATCTGAAAGTATCCAGAGGAGTTTTACATCAGCGGGGCTGACGAAGCTGGCAGGACTGAGGGCAGACGGTCAGTGGAAAAGTGCTGCAAAGATTTGTGAGGACACTGGGACCCAGTCGTTACGCCTCATGGACAGACTGGTGCAGGAGGTTATGAATGGACTTCCCGGTTCCTTCAGGAGGGCACTGGAGGCTGAGGAGCATCTGGAGGGCTTTCCAGAGCTGTCTGTTGGTGCTGCAGTGGAGGAGCAGGAGGAAGGAGACGGGCTGCTGCTGTCTTTCAGAACCCCAGAGCTGTGGAACTTCTCTGAAGCTCCAAAGAAGAGCCTGTATGCTGTGTCGGTGAAAGTCCTGAACAGAGCGATGCTGGCCGGGGTCAAAGAGTCGAGGTGGTCGGGTGTGTTGGCACCGGGTTCGTCTCCCAGGGGCAGCTGGAGGTCCCTGTACAAGGCCCCGCTGGAGAAACGCAGTGCGGATCTCCAGTGGAGGATAGTGCACGGGGCCGTGGCCACAAACAGGCATGTGGCACGTATCGATCACCGGGCAGGGAGTCAGTGTGCGTTCTGTCAGGCGGAGGAGACGTTAGAACACCTATGGGTAGGATGTCCCAGAATAGGTCCCCTATTTTCTATTTTAAAGCGGTGGGTGGGAGCATTGGGAATTAGTTTTAACAGTGAGGTGTTTATTTTTGGGCCCAGATACGCGGCAGCACAAAGGGGAAAAATTTGTTTGGTTAATTTTTTGTTTGGTCAGGCTAAGATGAGCATGTGGCTGAGCAGGAGGAATAAAATGAAAGGGGCAGGTTCTGCAGATGCTGTGCTGATGTTTAAAGGTTTGGTGGCGGCACGTATCAGGACTGAGTTTGCTTATTATAGGATGGTGTCAGATCTGAATGAATTTATTTGTATGTGGGGAGTTGGAGATGTTTTATGTCGAATAGATGATGACATGCTTATTCTGAGTTTTTGAGGGGGGGGTTCTTATTTGTTTATTTCTGATTTTGTTTATTTATTTATTTATTTATTTTTTCTTTCTTTCTTTCTTCTTTTGGGTTTTGGGGCTTTAGGGGGGTTGTGTATGTATGTATGTATCTAATTTATTTATGAGTATTTATTGTAAATAACACAATGGACCAATAAAGACAATCCATGGTATCTATCTATCTATCTATCTATCTATCTATCTATCTATATATATACAAAGCACAAAGGTAACAAGCTATGATTCACACATGTATTAAATTCAAGTGGTTCAGTGGTAAATCAGTGCATGTCTTTAGATGGAGACCTACATATTAAAGGATATAATTAATTGATTTGGACTATTTTCAGATGTGACAAATGATTGATATCACTTTATGTTTTCTGTCATTTAGAGCAATTTCTGCTCTGTGGGCAGAAAGGAAATCCCTCACTCTGCCTCCAACGTTTTTCACTCTTCTTTATAAATTAATGGACGTGTGTCCTCCCTTGTCTCCTCATCTTATTTCCCTGCAGAAGCTCTCATTGCAGCACACCGGAGAATTGTCTATTCACTGTCTTCCTCACATGCTCTCTGTAATTTCAGTGATGGACAGTAAGGGTGTGCCAAACTGCAAAATTCACTCACTGTTTCACACATCCTCAACACATCTGAAATAGTAGTTCCTTTAACCTAGAATACGAATGTTGAAACAGCCTTGAGGGTCAATTATTCAGATTTTGGGAAGAAATAATGACCCACTTCCCTTTTGCTAAATTAACTGGTGAATCATGCCTTACTTTATCTGATATGACAAGCAGTCTGTGATGGTTAATGCTGCTATAACCCTCCACATACTGTATACAGCTGGTTAAGCCAAAACCATTCACTGATTCATTGTGAATTTGTACTCCCCTACTAAGATTCTGAGCTTATTCGACCCAATGATAAAGGACAGTAAGACATCTTGCAAAAGATTTGAGCTTTTTTTTAATTAAATGCAAGCCACAATTGTGTAAAGAATTACTCATATAATCTGCTTCGGGACAGTTTTCTGCTTCACCTCAGTCCATCTTAATTAAATCAGAGATGAAGGAGCTCATTCTAAACACTCTTTGCTTTTTCTGTGCATTTGTGGTTGAAGAGATGAAGATTGACAGTGAGGTTTTGCTCTGCCCATTAGGTGATTTCTGTAGCAGAACAGTCTGTTTTTAATGCAGACCCATGTGAAGCTCTGAAAATCCTTGACATCCTATGGTATTTTAAATAGTTGTTTTTTCTTTTTCTCCAGATTCTTTTCATCTTATTATCATATTTCAAACATTGTCACACAATTATGTTTAAGAATGAGCTGAGTTTGTGTTTATGTTCCACATAAACATAATGATTTAGAAATCATTGCTTTATGGCAAATTCATATTGTAATTACCTTTCCTGGCTTGCAGCATTCATGAGCAGCAGGTCCATATAAGCAAGTGATACATTACCACCAGGTAAATCTGACCGAGCAGCCAATTTTTAACAGGGATTTAGGCAAAACAGCTGTTAAACAGTTTCACATCATGCCGACTAACACAAATAGACCTCTAACTGACTAAGGTTCAGATGATTCTACAAAGCTTAACACAGGTGGAATGTATTGTATGTAGTGGATTATGTGGCTTTGAATCTATCTTCGGATAATACTCATGTGTACGAACAGTGATAGTGACATTCCTATGTTCAACTATTTATCTGCACATGTGGTAACAGCTGCATCCATCCCTCTTTTGCAGCACACTGTGGATTATATAGAGATGAATACTTGAAACAGTTGGCTGGATATGCTGCAGCTGCTTTATTCGTGTGTTATAGATGTATTACTCTGTGCACTGCTTTTTAATACAAAAGAAATATACACAAATATAAACTAAATACTCAACTAAATCTCTTCTATGCCGGTTTCTACCCACAACCAGGTGGACAGGAGACTATAAATGACTTGGAGGTATGAGCAGTGGTGTCTGAGAGCCAGTAATGACTTTTCCTGCTTTTCTGGGGGTGCATGCTGGGATAGTATACAGATCTCACATGACCCTGAAAAATAATTAGTAGATGGAGAAGAGATAACTGAAAACAAAGAAAACAATAGATTTTTACCACCTGACATCCTGTGATGTTCTTTTTGATGATCAATAACTGATCTGATGTTTTCTATTTTCTTTCTGTATTTTTCTTTAAATGTTTTAACATTGAGGGATGACGTACAAGGCCGTGACTACAAAGTGCACCCACTATAATGAAATAAAGCTATAAGCCCCCTGCCAGTACCACAAACTCAACTTCACATCGCAGTCTTCTTATTCTGAATCTTTGTCCCAGGCTTTCCTGCATTCAGAGGTACAGATTAGGTTTGACAAGGACAGACTGTGAGGCTGAGATAATTGTTCTAAGTGTGTCCTTGTTCTTCAGTCGGCCTGATATTTGTAAGTCAATTAACTAGATTAGAAAGCATAATCAATACAACCACCCTGTGGAGCCCCACTGCAGACTTCCCTTTACAACAGCAAAGCCTGCCTGTCTCTACCACGTTGCTTTAACATATTGATTCTTCTACTAATATCTCTTTGTTATCATTCTTCCTCAAACGTGTATTAAAATTTGCTAAACTTCATATAAGATATCTTTTATAACTTTATTTCTGACTAATTTTCCTGAGAATATTGATTTAATCTGCATTGTGTTCATTGATCGTGTTGAAACATCAATTGCTTGGTCAATCCAAGCTGTTTGCTGAACAGCACTTTAAGTCTTCAGATGCACTCTGTTGAGGTGACCATTACCTATGTGAAGTATAAATATGTAGCAAATGTAACTGATCAAGCACCATGCCTATTTCATCTCTAGAATTTAGATATGATGGTGCTTATAGCTTTCACTGCCACATCCTAGAAGGTAAGTTTTTCCCTTTCAGCAACCTTAATGGGTCATCCTTCATTGTGAATCAAGAGAGAAGATGACGGGTAGTGGGTGAGATCATGTCCATCTATCTTGAATCTTTATCCTTAATGGTACTGTGTCACATACACAAGGTCACATACACGGGACACATAACCATGTGATGTTCTTAAGGTGCTTAGTTTTATTTCCAAAAGGTGGATACAATCCAAATTGTATCAGATGCTTTACTTGAGTGTGCCGGTTTCTTATTTATATTTGATTATAAAGACAGCTCTTTTTTACCTCTGTAACACTTGACCGTTGACTATTGCCTTCGGAGACAGCGATGTGAGAAATGGGTAAGGGGTTCATTCACATTTTTTAATCAATAACCATTTAACAACAATGACATTAACCAGATAGCATGTTCTGATTTCTAACATTTAGTATATGCTTAAGCATGTGTTTTCAAAGAGGGTATTTAACCTATTATCTGCAACAATAAGACAGGGACATGATTAGATAATCATGCCCCTGTCTCATTGTTGTAGCTTTTGTATCTTTTTAAAGCCCTTATCTCAAGTACTTTGTTCAAGTATATGTCTACAGTTGCGCCCAAGGTGAAGAGTGAGTTTAGTGAGAGGATTGTCCTCGGTGCGCATGCCACTACCCTGGAGGCAAAATGTAAATCCTGTCATTTGAAGACTGCTTCACCTAAAAACGCACGAGGCTGCTCGTTATCCCGCTGCTACTCGGATTTACAGCGAAAGTGTGATCTCCCCATATGCGCGGTGTGATTCAGTGTGCCAGTGTACCGTGCACACAAAGACTAAAGCTCCGCTCTCTCCAAAACCAGTAAGCCCGGGGATATATGACTTTATTTTAGAGGAGGTACGGAAGCATTCTCGAGACGCCCCAAATCTGGAACTTGCAGAATCCCCGGCATCGTTTTAATCTTGTGGAGGGAAACATTTTTAGCGCAGCGGACCCGGAGGATTGTGCTGCTCGCTTTCACACAAAGAAGCGCGTCCGGTTGGATCGGAGCTGCAGTCCACTTCACACCAACTGCACTGCCAGAACTGCAAGAGAGAATGTATGGATCGTGATATACGCACCCGTAGCTTTTCTGGTGAACTCACACAGACTTCTATCCACAAGTGGGTGTTTTCTGTCTTTTAGCTACTTCTGCAAACAACTAAAATGAGACAATACGGTGCGCTAAGTGGAGGAAATGTTGCGCTTAAGTCCAGTGAGGGAGCAGGACAGTGACTTCCAGAGGATGCCTGCAGACCTGTGAGCGCCGTCTTCGATGTGGAGCTTGTCGCTGTCCGACGCGCAAGAGGTGCTGAAATTTGGATGATGTCTGGCCAGCGACTGCAGGGCTGCCGCTCCCTGCACTTCAACGAGGACAACGGCCGCTTCGCACTGCTCGCCATCCTCATCCTGCTGTACCTGCTGTGCGGCGCTGCGGTCTTCTCGGCCATCGAGAGGCCCTCCGAGCTGACGGCTCACGGCCGCTGGAACGGGACGCTCCTCAACTTCAGCGAGACCTTCAACATCAGCCTGCAGGACCTCAACTCCTTCCTGCGGGAGTACGAGGCTGCCATCGCCGCCGGGATCCGGGCTGACGCTCTCAGGCCAAGATGGGATTTTACAGGGGCTTTTTATTTTGTTGGAACTGTGGTGTCGACTATAGGTGGGTACTATGTAGAACATTTCTAAATCTACATTTACAGACATGTTGTTTTCAAAATGTTTTCTTTTTTTATAATGTATGTCATTTCAATGAAACCACTTTTTTTATGAAAATATTAGAGAATAAGGCAATTCCAAGAATTCATATCAGTCATCTGAAACAACAATTTGGTCTAATATGGATTGGATTTGGAGCGTCATATTGGGGTAAATGGATAAATAATCATGTCATTAGCTTTTGTCCGGATGTCAAAGAGACCAGAGCTGCCTCCCTGTGGAGTGCTTTCTTTCCACTGACAGACAGACAGAATAACAGATGCATTTAGTCTGTGAGACGCTTTGGAAATGGGGACAACATCTGACTTGTTTGCCATTTGGAACAGCACACTCATCTCTGGTTATAGGACAGTACCCATGGGTTAAGCCTTTTTTGCCACATTTCCCTTCAAACCAGCAGGAATGTCAATGAGAAGCCCCTTCTCCTCCACCCCCCCTCGTTTAACATTTGCCCATGTGATAGGTCAGAAAAGAGCAAGTATCCCTCCCAGGGTTACCCGAGGGCCAGTGGCGTAGTGCATTGCATGTCTGATGCTTTTGACACTCACTTTTACCCAGCCCCACCCGACAGATTGGATAGAGATGCTTTCAGTGAGTGAGTGTGAATGGATGAACGAGTGCCTGAAAGCACTACAGGTAATGATCAAAGGTGGCAGGAGATCTTTTTCTGACCTTGCCCTCCACTCATAAATACAGACTCATCTATTGCATACGATGCCCCTGGCAACTACACTTAATTGAAATCTGTAGTGAGTGAGGCGGTGTTGAAAACATTTGGCTGTGTGTGCATCCACAAAGAGGCCTGGACTCACATAAGTTGAAAACCTGTCACAACTTTATTTACCGCCGACCCGTCAGGAGAGCTGGTCTGTCCCTCCCACCTTCTACTCACAGACACACAAATACACTTATATGCAGATCAGAAAGAGCCTGTGCACTCAGTCCAAACGGTCCATATGGTATGCAGCTACAGCAGCTGTGTTTGCTTACATGTCTTTAGCAGGTTGACATCCTTTGTGCTCCAGCTGTCACACAGCCTCTCTGTCTTCTCCGACAGGAGTTAATAGAAACTGACTCAGCTGCTTGGATAAAACTGACAGAAAGATGGTGATTTAGAGATTCTCTATCATTCCAATATTCTTGTTCAAGTTCTTGCATGGATTTCCATCTGGGACTTTTACCATTTAGGTGTTGTTATCATCTTTGATCTCCATCATCATCAATCCTTATGTTCTACCTTTTCTGTATGTTAGTGAGCTGCTGATGCAAAAGGGATTTGGGGGCGGCCCCCACCCCTCTTTATCAGAGCAGCATCCCCCTCGGCACTCTAGTTGCTCCTCCCAAAGACTTCCCGTCTCTGTCTCTGCTGTGGCACATCAGCAGCGACTCTTTGCTCCCCCTTGATGTATCTCAACTGTTTTGCTTTGAAGGAGAGCAAAGCGGTGACTAAGTGAGGGTCTTGTTTACTGTGGTTTTGGATTGAATCACTGGGCAAAATGAGTGCAAGAAGTGATGTGCTGCACCTGCACAAGATTAAACTAAACTGCAGCTTTTTCACATCTGTAAGTTCTTCTTCAGAAATTAAAATTGGTTGCTGCTCTTAAGTATTTGATGGCTTTTCTTCAAGTTTAACTGTCTTTAAACTGGACACTTACATATTTGTTAGCACTCTGAGGCATTTTAATCTAGGTCCAGATGACAGAGAACTCTCACTCTCGCCCCTGAAAATGTCAACTGACAAAAATGACCTCGCTCTCTTTTTCTAGAGTTTTCAATCATAACGCACAATCATTCTCAGCTGTAGTAAAGCATCACAGGCATCTGCACTGACAACGGAAAATGCTGTTCCAAGGGATTAGAGTGTTACTCTATCTTCTGGGTGGGGTGCCGTTTTCCAAAGTGCCATAAAAGCCTTGTTACATGGGTGATGCCCAGTTTTTTCCTCAGTCACTTGCAGTTTAGTATTAAGTTAACCCTTACAGAAACATTACAACAGGCAAGATGGGTTATTGTGAAATCTGAAATAGAGTGTGATTCATTTGTTCCTTAACAGAAAAACAAAACCAATATTATTCACATCAGCATCTCTTAACCTGCTGCCAGTGCTGATAAGCAAGTTTCATCAGAGTGATAGGAAAAAACAAGATTGTGACAAAGGTAATTAAAATCAGTTAAATATTTTTTTTCAAAATGGCTCTTGCCTTTGACTATTTGGAGAAATGCAATTAAAAATACCTGCTCTCACAAAAAGCGTTTTTTTCTCTTTTGGCAACTCTGACAAAAGATATTTTGACATTCACATGCACATTTAGTCATTGCCTGTAGAATTAAACCTGACAGGCCAGACTTCCGTTGCACCCAATCAAGACGAGCCCACAAATATCTTCTTCACCAAGCTGAAGCTCGCAATGTAATTCTTTTGACATTTCATGAAAAATGACAAAACAGTTGTGAAATGACAATTTTAGAGCTGTCAGCCTCTTTGGGAGCCGTCATCGTTGAAGTAACACCTTAAAATATTATTTAAAGCTGCATGCATTAGATACCGATTAGCGAGATAGAATCGCTGTCTCTCGGCCACATTTTTGCAGCTTCAAGCCTTCCCAATAGATTCTATCTCTCTCTCTCTTTCTTTATCTCTCTCTCTCTCTCTTGGAAATCTTTAGGTCGCACATGATCATTTGTAATGATGAGTTTTGGGAAATGTTTTTCTTATTTATTGTATGTTACTGTGGGTGTGTGATTTCTATTCTTTGAATGTGTAGTTAAAATGTCTAATGTGTTTTTGTCATTTACCCCTGGATTGTGTAGCATTGCCCCATATTTTCTTTAACAACCTTATTTTTTTTCATTCTCATCAAGATGGGCTGAAGAGTCTGCTCAGTAAACACATTTTCTATCAATACAAAATCTATTTTTAATCTTCATGTCTGATTGACAGCTGACAACTGCCAATTAGGACAACTCCCTGCAGTCATTTGAGGGCTTGTGTGTCTTATTGTGCATTCTCAGCAATGGCATTTCAGAGGAATGTGTTGTCAGTTTTGACATGCTGCTGGAAGAGAACTTGTCAGAGATACAAGTGCTGGCTTTTAACTTATCGAAACTAAGTGGATCAAATAGTTTGGGCAGTTGATTTTTTCTCAGTTTTTTTTTCCTTAATGTTTTGAGTTGTTTATACTTTGGAATAGACGACTTCCTGTCTCTTCTTGCCCCAGGCAGCTACTGCAGCTTCTTTCTTCATCATACTTGCAGCCACCCACTCATAGAGGCCACAAAGGCAGACAAGGCAAATGGGACAGTTTAACAAACAGCACACTGCCTCTGCTTTGATTAATGCCAGATCAAACCTCAGCCCTGTCTAAAACTCACAAATGAGGATAAATGACAATGATAATGCACTTATCCATCAAAATATACGATCTTTTCTATCACATTATTGCGTCATTTTGAATTGCATTGATATTTTCTCTATATCAACAATGACTAAAGTGCCAGTTGAGGATTTGTTATCTTTAAACAGGGGGGTCTGGCTCAGTCACAACAGCCCTTGTTGTCACACAATACACAGAGAAAAAAAGCATGCTAACTCCAAACTCCAGTTATTTCTGACCTGGACACCTGTCATTCTGCTTTCACATAATCTCATCCCTCCTCTGGGTTTTTGGACATCTTCATCGCACTCTTTTTCCTCCATGGCCATCTGTTTTAGATAAGCAGAATTTGTTTTAAGACGAAAGTCAGAGCAGTAAAAAGGTACATTAAAAACAACAAGAACAGAACAAAACTATCTGCTGTTTCAGCACCACGGACAGTGCCATCGATTTCCCTCTACGCAGTGCAGCTGGGGTGCTTATGTTTTAGAGCCACCGCTGGGCCGACTGTTTTTCTTACACTGTACAGCAACTCTGAGAAGAAGAAGTCCGCTAGAGAAGTGAGACAAAAAAATGCACCTTAATATGGAGTGCCTAATCAACTTTACAGTTCATCCACAGCATGCAACTTTTCCGAGAAGGCAGACCTTTCAGATTTTATATAACTATACTTAAAATGGTTTTGCTGTGAAGCTGTTGAAAACATTTGTAAACATTTAGTTAGTTTAAAGCTGTGAAATAAATTACTTTTAGTAAGCGGTAAATAGAAGAAAGGGGTTAAGTAATCATCTTTTTTTATTATCACTGTTTCACTCAAGTCGTAAGTTAGAATAGATGCTGTTGTAATTGACAAAGATTCAATTTTTTCTTTATCTTTCAGTGTCAGTTTGAAAAATGCTGATTTGATGGCTGAATGTTGTCTGGACAAACATTACTATGTCTGTCTGGCTGGGTTCACTGTACCTTTAAAACAAATATCATCTCTTTAGAGTACTTTGATTTGTAATTCACAAGCTGATGAGGTTACAAGACAATGTTGCCTTAGCCTGGTGGCATGTATGTCTGTCAGGGTAAAAAGCCACATGACAGACTGCTGTGCATGTCTGGTGGCAGGCTGTTTCTGCTTTGATGTAGTGTTCTTATTTAGATTAACAACTCTGCGCTGCCTAGCTGGGTTAAAACCATCTGTGTTGGTGATGCTGTTGGTATATGTCCTACCAGGGGGTGAGTGGGATGGGTTTTGCAATCTGTGAAAGCAAATTCATCTTTCCGCAGCAACGTTTCAGACTTTTTGTCACAGTCTGTCTCACACTGTGGTGCAGTTGCCAGAGTGTCCCAGACACCACTGATTCCTATCTAACTTGCCATCTTCAATCAAATTGCTCCTTCCAATGTACACCAATTTGTTTGGATTTATTCTTTCAATCATTTTGATGTTATCCCATCTCTTTCTGTTGGATGTGATTGCCAATTTGTTGCAACAATGAAAGGTTCAGATACAGTACTATATCAGGATTGCATTATGGGACCATTTTACCAGCTGGCCAGTAGAACTCGTTTCCACCTCAGTCTGTACTTTCCTCTCTTCTCTTTAGATCTCCTGGGTTGCTCTGTGAAATCACACACTCAGGGGAAATGTCACTGTTAAAAATGGAAAACAGAGGGCCTTCAGTGACATGAAAGGCACCACGGGCCTTTTCAGAGAGTGTACAGTCCTGATGCTTGGCACAAAAACTGCATCATCAGTGGATACGTTTAGCTGAATTATACAACTGCAGCGTAGAGGGTCTATAGAGATGAGTTTGAATCATGAGAGAAATCATCTCTGTATTATATACATAATAAATGCCGTAAGCTTTACTGAATCAAAATTTTATGATGAGAATGGAAACCCTAGCTGACAGGGAGAGGCTGATGTGTCTGAAATAGAGATTTAATCTCCAACATTATGACTTTTTAGTGTAGGAAAACAACAGTTTGTCATGATCTTTGCACTATTGCTGGTCTGATCCACCATTCGACAAACCTGTGCAGCTCCGCCCCATTCTCATCGGCCTTCACCAGATCCACCTGCACCTCTGACTGTATAACCAGCCCTCAGACCAGTCACTAGTGTCAGATTAGTATGAGTCACTGGTGAGTTTGGTCTGCCTGTTTTGGCCTCCTCTGATTCTCTGAGCCTGCCCGACCCTTGTCGGACCTGATTGATTGACGTCACTCGCCAACAGGATCCCTCACTCACCTTCCAAGCCTATTTCCGGACGGTGAGGAGTGGTTCCTGTCCCAGGCGCCGGTGATTCACTCCCGACCTGCTGCAGTTTACCTCTCAAACTGTTTTTTCCTAATCTGATCTTGTCTGACTGAATTCTGGGTCCTCTGTTCCTGCTCGTTACAGAACAATCTGGCCAACAATGGACCCATCGCCACACAAGCAGTAGTGCGTAGGCATTGAGGAATCCATTTCTCAGTTAGTCTGGCATTAGAGAGATTTTAGGCCATCTACGTATTCATACGCATTTATCAGCTCACGTCACTGCTCTGGCTATTCTGACTCCAGTTTCTAGAGAGCCTCGGTTATCCCCGCCTGAATCCATGCTGGGCATTCCTGACTCAATGTGAGATCCATTTTGAGTTGCAACTTTCTGCTTGTCCCACTGATCATTCAAAAGTGGCTTATGTTGTTTCCTTGTTAGCAGCTAAGGCTAAGTTGTGGGGCACTTCCGAGTGGCAGAAGAGGTCCAGCATTTGCCATTTGTGTCAGGCCTTCTCTCAGGGCGCTTATTCGGGTGTTCAGCCCAATTCTGCCCAGCTATGAGGCCACATGGGGGCTCCTTTCTCTGAAACAAGGAGACGGATCTGTTTCTGACTACAGTATTGATTCTCCTTTATTGGCTGCAGACAGTCAGTGGAACAAGGAGGCATTAATGGATGTCTTTATGTCAGGCCTAAATGATAAAGTTAAAGATGAGTTGGCCACTCGGGATTATCCCCAATCCCTTAAACAGTTGGAGGAACTGGCAACATGGATTGACCTCCGTTTGATGGAACATGAGAAGGGGCGACGTTTCAGGCTCGCAGCCGTGTAACTTCAGGATTTAACTGTCAAACCCAAACAATGACGGATCAAAAAGCTACGTCAGCCATCATTAATGCTTCTTGTTTTGTCTAGTATGACATGTTAAAATGTCTTGTGTGACAAGGACAGGTTCCATCTCATACACTGGCTAAGACCTGACCATATTAAGATTAATGTGTTTGTAAAGCAAGTCAAGACTGGCATATCAAATAATTAAAGCATAAAAACTCAAGGTATTAATTGCTTCACCATTCACACATAATGGATCAGTTAGGAAGGAAATTGTTTTAAATGGTATCTTTAGACACAGAGACGTACTAGTTGTCTGAAACCTGTGAACCACTGCTAAATTAAACAGAATCTAAAAGTTATGTCCTTTTAAGACTCCTTATATGTGATATGAAAGATGTGTTTGGCTCTTAAGTTAATCCATCCAGTGCTAAAGCCTCATCAGAAGTGGTCACCATGGGCAGGTGGCTGTAAAAATGCTATTCTTAAGAAGGGAAAACAAGAAGTGAAGGCTGAATTGTGCCAAACGACACATAAACTGGGTTAAAAGTTGTCAACGTGTGAGTGAAAAAAACCTTCCCAGAGCGTGAACCAGAACATTATCAAAGAGCTTTGGCACTTCTGGTGAGAAGCATGGAGAACTATTTCTGAAGCTTACTAAAAAAAATCTTTATGATGAGGGTACGTGAGGGTATACCTGATGCTATAAAAATAACTTTTTAAGTCGGTCACTGTCCTGCTTTAACTCAGTCTGTCAGCGTGCTCACTGTGACAGCATTAACGTGTCACCATGTGCTACTTCACTGTTAACTGCCAAATGAAGTTTTATTGATGCAGATTATGCATATATTTCATTCTCTTTTTCTTCCACTCTCATAGTTTATATCCTTACTGGGTCTTTCCTGGTGTAATGTTGAAGTGCACTTCTCCACGTATAACTGTGTGTTTGAGTGAGGTATACATGCTGAGAAGCACAGGCTTCAATAAATCACTATCATGCTGCTGTAGGGGATGCTACACACACCTCTACGATCTCGCACAGCAGGTCATAAATCTGCCCTGACTCTTGTACTGCCTACGTACAGTAACTCACCAACTCAACTCATCATGGCCAAGTGATTCCAAGTTCATTCTAGAGGACACAGCAAATTTGCTGGGCTTCCCACTGATTACCATTTCAATGATTCTGCTCTTTGCACTGGCGCGGCAGAGAGTGCATACATTTTGACCTACTGCCTGTCAGATTGTACCTTGACAGGAACATTTAGAATAAATTGTGGCTTGAATTTTTTGATTATGGGAAATTTTGCAAACCACCCTGACTGCAAATTGCCCGAAGGCATCCCTAACCTGCCAACGGGGGCGTTTAAGGTTTCTCCATAAGCAAAGAAGTTTTTCTTTTTAACATTTTCTTGCAATCCAGCACCTTCACTGCAGTGAAAGAAAAGAAGAATTTGTAGAGTCAGTGTTGGCAAGTTGCAAGATGCCTCTACAGCTTTTGTGTCTGTACGCTAAATCAACATTTGTTTGCATCTTTCTGCCTTTGCATGAAGAAGAGCCTGCTGCTGTCACAGCCCTTACACGTGCTGCAATAGTGAATGTTTCAAATGGCTACATTTTCGACATAATACTTGGAGATTTCTGAAGATGGAAGGAATTCAATGACATTTTCAAATGTAACCAAAAAGTTAACAGAACCCAGAAAACCTGATTAGAATGTGCCCAATGGGAATATTGGTGAGGGTGTTGTTGAATTTGCTCAATTATTTAACATTATCCTTACACCCCCACCCCACCCCCACCCCCACCCCCCAAAAAAAGAGAAAGACCTAACAAACAAATACTACCTATATCCAGATTATGGGTGCATTCTTCAGCTTTTACAGTCTTGGACATAGTGAATTAAAGTGTGTAAACTGTTTTCCTTGTAAAACATTTTGGATGGATTTCATGTTGCTGATTATCTCCTGTCCTCAGGCCAGTATTCACAAATGATTTTGTTGCCTTCAGGTGGGTAAATAATGGGCACATTCGATTCCTAGATAGCAGTGCATGATCAAATTATGAGCAACTGAGCTTTCTTTCATCATTCCTCCAAGACAACTTCCTGGGGTTTCTCTCTGTGCTCAAAGATCATTATTGCCGTTGTCAGTGATTTAGCGGCCCCTGACAGAGATTCAGCTTTCACACAGCTTTGTATTTAATGGACCTGTGCTTTCACTTTCCACATGCCTGCAGAAACTGTCTGCTGGTATCTCATTATCTAGTGATGGTTAAAATTATAAAGAAACTATTAAAAGATTATGGCAGTGCTGTGTTGAACACCAAATATGAACAATGATACACATTGATCGGAAGGAAATTGCTTTTTAAATACAAAACCTGGACAGGTCTGTTTGCTTTGGGAACTAGATAGGAGGCCTTTATATATCTGAGTTATTATTCAAACAGTAACTGTCCAACATATATTTTAATATGATAAGCACAAAACAAAGCCCCCAGATCTATTAGGCAGAAGCCATCAATCGAATGAGAGAACACCTCAGCAACGTGATTGGACAAAATATCGGTCTCTGTTTACAGTTGAATACTAACTTAGCCTTAATTTAATTTTTCCAATCTAAGCTCTGAGTTCTCCATCTTTGATCTATTTTTTCAGCTCAGTTAAAGCCCAGTGAAGAAGGAAAAAACAGATCGAAGAATGAAGACAAAAGAATAAATGTCGGCGCTGCTCCAGAAACAATGCAGCATATTTTTTTCACAGCAGAAAAATCAATATAGACATGGAGTCATCAGTCCTCTAGGCTCTCTTTGTCAGTGAACTGAAATGATACAATTTAGGAAAAATTAAAGCGTATTGTTATACAATCAGAAAAAAAGGGGTTTTAGGTTGTGTTCATAATTCTTTATGCTCCCACTTATAACAGAGTGTATTTGTTTTGAATACAACCTGTTACACTTCCAATTTACATCTCAATCGACCTGTTTCTAGAGATGTCAACCGCAGGATTATTTATAATTGCATCTGACCATTTTCAAAAAATACAAAGATTTGACTTCAGGGTCCCATAGAAATATTGCTGCATGTCTTTGGCAATGTTCTTCTTTTTCCCTTTAACATATAAATAGTCTGCGACACAGAGTCAAGCCACATCTCACACTAGGGCTGACCTACTGTAATCTATCATCTGCTTTATAAAGCTGGCAGCACAACATGGATATTCCTGTTGTTACTCAGTCTGGCAGTAATCTTGGCAGCCCCTCAGCAGATGGCGTGGTGAGGATGTCACAGGTCTGGCCATGTTGCTGCTCCCTCGGCCCTCTGTCCTCTCCGCAGAGCCCTGCCGCGCAACACTCGTGACTAATGATTTCCTGTTCGTCACATAAGCTGGTGATCAGACCAACAGGCACGCATGGCGCTGTCCACTGCTGTTCTTCTCAGGTTGATTTCAAGACAGTGGGCCAGAGTTGGTCTTGATTGGGCGCTGTTTTAAAACTCATTGATTAGATACATGAATTTGCTGTGTAAAGGTTTAGTCTCTGGTTAGTTTCTGTTTATCGAAATAGACGCTTCTCAAAATGATCCTTCTTCACAGCTTGGGTAGAATGAGGTTATTCTGATGATATCAGATGAACTATGAATTAATTCCCCTTGAGAGCTGTTAAGTGGCTTTATTTGCTATTTTCCCTCTACTGTCCCCTAATATCTTCGAAATGTTGCCAATTAATTCAGAGTTTAATCCCTGATTTACCTGCCGGGCTCATTCTTGCAAGAGGAAACAGCCTCGTGAAGCTATTTTCATGTTAACTGAATCAATATGCTTAATTGTGGATACTTAACTTTGTAAAAAGATACCCACGATAAGACTGTGAGCATTTTTTATCTGCACTTTCTTCGACATATATCGCACGCAGACCAAATAAAAACATGTCTTTTTTAAATGAAATGACAATGGTTTGCACTTTTAGAAGAGAAAGTCTGAGATATAATATATCTTGGTCAACCTCAACAAAGTTACAAAGATCAAATAAAGCCTTATAAAGGTGTCCAAAGCCTTTTAAAGTATGTTTTGTTTCTGTAATTGTAGCACTGGGATTGTGCCTCTTTCATTATAATGAACCTGGTAAGAGTAATTACTTTTGTAGAAATATTTTGAGATATATGGGCTCCACCAAAATAAAATTATAAATAGAAAAAGGGCCTGGTTGCAAGGCAGAGAAAGTCTAGAAATAAATACAATTACCATCTGCTTGGGGGAAATATCTGTTATTTTTATATTAGTGTACAACAAGCACAATAGACAATTATGCAAACATGACACCTGGTTCGACACATACTTAAGATAACTGTGCTGAGCAAGTCAAAATATAAACCTTTTTTCATAGCCTCATAATGTTGAGGTTGCACTCAAGCTCAATGTATGTGTGCCAGTGTGAGGGTGTGAGAAGAACTGCAGAGGTATACTGTGATCATATCTGACATGGCACAAAGCCATGGGATCTGCTTTTACTTTCAGAATGTTGATTGCAACCATTCTTAGATGCACACTTCCACAGCAGTACATATTGTGCTTTTGTCCCAGAGCCACAGAGACGAGCGCATTCAATATTTTTCTGAGTGCAATTCATTTGAGCTATATTTACAGCTCAGGTGTGCTTCTAAATTAGAAAACTATTCTGGTCTCAGAGTGCAGGCATAAAAGAGAAATAGATTTATTGAGCAAAGTATTTCAGGCTTTTTGTTGGGCTTTTTTTATTCACCTATTACATCATGGACCAAAATACAAACAATTAACTTAAAGCAAATCATCATCATGGCGTTTGCTTTGTTGCACATCTTTACCGCTCTGTACATTTTTATGTTTTGAGGTCTTCACTTGTTCTATATACTTGGATTCTGAAATCCTGTATCAACACAGTGTCTAAACCCCTTAGTTTTTCAACAAAGTAAATTATCTTTTCCCTGGTATTAGCAACTGACAACATTCATTTGGGACAAGAATATAGTGCAAAGCCGGTCAGCCAATCTCTGTAAAGGCCATTTTGATACACATAACGTTTTTCCAACAAATTACCAACAAAAGGTGATGCATACATTGGAAAGCAGTTTTAAAACATACAGGCCTGTGAGGCTCTCCAGTTCAAGGGACTGGTTTGCTAAATCCTGGCTTAAGTGTTTATCTGTTGTTTTGGTCTGTGGCATAAGAGCTCAACCCAAAGATTTTCCAAAACCAACATTTTGAAAGCAGATATTATAACCCCAGAACGCAGACATTTACCCACCTGAAACATTCATTTGAACCACCTTTATTCATTTTAAAAACCTTGAATTAGGCAAATGAAACAAAAATGGCATAAATGTACATGGTTTTGGTGTTATAATGGGACAATGAAAAGGTTTACAGTTGCCACTTCTGTGATCAAATTCATATTGGGAAATAACAGCCAATGCCTTTTTGATTCAGTAAATATTCTGCTATTGAGTAGCACTTATCATCGCATAGTACTTGGGGACGTTTTACAGCTTAACCTGATGAGTGACTGAATTGTAGATTATATTGAAATTTGATTGCTCCAGTTAAATCCTTTTAGCAGCCTTCACTTTATATAATGAAAACCTGCTGAGCGTCGTACAGTTTCAACAGGTTCCAGTTTTAAATGTGGTGACTGATTGCTATTTAGAGGTGAGCAGTCAACTGAGTCAATACAAACTAACGCAGAGCACTCAATACAGCTATTAGCATCTCACTTAGTAATTTGTCTGATTTGTTTTGGTCCCGACCACAAAACCTAATGAACCAGTGCAGGTTTCCATTGTAGTATAATGAGAGCTGCTCACTTTAACTTGTATCAGCTGGTCACTGTTACTCTTCCATTGGCAATAAAAGCCAAACTTTAAACTGAAGCCCAGTAGTAATCTATAATATTTTAATTTTCCATTTAATTTCCTCTCACTCTGATAACCTATCAGAGTCATTTCTCCAACTTTTTTAAGACTATCAATTTCTAATTAATGGTTACAAATGGAAATATCTCCATGGCGTTCCTTTGAGTTGAATCTCAAGTGTGTAATTATGTATATAACCACTGGAACATCACATTATTTTGCATGTGGAGTTGAGAATACTTTATTTAATGTGGGAGAATAAATCTTCTCCCATGGCTCTGATTAAAGTGGATTAGCACACATATGATTTCCTGCCCTATCAAGTTCAGCTGAATGAAATAACTCATCCCACCTCGTTCCGCAAGGTCAATCTCTGGATCGCCAGTCTGCTGACATCAGTTTTGGCCTTCATTTAAGTCTTCCAAAACATAATTAAAGGGGTCTCTTTGAGTAGATAACACCATGTTTGCTTGCTAGGGCTCGGCTCTCCATTATAGCTGGGTATCCTCTAATGCATCTTGACACAGCGCTCTGGAGTAATGGCTCTGAAATGTTACACTGAATCAATGCCTGGTGCCTTTTCCTCTCCCAGGTAATTTGCTTGGTAATGAGAGATGCTGCATAAGGCTGTCGCTGTGACTCTTGAGATCAAGTAATCTGTTTTCCCAGTGACTCGGTAGGGTTAAAGAGTCTTGGGTTAATTAATTAACTATGAATCACTGAAATAGGATTTTACTGAGGGGCTTAATTTGGATAATCGCTGCCTTTCACCTTCCTTTAACCCAGTATAATGCCCGGCACTGAACTTTGTCATGGCCGTGTGTGTTTTAATGTCTTGGGTTAGGGTAAAAAAACTGTGTGTGTGTGTCTGAGGCCACGAGGTTACATGTGTGGACATGTGGCAGTTATTTCCCCTCCTGTCCATAAAACAATCTCTGTCAATCAATGTTGAACTAAATGACCCAAGATGTCAACAGAAGACCCGCCTAAGAGTGGTTTCCACTGCCACAGATAAGGTCACAAAAGTCATTTTGGCTATCACAACGGAAGTATTGTCAAGATATTGATTGAATTTATTATCTGACATGGATGTTCGAAGGAAAAAAGGGGAAAACACTCTACTCTAATGCTCGGAGAAGACTGAGATGGATGATGGAAAAATCCATCATCCTTGGCCTGGAAGTGAACTTGTTGCTCTTTCAGCACGATTTGTCATTTGTTGACAAATATACCATCTTCCATTCTGTTAATATAGAACAGAATGTTTGTATGTGTGTGTACCTGGGATAGAAATAATGTTCCGTGTAACATGTTTGCGAAAGAGCAACACGTTTGTTCATGTTTAACAGGACATAATACATGTTGTAGAAAAAATACATTTTATTACTTTCCATGTGGTTTAAATGAATTCAAGAAGACTTTAGAAGACACAGATTTTTAAAGACACCAGTGTAACTTTCTCTTTTATATGACCTCTAAAATACTTATTTTCCAGTATAAAACTTGATGTTCCTTTTTATTTTTGAGAATTCAAATACATTATTTTTCATTTCAATCAGTTACATTCACAAATCTTTTTTAAAAAAAAGTATCATTTAGATTTTTCTTTCCTTTCAAAAAGCATTTTCTTAGCTAAATTTACTAATGTCATCTCCTGTTAGAGCCTAAAGACATCCTTTTGGTGAGAATCTGTTCCTGTCCTTGGCTGAGGGGCTAACTGAAATCTCTGTTGTCTCTGCAGGGTTTGGGATGACAACACCTGTGACAATTGCAGGCAAGGTGTTCCTGATCTTTTACGGGCTTCTGGGCTGTGCTGCTACTATCCTTTTCTTTAACCTCTTCCTGGAGCGCATCATCACACTTCTGGCCGTGGTGATGAAGGCTGTGAGGGAGAGGAGAATCAGAAACAGTGGCCTCCTCCCACCAGGCATCCGGCATGACTTTTCAGCCTACTCCCTCCCTGGATGGAAGCCCTCTGTCTACCATGTGATGCTGATTCTCGGCCTGTCGGCGATCACCATCTCCTGCTGTGCGTCCGCCATGTACACCCCTGTGGAGGGCTGGACTTACTTGGACTCGCTCTACTTCTGCTTTGTCACCTTCAGCACCATAGGCTTTGGGGACTTTGTCAGCAGCCAGGGCGCTGTTTACGAATACCAAAGCCTCTACAGGGTGGCCAATTTCTTCTTCATGCTGATGGGTGTGTGCTGCATATATTCCCTGTTCAATGTCATTTCTATCGTCATTAAGCAGGTGCTCAACTGGATGCTTGAGAAAATGAGCTGCCTGTTTTGTCAGCGTTGCAATAAGGCCAACGCCTTCTTGGGCAGACGCAATGCCATCCGCCCAGGCTCCAAGGGGCGCCAGGCCAAGTTTGGCCAGCTGCCTGACTCAGACGGACCTTGTGACAGTGACACGGAGGGACGGAGACTATCAGGGGAGATGATCTCGATGAAAGACCTCACAGCTTCGAATAAGGTGTCACTGGCCATCATGCAGAAGCAGCTGTCCGAGTCGGCCAACGGATATCCCAGGACTGTCTGTGGCAGCTCACGCCATAATGGCTTCTCCGGGGGAGTCGGCGCCCTCGGGATCATGAACAACAGGCTGGCAGAGACCAGTAACTCCAGGTAGAGGGTAGAAAAGCAGAAGCTTTTTACTCTCACACTTTACAACAAACACATCCGAAACACAGGACTTGTCTAAGGGATTGCCAGTGTAACTTTTTATGCATGATCCTTGTGATTTTTTTATGCTTTCGATTGGAGTACAAGCCTGCAGTGATGATACCGGTAAAGATTGTGATCGTTTTAGCAAAGATCAGATGATGGTGGCAAGAAGAAAGATTAACATAAGTTCATTTGGAGTCATGGGGATGATCCATCAAACATTTCATTAACCTCAAGCCCAAGAAGAGAACAATTTGCTGAGTCTTAAAATATCATTGTTTGACTGCTGGGGAAATTGTTCGCTGTACTTGCTCCGTGTATCAGACATTTTAATTCTGAAATGTTGTGCTGTTACGGAGCCAAGAGAAATTTTACAGCATAGTTTTTATTGTCTTGGACTTTTGCCAGTTTACCTGAATGTATATGCTGAATGCTGATTTTAAAAAGTATAATAGCTGAACAATATAGCACATACTGATCTATGCATTATTCTGTACTTCTCATGCGTTTTGCACCATTTCTAGACCTTCCATTGAGTTGGCAAACCCCATTTTTCCTATTTCATCCTCAGGTGATTGATTTTTTTTTCTGGGGGCAACTGTGGGAAATAGACATTCTGAGCATGGCCACTATGTAGTTGATTTCAGCAGTGTGTTGGCACAGGGCAGTCTTCCAGTGCTACACTAACAGAACACACAGTCATTTCCTCCTCTCTCTCAAGTTGGAGAAAAGAGAACAGATGAAGAATAAAAATCTATTTCTTGCGAGAGAGGATGGCCTTCTTATCAGCTAAGCACATGTTTTGGCGGCTGAAGACATTGACTTGAAGGGCAAAAGAAGCAGCCTCCTTTTTTGGGTTTTCTGAAGCTCACAGCCGTTTGCAAAGGAGGAAAGGCTTGAAGTGTTTTAATTACTTATTAAACACAGTATCTGGACAAGTATTTCCAAAAGGGGACAAATGAGAAATGCATTTATAATTGCTGGGATTAGAGGAGGTGTATAAGGAGGGAAATTACAGCAATATGGACAAGATTGTCAAAAGTTACTGTGAAACGCTACACTGAAAACAAGCTGAACCATCTCAAAATTGCATAATTCTTATGATGGAAAATCATTTTAAACATTTGAAGCTGGGATTTTCTGTTGTAATTTTTGTTTTATAACACTCTACTTAATAAGAAAAATGTACCATGCCACAATTTATGCATCTGTAGAGCAGTTGTAGGCTGCTATTAGAACCTGCACAAAAATGTAAGACATACAATATAAGACATTACCATGTAGTCGTTTCCAATTTCCGACAAAAACTGGCAGAGGGGGTGGAGGGAAAGTTAAATTCTGAAAGGAAAAAAAAAGTTATAATCAAAAATTGTTGCTAGAAAGTCATGTTTATTTTGTTGTTAGGAGTCCAAACACTTTAAAAAAGATTACGCAGGCTAAGGAAAAGAAGCACGCTTTTTACATTTCAGCCAAACATCACAGATGAGAAATCACAGGAAATGCTCACCACATTTTTCAGCAGGAAATAAAACATTTTAAGATTAGATGTTTAATTATGTTAAACATCTCATCTAAAATGATCAAAAGTATATTTGGGGGATACAGGATCCTGGAAATTCAACAAAACTCAACCACCCCTAACTGTTAACCAAAGGGGTGGATCATGTTTGGATGTGTGGTAAAGTCTCTTTTACGGGGATCATTTCACTTACAGAGCAAAGATTGGACTCAAATCACTTCTAGCAAATTCTCAAAGCAAACCGAAAACAGTCTGTATGAAAACATTTTGAAGAGACGATTGTTTCCACAATAATATAGTTACAGAGAACCTGCAGGTTCTATGATTGCTCTTTGAGTCTACAAGCTACATGTTATTTAAATATCAAAGTAAAGTCTGTGAACATACATCAACAGACAGAACAGAAGTAGGAGGAAGCTCAAACTTTTTAAATAAATAAATTAAAGACACTAATGTCCCGATCTGTAAAATGTGAGGACTCTTACCGTACATACTGAACTTTTCAGTAAAAAAAATTGTAAAAGGAACGAGGTTTAGATTTAATCACATCGTATATAGGAAGAAGATTTCATTTTTACTGTTATATCTGTAGGACACCTGGTCATTTTACTTAAATTCACTGTTCAGTGCAAAGACTCTTTGTGTCAAAACGGTGTTTTTTTTTACACAAGATTTTTTAATCACATGTCTATTTAAGCTTTGTTTAAAAAAAAAAATTGCAGGCTTTACAAAGCCTGCAGATATCTATTTACATATTCAGTTCGGCATAAATGTGCAGCTGAGGTTTAATGGATTGAAGGTGTTTGCAGACGATGTGTTTGCTGCCTTGTCAGGAACCACGATCAATGTTCCAGTTGCCGGGAACTATTTCTCCAAAGCGCTGGTGATTTAAAGTAGTGTGATGCTGTTTGATGTTTGCAAACTGCCTGTCAGAGGAGGAGCTGTTGATAGTTAAACTGTCCGGGTGACGGTGATGAAAGAGGGGAACCAGAGAGTTAAGCTGGTGATAGCAGCAGTGGGAAGTTTGGGTTGCATTAATCGGCTTCTTTCACATTCACATTTCTTCACGATGCAAATCAGCGGCCAAGGGTTAATCCACTGCATCCATCCATCTTCAGCATCTAATGTCCCTCAGACAGCTCTGTTCTTTCCCCTGTCATCTCTGCATTCACTTTACACGCACTGCAGCAAAACCCTCCCGCTTAATTTTTTCTAGGTGAAGCCAGCTCTCCGCTCTCGAACATCACGTTTTTACTTTGAATGATTGCACTATGTATATA